>CM053145.1:92871563-93176563 GCA_028571685.1 Heterohyrax brucei
CCCACTCAAACAAATACATGTATGCCAATGTTTACTGCAGCTCTCTCCACCATAGCAACACTGCGGTGTATTTATACAATGAAATACTACACAATGATAAGAAACAATGATGGCTTAGACAAATACTTGTCAACCTGGGACCATCTAGAGAAGTTTGTGCTTAGCAAAATTAGCCAGACACAAAAGGACAAATTTTGTTTGAGACCATTACTTTAAGGATGTAACAAATCATTTAAGCACAGAAGAAATCAATATTTGACAGTTGCAAGTGGGGGGAGGAAGGGAGAGAGAGGGATTTCTTATAAATTAGATAGTGGATAGGATTAGGGTTGGGTGTAGGATGTGTCACCATGCACTAGAAGTGAGGTATCCACAACTACTCAATTTCAAAACCAAACTGACCCCTTAATATGGATCCACCACCTCTTTGGAAGGACAGAGAAACAGGGTCTGCAACTGGGGGACCATGCTCTCAGGGGACACCCAGACTAATTGGCATACCCAAAGTTTTTCTCTCTCCCTCTCTTAAGATAATGCTCCAAGTACCACCTGGGTGAGTTGGGTGTCTGGGGCCTTAAAAGCTAAAAAGCTGCCACCTAAATGCGCCAAATTTTCCCCATCCTCCTGGACCAGAGGTAAATAGTGGACATCGAGAACAGGAAGAAAATATGAGCCCACCAGATGGAAGAGGCCACACGAACCCCAGTCCACTTCAGCATGGAACCAGAACTAGGTGGTCCCTGGCCACCACCAGCAAAAGCTGGGATTGGAGTACGTGGAATGGAGCCCCACACAGTGGGTGATGCAAAGACTGTCCTGGACTATACAAAATGTAGAGTGATAATGGAGATGAACAAACCTTTAAACACGTACACAGGGTGGTCTGAGAACCTCTCCGTTGTAGCCAAAATGATCGGGTGAAGATGGCAACACCTTGGTCAAAAGGCCTTGAGAAGTTCCGAACCAAAGGGGAAGCTTGCTGCCATGTAGGGGTGGGGAAGACAGCTAAAACAGAATAGCAGTGAAAATTCTGGATGTTACATGGCAATACGATATAGACTGTGAAACAGTTCTTAATTCACAATAAAAAAAAATTTTTTTAAAAAAAAAGCAAAGTTGTCACCTTGAAGAATAAGGTGCACCTGACTGAAGCCATGGTGTTTTCTCATGTGAATGTGATAGTGAATAAGGATGACTGAAGAAGAACCTACTCCTCTGTATTAGGTGTTGGTGGAATCATTGAATACACTGTAGACTGCCAGAACAAATAAGTCTGTCTTGGAAGATGTACGGCTGGAATGCTCCTAAAAAGGAAACATGGTGAGACTTTGTCTCACATTCTTTGGACATGTTAGCAGGAGGGTTCAGTCTCTGGAGAAAGACATTATGCTTCGTAAAGCAGATGGTTCGCGGAAAAGAAGATCTTCAACAAGATGGACCGACACAGTGGTTGCAGTGATTCGCTTGAGCATGACAATGTATATGAGGATGACACAGGTATCTGCAACGTTTTCTTTCAATCTCCAGAGAGTTATGCTCTGTGAAAAAAGCCTATCCCAGTAGATACATATTTTTCCATTTACATAATATTCTTAAAGTGACAAAATTATAAAAAAGGAGAGTGTGTCAGAGGTTGCCAGAGTTTAAGGACTCAATGAGGAAAGGAGGGAACTAGTTGTGTCTATAAAAGGGTAACATAAAGAACCCTTGTAGTGATGGAAATGCTCTACATCTTGACTGTATCACTATCGTTATATGGGCTCAACATCATACTATAGTTTGTAGGTTTCTCCTTGGGGGAAACTGGGTAAAGGGTACATAGAACTCTGTATTATTTCTTACAATTGTATGTGAATCTACAATATTTCAAAATAAAAAATTTAATAAACAATAAAGGTGGAATGGCAAATATTCTGTTACCTATATACTTATGACAACAAAAAAATAAAAGTAGTATTATCTAGAAATATATATAAATAGTAAGTGGTGACTTTTTTCCCAGAAAAGTTTCTATTTTTGAATTGAAATTATGCCTAATACACTAGGTCCTTTTTCACTTTTGTGAGTCCTAAGATGGAATGTTTTTAGTAACCCATCGAAAGATTTAAAAAATTCTAATACACATAAGTTATACAGTTCTAAAGAATTCGTAGATGTTCTTAGACATCATGTATTCATATGAGCATGTATACTTGCTATTTTCTCTGTCCTGAAGGATTTTTAGTGGAATATTCTCAAGCAAGTAATATACTCAAGGGGTTATATCCCTGAGGACCCCAAATCTTATATAAATACGGCTATGCTTTACAGTAACTGTTTCTGGGGATTCATTCTCATTGTTGAGACAAAAACATCTGCAGGTAAAATTTATTTTTCTATTGATAATGATGGTGGATGTGAGGGCCAGACAAAGGTCACTTAGGTTATTAAGCTACATTCTAACTGGACAGACAGGTCCAGATTCCTCTCCCTATCTCTTTCTCCCGTGATCTCTGAAGATATAGAGCTAATTAAGACCTCAGAGGGAGACAAAAATTTTCTGGATGATTCACTCTGCTGGATTATCCTGTGACAAACATTTGGGTCTGCCTTGATTGATTATCCTGTGACAAACTTTAGACAATTCATACTGTTTGTCAGATATAAATAATAGTTTACTCTGTTTGATTTCCCTTGACAAACTTCAGACAACTCACACTGTTTGTTAGATACAATGAAACCTTATGATGTAATGAAGTGTTGTAACACCTGACTATTGTTCTGTGACTAACCCCTGCCCCTTTGAATTCTGTCTATAAAAACCCATGGAAAATGTAATTCAAACATGATGGTTTAAACTGGACACTGTTCCCCCAGGTTTGCTGCAGAAGCCTGCAAATAAGTTATTCCTTGAACCCTACGCTGTCTCTGCATTTTTCAGTTACAGTGACAGGCAAACAAGCCTAACCTGGATTCCCTTCGGCAACAATACAGTTACATTTGTTTTTCATTTTTGTATTAGGGGATAGAGATTATTTCAAAGAAACAATCATTTGTTGAAAATTGACTTATTTCTGTGGGCAGTGATTGGTATCATTACGTATATAACCTTATTCAACAAGAGAACACTGTGATTTCATACACACACACACATACATACATATACATAGAAGAGTTGGATATGTGGTTCATGACATTTCTGCACAAAACTTTGCTTCTATGCCATAATGACACCGACAACCAGCTCTGAATTTGTGCTTATAGACATCCACATTCTGTAAACCTTTAAGCTTTCATTCAGTCTATGTCTGTGCCTGGTTAGCACAGTCTAACCTAGCTAATGAAGTTCCTAACTCTGTTCTGTACAAGACAAGGAAGTTAAGACTTTGGAGTTCAGACATGTAATTGTATCACGTTCAAAACACTGGCAGGCTACTGTTCAGTTATTTCACATATAACATTACTAAAACATCTCTGTTCATAGATAAATAACTTACTCTGAGATTTAGCTTGATCTTTAAGGAAGAGAATTCTTGTGGTTGCTGTTGCTGAGTCTTGACAATGATAATGCTACAATATAGAAGAGAAGGTTCCAAGAGTAAATAAACTTTATAGTAAACAACGCAGGAAATCGTTGAGTGATTCAAATTCTTTCCTAGAAGAAGAGTGAAGGATATAATTGATAAATATGGTATGAAATTTTTGACATGTGAAATGGAAATTCTCTCTCTTATTCTTTTGGCTACAGCACTTCTTTCTGTGCCCACTGAGTAACCAGTCCTTTGCCTTCCTTTGTTCCATCCTTTCTTCTACACTGATCATTATGTCACTTTCATCTCTTTCCTTCTTAAATATATTATATCATCCACTGCATATTTAAAATACATAAGAGTGAAGTGGCTGCAGACACTACAGCTATTCTATACAGAAACTTAAAGCACTGTCTCTACATGTACAAACTATGACTGTCTTCATTTTGTGCTGCCATAAAAGAAATACCACAAGTGGATATTTTTTAACCAACAGCAATTTATTTTCTCACAGTCAAGGAGGCTAGGGGTCCAAATTCAGGGCTGTAGCTTCCAGAGAAGGCTTTTTTCCTCTATTGTTTTTTGGAGAAGGACCTTGTCATATATCTTCCCCTGGTCTAAGAGCTACTCAGTACAGGGACCCTAGGTCCAAAGGACATGCTCTTCTCCCAGGTCTTCATTCTTGGTAACAGGAGATCTATCTCCTCTCTGCTCAGTTCTGTTTCACATTTTAAAAGAGATTAACTAAATATGCAACCTAATCTTCAAGACTGAGTCCTGCCTCATTAACATAACTTCCGCTATAGTAGTGATGGAAATGTTCTACATCGTGACGCTATTGCTATCAACATACAGGCTTGATATTATACTACTGAAGCAGACTGCAACATCTTTCTCCTGTGGAGCCACCGGTGGTTTCGAAATGCAGACTTTTCAGTTAGCAGTCCTTTGCTTTAATCACTGCACTGCCAGGGCTCCTTCATTAACATTACAGAGGCTAGGATAGTCACATCAGATCACAGAATGCTAGACAGCCACACAATACTGGGAATCATGGCATAGGTAAATTGACAGACATTTTAGAGGGGCACAATTCAATCCATAAAAATGGATTCATCTATAATCTGAGTGTCATGGGTTGACTTGTGTTCCCCTCACCCCCAGAATGTGTGTAGCAACTTGACTAGGCCTTGATTCCTAGTACTGTAAATCCTGCTCTGTGATGTTAATGAGGGAAGATGGGTGGCCTTTGTGTTGGTCTGGAAGGACTCAAGATTATATTGTGTTAAGACTGTATTGTGCCTTGGCAATCTTTTGAGATCTAAGAAGCTAGTAGGGAGATTCTGGACCTCATACCATCAAGAAAGAAGCAGTGGTGGGAGCAGCACATATCCTTTGGAAAGAACCCAGGGTCCCTGGGCTTCACAAGCTTCCAGTCCAAGGGAAGACCCCCAATAAGGACCCTCCTCAGGAGCCAACAGAGAAATCCTTCCCCTGGAGCTGATGCCCTTACTTCAGATTTGCAGCCTACTGGACTGTGCAGAACAATATTTTTCTATTTAAAGCCATCCACTTGTGGTATTTCTGTTAATATAGGACTGCTTTTTTCATGGATAATTTCTTGCCCTAGCTAAAATACTTCTTCAACTACATTAAGACTCCTGTCCCTTCTGTTCCTGCCTACTCGGTGTCCTCACCAGTGAACACAGAATGCTATCACCACCCCATTTTTGGAACAGTCATTGCTATATTCTTCGCCATCTTTTTTCATATCCTGTGTTTCATTTTGGAGCCCTGGTGGTGCAATGATTAAGAGCTCAGCTAGCCAATCAAGAATTCTGCAGTTTGATTCCACCAATCACACGGTTCTACTCTATCCTACAGGATCAAAGTGAGTTGGAATCGACATTTTGGTTTTTGTTTCATACTGATCTTCCTGTGTTACAACACTAACTTCTATTACCAATAAAGACTGCTCTACCACAGTCACCAGACCCTACAAATACAGGTTCAAAGCATATTCTCAAGTATCTTCTCATGTTTATAACTAAGGATTCTGTATTTTATTTTTACTTTCATGAGAATCTTGCTGTCCTTTGTAAAATCTAGTTTCTCATTTTGAGAATTTTCTGTCTTTTCCATTTTAAATTTAAATGTTTGTCATAATGTCTGTTCACCTTCATCCTACCCTATCCTTGTGAGATGAGCTCTGTTTTAGTTAAAGGAACACCATGGGCCATTATTCTGGTCAAGTTCCATTTTTTTCTCACCCCCTGAGTGACTAGATTTTCATACTCTTACAACTCTTTCTCTATTAATTTGTTACAGTTGCTTACAAGAACTGATGAAAACATATTTACATAACCATGCATTCAAGTCCTTAAGTTTATTTCCCATTATGCTTTGAGCCATAGAAAAGGGGTTCCTGGTTCCTTCTCACAGTTTTATGCAACTTCATATAAATATCAGTTGTAGGTAGAGGCAATAAGTATTGGCAGAATGCATACCAAAACCAGGTTATACAAGGTCTGACAATTAAGTCTGCAAACTTAATTGTTCTAAGTGCTACATATCTCATTGCTGAATATCACTGCACTTTGAATTACTCCCTCTGGAAAGCCATGCACCGATGCCAGCACCTAGTCCACCCTTCAAAGAAATTTTGGAACTCTTTCTGAAATGGCCATTCTGCACAGTGGCACGGTGGCAAGTTCATGAACTTAATTTTATAGTTGTCTGTGAAGGAGTTTTTAGCCAGTAAACAAATAACTGTATTGGAACACCCTCCCTACT
The DNA here is from genome assembly GCA_028571685.1 of Heterohyrax brucei. Classification (NCBI taxonomy): domain Eukaryota; kingdom Metazoa; phylum Chordata; class Mammalia; order Hyracoidea; family Procaviidae; genus Heterohyrax; species Heterohyrax brucei. Next base: position 92,877,866 of record CM053145.1, read on the forward strand.
CACCTGATCTGGCCCCCAGTGACTTTTTTCTTTACCTGAAGTTAAAGGAAATGTTGAAAGGAAAACATTTTGATGACATTCAGGACATCAAGGGTAACAGGACAACAGTTCTGATGGCCATTCCAGAAAAAGAGTTCCAAATTGCTTTGAGGGGTGGGCTAGGTGCTGGCATCAGTGCATAGCTTCCCAAGAGGAGTACTTCCTATGTTACCATAGTGATACTCAGCAAACAGGTGTGGGGCGCTTTTTCTAGGATGAGATCGTGAACTTAACTGGTAGTCGGCATATAACCGATAAAGATTAACCAAGATTAGAATTGGCAATTTTGGGTCAATGTAGAATTTCCTCTGTAGCAATAACAGAAATGACTATCACTGGGATGTGATTTTTTTTTTTTTACCTAGTGACTTTGACCTTTGATTGAACCTACTAATTCTCCTCGCCTGTTTTTAACTTTTCAATATGATTGACCTCTCCCTCGGTAGGATGCTCAGGCTCCCTCATATTGTTCAGGCAGTCTAGGTTAGATAAGTCATTTCCCCATCACCACTGTCTCCAGTGTCAGGATTGTCCTTTACTCTCCTTTCTGTTCCTTAAGCTGTTAACCACAACAAAATAATGTATTTCTGGTAATCTTAGTGTATGATCATCCCCATTCAACTAGAGCTAAGAAAGGTTGTTCTCGAGTCTGCTTGTCTTCTCTTGAATCAGAGGTCCAGCTTCCACCTCGACTTAACTCCTGGAGTCCTCCTGAACTTACAGTTACCAAGATTTCTCCAGTGTTCTCACCATCTGTTTTAAAGATTCCTTTCCCTGTCATTTTCAGTAGATTCTTGGTTCTTATTAAAGGACAGTGTTTTCTCTGGAAACTCTTGAAGTGATGATGAGCTCTTAACCACTGCACTACCAAGCCTCTTTCTATTCTCAAATGTTTTTCTCTTGCTCTACAAAAAGACAATCTTAGCTAACTCCATTTCCTGACCTACCAAGCACCCGTATCTGTTCAGCTGAAAACAGAGGTATATCAGTTCCCAGGGCACTATGAACTGAAGAAGGCTTTTTATAAACTGACACTCAGGTTTGCCATTACCTTGTGCCTACTTATACAAATTTCACTTGTTCTTTTAAGAGTTTTTTTTTTTAATTATTGTACATTAGATGAACGTTTGTAGAGCAAAGTAGTTTCTCATTAAACAGTCAGTATACATGTTGTTTTATGACACTGTCTAAACAACCCCACAACAGGTCAGCACTCTCCCTTCTCAGCCCCGGGTTCCCTGTGACCAACTTTCCTCTCCCTTCCTGCCTTCCAGTCTTTGCCCTGGGTCTGGCATGGCTGTTAAGTATAGTTTTGTTTTATATACTTGTCCAATCTTTGTCTGAAAGGTAAGCTTCAGGGGTGACTTCACTATTGAGCTTCATGAATGACCAGGGTCCGTACTCTCAGGGTTTCTCCAGTCTCTGTCAGGACAGCAAGTCTGGTCTTCCTTTTAGAGTTAAAATTTTGTTATTCGTTTTTCTCCAGCTCTGTCCAGGACCCTCTGTTGTGATCCCCATCAGAGTAGTCTGTTTTGGTAGCCAGGTACCATCTGGTTGTACCCATCTGTCTGATGGAGACCACTGTCGATATGGTCCATTAGTGTTTTGGACAAATTTTTTCTTGTTTCTTTAGTTCTCTTCATTGTTCCTTGCTCCTGAAGGGATGCGACCAGTAGAGCATCGTAGATGGTCACCAGCAGGCTTTTAAGACCAAAGATGCTACTTACCGAAGTAGAATACAGGACGTTTTCTGCATAGACTATGTTATGCTGATTCAGCTAGATGTTCCTCAGGATTATGGCCCACACAGCCCCTCAGATCAGCAATTCAGTTCCTCAGAGAGTTTGGATATGTCCGTGGAGTTTCCTTCGTCTTGCCTTGTACAAGTTGCGCTGGCTTCCCCAGTATCGTGTACTGTCTTACCCCTCACCAAAGTTACCACTTTTCCATCACCTATCTAGTGTTTGTCCATCTCCACCTCTGCCCTCCCTGGTACCATCAAAGATTGCTTCTTTTTTTGGGTAAACCTTTTCACGGATTTTTACAGTAGCAGGCTCATACAAAATTTGTTATTTTGTGATTGACTTAACTTTGCTCAGTATAATGCTCTCCAGTTTCCTCCATGTTATGAGATGCTTCACAGATTCATTATTGTTCTTTATTATTGCATAACATCCCATTATGTGTATGTATCACATTTTATTTATCCATTTATCTGTTGGGCATCTAGGTTGCTTCCAACTTTTTGCTGTTTTGAACAATGCTGCAGTGAACATGGGAGTACATGTCTATTTGTGCAATGACTCTTATTTTTCAAGGATATATTCCTAGAACTGGGAGTTGCAGGATCATATCGTATTTCTACTCGCTTTCTACGGAAGTGCCATGCTGTTTTCCAAAATGGTTGTATCAGTTTACATTCCCACCAGCAGTGCATAAGAGTTCTGATCTCCCTACAACTTCTCCAGCATTTGTTATTTCCTGTTTTGGTGATTTGTGCCAGTAATGCCTGGGTGAAATGGTACCTCATTGTGGGTTTGATTTGCATTTTCCTAATGGCAAAGGATCTCAAGCATTTCCTCATGTGCCCGTTGGCTGCTCGAATGGCCTCTTTGGTGAAGTGTCTGTCATTTCCTTTGCCCATTTTTTTTTTAAATGGATTGGTTTTTTTGTTGTAGAAGTATTGATTTTACTCGCAGATTTTAGATAGCAGGACATTGTCTGGTTTATTATAGGCAAAAATACTTTCCCAGTGTGCAGATTCTCATTCTACTCTTTTGGTGAAATTTTTTGATGAGTCTACATGTTTAAGTTTTAGAAGATCCCACTTATCTATCTTACCTTCTGGAGTTTGTGTATTGTTGGTTATGGTTTGTATCCTGTTAATGCCATGTGTTAGGGCTTCTGGCATTTATCCCATTTTGTCTTCTATAAACTTAATAGTTTTGGACTTTGTATTTAGGTCTTTGATCCATTTTGAGTTACTTTTTACATATAGTGTGAGGTATGGGTCCTGTTTTCAGTTTTTTGCAGATGGACATCCACTTTTGCCAGTACCGTTTGTGAAAAAGATTGTCTTTTCCTCCATTTGATGGCTTTGGCCTTTGTTGAAGAAAAGATGACCATAGGTGATGGACTTATATCTGGGTTCTCAAATCCCTTCCATTGGTCAGTGTATCTGTTGTAGTACTAGTACCAGGCTGTTTTGACTACCATAGCAGTATAGTAGGTTCTGAGATCAGCTAGTGTGAATCAGCCTACTTTTTTCTGCTGCTTATCTGGAGCTTCTTCCCTTTTGATATAGTTAATGGTAAGTTTTTCTGTCTCTTTAAAGAATGTTGTTGCTATTTAGATCAGGATTGCACTGTGTTTGTAAATCACTTTGAGTAGAATTGTCATTTTCACAATGTTAAGTCTACCTGTCCATGAGCACAGTATTTTTCCATTTATGTGGATATCTTGTGGTTTTTTGCAGTAATGTTTTGTAGTTTTCTTTGTGTAAGTCTTTTACGTTCCTTGTTAGATTTATTTCTAAGTATTTTGTTTATTTAGAGGCTATTCTAAATGGAATTGTTTTCCTACTTCCTTTTCATCATTCTCTTTATTAGCATATAGGAACTCAGTTGATTTTTATATCTTTATCTTGTATTCTGTTAGTCTGATGAATCTTTCCTGCAGTTCCAGTAGTTTTCTCATGGAGTGTTTTGGGTTATCTACGTATAATACCATATCATCTTCAGATAGGGACAGTTTAACCTCTTCATTACTAATTTGAATACCCTTTGTTTCTTTTTCTTGCTGTATCTCTAGGAGACTTCCATCACAATATTAAATAGGAGTGCTGATAAAGGCCATCACTGTCTTATCCTTGTTATCAAGGGGAATTTTTTCAGCCTTTCTCTTTTTAAGAATGATGTTGGCTATAGATTTTGCATAGATGCCCTTCATTATGTTGAGAAACTTCCTTTCTATGCCATTTTTTTTCTTTTTTGGGGGGGGAATTTTTATCAGGAATGGATATTGGACTTGGTTGAATAACTTTTCTGTGTCAATTGAGATGATTGTGTGATTCTTTACTTTTATTTTTGTGGTGGATTACTTTGATTCATTTTCTAAGGTTGAACCATACTTACATATTTGGTATGAATGCTACCTGATCATGGTATGTTATTTTTACAATATGGTACTAAGTTCCGTAGGCAAGATTTTGTTGAGAATTTTTGCATCTATATTCATGAGAGATACTAGCCTGTAATTTTCTTTTTTGTGGTGTTTTTGCCTGGTTTTGGTATCAGAGTTATTCTGGCGTTATAGAATGAACTCAGAACTATCCCTTCCTTTTCTATGTTCTGAAATAGTTTGAGTAGTACTGATCTTTTAAGCTCTTCTTTGAATGATTGGTAGGATTCTCCAATGGAGCCATCTGGGGCATGATTCTTTTCTAAAATTATTGTTTCAGTCTTCTCAGATTTTCAGCATCATTTTGTGTTAGCTTGTGTAGGTTATGTGATTCTAGAAATCTGTCCGTTTTTTCTAGGTTTTCAAATTTGTTAGATATAGTTTTTCATAATACTCTGTTACAATCCTTTTTATTTCAGTTGGGTCTGTTGTAATGTCCCCATCTTATTTCTTATTTGAGTTATATGAATCTATTCCTGTTTTTCTTTTTTCAGTTTGGCCAGTAGTTTGTCGATTTTGTTGATTCCTTCAAAGAACTAACTTTTGGTTTTGTGAATATTTTCTGTTGTTTTCCTATTCCATATTTCATTTATTTCTACTCCAGTCTTCATTATTTCCTTTCTTCTGGTGACTTTTACTGTTCTCTTCCTATTTGTTTGAGTTCTGTAGCTAATGTTTTCATTTGGTCTCCTTCTGTTTTTTTTGCTATATGCATCTATTTCTGTAAATTGACACCTGAAAACTGCCTTTGGTGTTTCCTAGTGGTTGGGTATGATGTGTTTTCACATCATACATCATGTGATTCTAGGAATTTTTTATTCTATCTTTGATTTCTTCTATATTCCAGTGGTTTTTAAGCAGAGCGTTATTGAGTTCCCATGTAATCGATGTTTTTTTTCCTCCTTCTTCTTGTTAACTTCTTCAGTCGTGTTGTGATCAGAGAAGATACTTTGTATTATATTAGTGTTGAATTTTCTTAAGGATTGCTCTGTGGCCTAAAATGAGGTCTATTCTGGAGAATGTTTCATGTGCTTTGGAAAGCAATATGTACCTTGCAGCTGCTGGGTTGAGTGTTATATATTTGTACATGAGGTCATGTTGGCTAATTGTGCCCTTTAGCGAAAATATTATTAATATATAAACTTAATTACAGTAAACTTTGGGGCATATAATTAACTAAATTTCCTTTCTGGTATTCTACGTTCTTTAGCTATTACACAGATTTTTGTTACATAGAAGCAGTAATGAAATAGGAAGGAAAATTTCTTGGGGGCATAGAGTCTAGGAACATGGCTTTTAGTCTCAGCTCATTTACTGGAAACCACTTCACCTAAAACTAGTCACTTTTTCAGATCTCACTTTCTAATTTAGTAAAATGAGAGGAATAGAGTGGAATTTTATGAAAGCATTTAGAAACTGGATATCTTGTGATTCCATGAGAAAGCTGTTATGCTGAAATAACTACCTTGGTTACCATGTCTAAATGTTGTTATGGAGGAAGATAGAATCCTAAAGTTCAAAGTCTGACCCTCCACAGTTTGTTAAGGAAATGTGGAAACTATAGTGCTCAGGAAGAACCCCTGTGGGCTGTTTCCGAGGAATTGCCTCTCTCAGATTGAACTTGATTTTCAAAATCCCAAACTAAGGAAGTGGATTCTCTAAGCCATCCCCAGGCAGTAATAACCTCTTATGGCTTTTTACATATATGTCCTAAGATGTGGCTTTTTTGGAATATCTCTCTGCTTCAATTAGGTTGAGACTTTCATATGGAGAGTGACAGGGTTGGATTCACCTTGGAAACCTATGTTTGAATAAACTAGGCAAACTGGATTTTAGTACATATTCAACAAACATTTGAATGGACAAATAATACATGGTCAGTTAAGTTTGAATTCATTATATTTTTATAAACAGAATCTAAGACACTCTCTTGTCAGCATAGCAAGAGTTTTGAAACCAGATATGCTTGAATTGTACTTTTTTACCACCACTTGCTGATTATGTTATTTCCTAGTGAGTTGTCTATGTCTTTGAGTCTCTGTTTTCTCATCAATAAAGTTACAATATTAGAATAACAACTAATTTAAGGTTTTTAGATCTAACATCATGAAACCCACTTCCATGAATCAATTCCAACCCATGGTGACCCTATAGAATTGGTCCATGGAGTTCCCAAGGAGCACCTGGTGGATCTGAACTTCCAACTTTGTGGTGAGAAGCCATAGCACTTAACCACTACACCACCAGTGTTTTCATAGGTCCTGACATACAGTAGATCATTTATATACATTGATTTTCTGTTTCACTCATCCCTGTTGGAATTCAGATTTTGATACTATGAAAGGAAATTGCTTTAGAAATAACTATGGGGCTGGAAAAGGTAGTATGGGGAAGAGCTTTCCAGAATGTGACCTACTAGTATGAATTGTCTCAGATAGTACCTGTTCAGAACGGGCTCGACACCTGTGGGAAGCAGAGTGATGGAGCCATCTGCTGTCAGCCCAAGTCTGTGCAGAATTCCAAGTATCTGTGGACCATCACAAGGCTTCCAGAACTAACCTGACCAACAGGTCTTATTCCCCTTAGTTTGGCTTCACTTGCTATTATGAATCAGAGAGCTTAATTGTAACATAATTCTCTCTCCTCTTCGAAATCTCCGTCTCCATCTGTTTACTGGTTCATGATTTGAGCCTTAGCCTATATCCTGCCTCTGTCCAAACTTCTTGGATCTTGGATGTACATTCTTTGTGAGACCTTGTGTAGAGACCACAGTTCATGGCTGAGCTACTAACCTCTTCTTTGCCCTCTAGGTCAGCATGAAGCTCCACCCGTTAACTTCTACTTTGAAATAAGGACTCATAATGATTGCACATTCTTTTTCATATAAGAAATGATACATCATATAACCTTTTGAATAGTAGCTCTTTTCAATGAATCTTAAGTCATTCTGTCTTTAATCATATATTTGGCCTAAGAAGATTGAGGTACTGCATTCCTTGTATCATCTAATGGACATCACTGGGATATGTTCATGTAGAAAATCATTTCTCCTGGAGACCTAAACTAATCACATGGACTCGACAGCACTTGGCACTTGGCTTGCATTATGTTAAAAAAAAGTTTTTTTCTGAATATTCTTGGCTTTACAGCAGCGAACATATGTATTCTCAACTCACCTGAGAGATCATTTGTGAAAGCTTTTTATGGAACCAAAAATTTAAACATTGTTGTCTATATTGTAATTTTCTTTACATATCTACAGTAAGAATAATCAATTGAATTATTAAATTTATTTCCATTCTAATCTCCACTTCTTCTGCTTTCAGTAGTCACCATTCCTAATTGCTACAGATGGCACCTGGAAACTACACGGCTGTAACAGAGTTCCTTATTTTGGGGTTAACAGAGGATCCTACAGTTTGTGTCATTTTATTTGTGGTGTTTATAGGGATCTACATTGTCACTGTAATAGGTAACATCAGCATAATCATGTTAATCAGAGGCAGCCCTCAGCTTCATACCCCAATGTACCTTTTTCTCTGTCATTTGGCCTTTGTAGACATTGGGTATTCCTCTTCAGTCACTCCTGTCGTGCTGATGGACTTCTTAAGAGAGGAAACTTCTCTCCCTATTGCTGGCTGTGTAGTTCAGCTCTGTTCTGTGGTCACATTTGGGACAACTGAGTGCTTCCTGCTGGCTGCCATGGCCTATGACCGCTATGTGGCCATCTGCTCACCTCTGCTCTATTCCACCCACATGTCCCCTAGAAGCTGTGTTCTCTTAGTGGGGACATCTTACCTAGGAGGATGTGTGAATGCTTCAGTATTTACTGTTTGTTTGTTACATCTGTCCTTCTGTGGGCCAAATAAAATCAATCACTTTTTCTGTGACTATTCACCACTTTTGAAGCTTTCTTGTTCTCGTGATTTAGCTTCTGACATCATGCCAGCCATCTCTTCTGGCTCCATCATTGTGGTCACAGTGTCTGTCATAGCCGTCTCCTACGTCTACATCCTCATCACCATCCTGAAGATGCGCTCCACTGAGGGCCGCCACAAGGCCTTCTCCACCTGCACCTCCCACCTCACTGCAGTCACTCTCTTCTATGGGACCATTACATTCATTTACGTGATGCCCAAGTCCAGCTACTCCACTGACCAGAACAAGGTGGTGTCTGTGTTCTACACAGTGGTCATCCCCATGCTGAACCCCATTATTTACAGTCTGCGGAATAAGGATGTTAAAGAGGCCATGAGAAAACTGATGACTAGAACACACTTGTGGTCCTGAACAAACCTGACTTGTACAAAATCTGATTTTAATAATAAACTGTTTAGAGTAAGGTCCTCTCTGTGAGATGGAAAGATGTACTAAGGAAATTTCAGTTCATATATTCATAATATTTTAGAGTCACAGATTTCATTCTGTCATTTTCAAGAAAATTTTAGTGCAAAAAATAACTGAATTCATTACACCTGTTGCTGTTAAGTCAGTTCTGACTCATAGCAGGGCTACAAGGCAGAGCACAACTGCCCTATAAGGTTACCAAGTAACTCCTGGTGGATTCTAACTGCTGACCATTTGGTTAGCAGATATAGCACGTAACTGCTTTACCACCAGGGTTTCTGTGGACTCATTAGGACTAGAATGTTTAGCAAGAAGTATCTTTCTTATACTTGCTGTATTCACTATTGCCTGAATCTGTAAGTGCAAACATTTTGAAATAAGTTCAGTGCTTTTGAAATGTAGTCTTTGGAATTAACATCTGTGGGCACATCTGAAATTCTTTAAATGAGAAATGAATAGTATTGTGCTACCTAAGATGTCTTCATCTCAAAAATATGGTCTTTATGCTCTACAGACACTCTAATGGTTGCACTCAATGATGTTGGTGGTAAAAAAGCTTCTGTTGCCCTATGAACTAAGCCTCAAGTACAGGGCATCTTCTATAGTACCTCTGCAGGTGAAGCTGATCCAGCCAAATCAGAAGATATGAGAATCTTCCCTCTGCTACTGCTATTCATTTTTAGAAATCTATTCCACAAAAGACCTAAAAGGCCTCTGAAGGACAGCCTACTATAGGCTAATAGAGATGATTTAGCTCAAGGTAGGGAGAAGAATTAAATGATGTCAGGATGCTTTCTTCTTAGGATTCTGTCTTGGAAAATGTAAGAGGTGTATGTATGTGACATCTGCTGAACCATTTTTCCCCATTCGTATTTCCTGTGACAGTGAAGGATCTCAGATTTCTTCCCATAATCTTGCTGAAACTATTGCAGTAGCCCTCAAAACGCTCTCCCTGAACCAGGCTAATTCTCATGTTTAGAAGTTAAACATTTTTGTATTATTATAGACTCCTAGTTATTTTTTCTATGTGAGTACGTATTTTAATAAAAAAGGTAATTTTTTTGGAACTTGATTTTTTCCCTTAATAAAAATCCAAACACCAGATTATTCTTTATATGGCTTAGATTGTACATCTTTTACTGAATCATCTACAATGAATCTATTGGCTTCAATAATAAAACCAATATCTTTAAGTAGTAGTAGAAGTAGGTGTTATTAGGTGCCATCAATTTGATTCCAACACAATTCACAACAGAATGAAAGACTGCCCAGCCTTGCACCATCTTCACAGTTTTTGCTAGGCTTGAGCACATTGTTGCGGCCACTGTGTCAGTGTATCTTGTTGAGGATCTTCCTTTGTTTCACTGACCATATACTTTATGAAGCATAATGTCCTTCAGGGACTGATCCCTCCTGATAACAGGTCCAAAGTCCTTACTTCTGAGGAGCATTCTGGCTACACTTCTCCCAAGATAGATTTGTTCTGCTTTCAACAGTCATCGGTATTTTCAATATTCCCTACTAACACCACAATTCAAATGTGTGGATTCTTCTGCAGTCTTCTTTATTCACTGTCTAATTGTCTCATGCATATAATGCAATTGAAAACTTCATGGCTTGAGTCTAGCACATCCTAGACTTCAAGTGACATCTTTGCTTTACAGCTGATTTGCACAATATAATGCATCTTTTGATTTCATCCGTGGGTATTGATTGTGGACCCAAGTAAAATGATATCCTTGACAACTTCAGTCTTTTCTAAAGGCTCTGGCCTTTGATCTTCATCAGTGAGTACTTCTAGTCCTCTTCACTTTCAGCAAGCAAGGCTGTGTGATCTACATAATTCAGGTTGTTAGTCTCCCTCCAATCCTGATGACTGCTTTTTCTTCATGTAGTAAAAGTATCATCCCTTATTTTTTAATCTCTGAAATACATCTACAATGGTCAGATCTTGAAACAAAAGTTTGATTATGGTTCCCAGATTGTAGTTCAACTTCTCCAGGCCCTTCAGATATATTTTAAGTATCAAATTCTCTAAGTTAAATGATTTTCTACCCAAAATAACTAGGATTTGTTTTTATTCCTGCATTAGCCATAACTGATACACCAGAGGCCACATAGGACCAGGCATTTCATACGTGAATAACATGAGAATATTATGATGTTCTCTGGAATCAAGGGAGAGGAGGAAGTCACCCTTGCCTCCTGGAAGTTTGTCCAGCATTCAGGGTAATTAACTAACTTTCTTATTTGAGTGCATATGTTAATTTTATATTTCTTCTAGAGTCCAGAAGTAACAGGAAAGAAGAATTTTAAGGCTCAAGTTCTTTTTCTTAAAGATTATGTAAAATTATATAAAGAAAGATTCTTTACATAGGTCTTAAATTGCACTGGAAGTCAACTTCAATATGATTGTCCTTAACATGCATTTTGATACCTGTTACAGATTGAAATATGTCTCCCCAAAATATATATCCTAAATCCTAACCTGTCTACCTGTGGAATAGTGGTTAAGTCCTGTGGCTGCTAACCAAAGGGTTGGCTGTTCACATCTACCAGGCATTCCTTGAAAACTTTATGGGACAGTTCTACTCTGATCTATAGGGGTGCTAAGAGTTATAATTGTCTAGTTGGCAATGGTTTGGGTTTGGTGTTTTGATATATCTGTGGCTAGAGCCCTGGTAGTGCAGTGGCTAACAGCTTAGGCTGCTAACCAAAAGGTCAGCAATTTGAATCCACTAGCCACTCCTTGGAAATCCTGTGGAATAACTCTACCCACTCCCACAGGGTTGTTTTGAGTCACAGTTGACTGCCTGGCACACAAAAACAACTCTCCTGTGTTTGCAGTTCCATTTGGTTGTGAGTTGCTTTGTTATGTTAATGAGACAGTATTGGTATAGGGTGTGTCTCAATCTCTTTTGAAACATAAAAGAGATGGTGGAAGATAGAAGCGTATCACATGAAGATCACCAGAGCCAACAGAGGCAGAAAGACCTCCTGTAGAATTCAGACTTCCAGCCTCCTAAACTGTGAGAATCTAGGAAAATCAGAAATCTAGGCATTTGTGAGCTAAAATGGACCAGTTTTGGCCATTTTGAATCTGACAATCATACAGTCTACTGCACTAGGAATGAAAACTTGAAGAGAAACAGTGTTGCATTCATCATCAAAAAGAACATTTCAAGATCTGTCCTGAAGTACAATCCTGTCAATTATAGAATAATATCCATATGTCTACAAGGAAAGCCAGTTAATATGACTATTATTCGAATTTATGCACCAACCACTAAGGCCAAAGATGAAGAACTTGAAGATTTTTACCACCTTCTGCAGTCTGAAATTGATCAAACGTGCAGTCAGGATGCATTGATAATTACTGGCAACTGGGCAAAAGTTGGAAACAAAGAAGAAGGATTGGTAATTGGAAAACACAGCCTTGGTGATAGAAATAATGCCAGAAAGTACATTAAAGAATTTTGCAAGACTAATGACTTTTTCATTGCAAATACCTTTTTTAACCAACACAAACAGTGACTGTACACATGGACCTCACCAGATGGAATACACAGGAACCAAATTGACTATATCTGTGGAAAAAGACAATGGAAAAGCTCCCTATCAGCAGTCAGAACAAGACCGATGCTGACTGTGGCACAGATCATCAATTGCTCATGTACAAATTCAAATTGAAACTGAAGAAAATTCGAACAAGTCCATGAGAGCCAAAGTATGACCTTGAGTATGTCCCTCCTTAGTTTAAAGACCATCTCAGGAACAGATATGATGTGTTGATCAGTAATAACTGAACACCAGACAAACTGTGGAATGACATCAAAGATATCATCCATGAAGACAGCAAGAGGTTACTGAAAAGACAGTAAAGAAATTGGCTGCCAGAAGAGACTCTGAAACTTGCTCTTGAATGTTAGCAGCTAAAGCAAAAGGAAAGGATGGTAAAGTAAAAGACCTAAACAGAAGATTTCAAAGAGCAGCTCAAGAAGACAAAAGAAAGTATTATAATGACATGTGAAAAGAGCTGGAAATGGAAAACCAGAAGGGAAGAACACATTCTGCATTTATCAAGCTGAAAGGACTGAAGAAAAAATTCAAGCCTTGAGTTGCAATAGTGAAAGATTCTACAGGGAAACTATTAAATGACTCAGGGAGCATCAAAACAAGATGGAAGGAATACACAGAGTCATTATACCAGAAAGAACTAGTTGGTGTTCAGCCATTTGAAGAGGTAGCATATGATCAAGAGCCAATAGTACTGAAGGAAGAAGTCAAAGCTGTATAGAAGGCACTGGCAAAAAACAAGGCTCCAGGAATTAATGGAATGTCAGTAGAGATATTTCAACAAACAGATGCAGCACTGGAAGTACTCATTCATCTATGCCAGGAAATTTGAAGGACAGCTGCCTGGCCATCTAATTGGAAGAGATCCATATTTATGCCCATTCCAAAGAAAGGTGATCCAGCCAAATGTGGAAATTACCAAACAATATCGTTGATACCATGCACAAGTAAAATTTTGCTCAAGACCATTCAAAAGTGACTGCAACACTATATTGACAAGAAACCGCCAGAATTTTAAGCTGGATTCAGAAGAGCATGTGGAACCAAGGGTGATGTCAGATGGATCTTGGCTGAAAACAGAAAATACCAGAAGGATGTTTACTTGTGTTTCATTGACTATGCAAAACATTCAACTGTGTGGATCATAATAAATTATGGTTAACGTTGCAGAGAATGGGAATTCCAGAACACCTAAATGTGCTCTTAAGGAATCTGTATATGAATCATGTGAACAGAACAAGGGTACACTGTGTGGTTTAAAGTCAGGAAAGGTGTGTATCAGGGTTGTGTCCTTTCACCATACCTTTTTAATCTATATGCTGAGCAAATAATCCAAGAAGCTGGATTATACGAAGAAGAACAAGACATCAGGATTGGAGGATGACTAATTAACAACCTACGTTATGCAGAAGACACCACCTTACTTGCTGGAAATGGAGAAGATTTGAGACACTTACTGATGAAGATCAAGGACCACAGCCTTTAGTAAGGATTGCACTTTAACATCAGGAAAACAAAAATCCTCACAACTGGACCAGTAAGCAACATTGTCATAAATGGAGAAAAAACTGAGGTGGTCAAGGATTTCATTTTACTTGGGTCCACAATCAATGTCCATGAAAGCAGCAGTCAAGAAATCAAAAGACACATTGCACTGGGAAAATCTGCTGCCAAGCACCTCTTTTAAGTATTGAAAAGTAAAGATGTCACACTGAAGACTAAAATGTGTCTGATCCAAGCCATAGTATTTTCAGTCGCATCATATATGTGCAAAACCTGGACCATGAACAAGAAGACAGATGAAGAATTGGTTGCTTTGAATTGTGGTGTTGGAGAAGAATGTTGAATGTACCATGGACCTCCAAAAGAACAAACAGATATGTTCTGGGAGAAGTACAACCAGAGTGCTCCTTGGAAGCAAAGATGGCAAGCTTGTGTCTTACATACTTTGGACATGTTGTCCGGAAGGATCAGTTGCTGGAGAAGGACATCCTGCTTGGTAGAGTGGAGGGTCAGCGAAACAGAGGAAAACCCACAAGGAGATGTATTGACACAGTGGCCGCAACAACAGGATTAAGCATAAAAACGGTTGTGGACATGGTGCAAGACTGGGCAGTGTTTCTTTCTGTTGTTCATAGGGTCGCTATGAGTTGAAACTGACTAAATGGCACCTAACAACAACAAACTGTGAGAAAACAAATTTCAGTTCACTGAAGCCACCCACGTATGGTTGATATAGCAACACTAGATAAGTACAACAGGGCCCCTGTCCTGCTGTCACCCAAAGCGTACCTACCTGAGGTGATTCCTGAGGTAGGTGCATGGTAGCTGTTTGACTCATGTGAAGTGCTGATTCTGCTTCTTCCTCATTATTTAAAACATTGTTTGAATTGTTTTCCCAAGCAACCGACACTCCCCTCCCCTCTCAAAGAAATAATAATAATAATAAAACTGTTAGTGAATATAAGAACCTAATAAAAGTCACTTAGATTGTTAAACTACATTCCATTCCTTGCCCTATGTATCACCCCAAAACCAGATTAGCAGGCCTGCATTCCTCTCCTTGTCTCCAAGGTAGTAAATTGATTATTCCAAGACTTCAGAGAGACATTGAAATTTGGGGTAATTTACACTGTTCAATAAGATGTAATGGAATCTTGTGACTTCCTGTTATTGTTATGTGACAGCCTTCAGATGCCAATCCCTTTGAAATCTGGCTATAAAAACTGCTGGAATTGTAACCCAAGCAGGACAGTCTTGGAGAAGCTATTCTCACTGTCTCATGGGTTTGCATGCTTATCTGTTAATAAAGCATTGCCTGAACCTTTCTGTCCCCATCTCTGAATTCTGGCTGCAGTGACAGGTAGAACAAATTTTCTTTGGTTCAGCAACAAAACCACTACTGTTGAGTTGCTTGTGACTCAAGTTGAACTCAAAATGTTACAAAATAGAACTCATCCATGGAATTGTCTTCACAGTAATCTTTACAGAAACAGATAGTCAGGCCTTCTGTGGAACCACCAATCTTTACACTGTTGTCATCAGGTGCTGTTGAGTCTATTGCAATTCATAGTGACCCTATAGGACAGAACAGAACTGACTCATAGGGCTTTCCAAGGAGTGGCTGGTGGATCTGAACTGTTGATCTTTTGATTAGCAGCCAAGCTCTTGACCACTCTGCCACCAGGCCTCCTTTCCATTTAGATGAATACAAACCACTTGTACTAATTAGGGATGTTGTGATGCACTCAGAGTTTTGAGGATGGTAGAATTCAACATTCATTCATAACAAAAACTCTCTGCAAATCAGGAATAGAGAGAAACTTCGTCAATTGGTAAAGAACAACTTCATTAAACCTATATCTAACATTATACTTAGTGATAAGAAGCCAGATGCTTTCTTCCTATGATCAGAATCAAAGCAATGATATCTTCTCTTACCACTCTTATTTGACATTGGGCTTGGAGTCCTAGCTAGTAAATTCAGACAATAAAAGGCA
Source organism: Heterohyrax brucei (assembly GCA_028571685.1). Classification (NCBI taxonomy): domain Eukaryota; kingdom Metazoa; phylum Chordata; class Mammalia; order Hyracoidea; family Procaviidae; genus Heterohyrax; species Heterohyrax brucei. The sequence continues at coordinate 92,893,507 of CM053145.1, forward strand.
ATACAAGTTGTACAGATTAAGAAGAAAGAAATAAAACTATCTCATTTCTGCATGATTATCCATGTAGGAGACCCCAAAGAATTGGCAAAACAAAAACTATAAAACTAAACTATTAAGAGATTAAAGCAAAATGGCAGGAGACGAGGTTAATAAAAAGTCAATTGTTTTCCTATACACCAGCAATGAACAATTGAAAATAAAGTTTTAAAACACAATACAGAGAGGCGGAGTCAAGATGGCAGACTAAGGACACGTCTCTTTCTATCCCTCTGGAAACCAAGACCTGAATTGACAATCAAACAGAGCCTTCTGATCACCTAATCAGCCTCAGGACACGGCACAGAGCTGTTAATTGGGACTTCATACCACTCAGAGGAAAATCTCCTCTCTTTCGCTGACTCCCGCTCCTGGCTAGCCCCGGCTCTCACGGACGGAAGGTAAACGCACCATTTTGACTTTTTTTCTTCCTCGGTCTCGGCTGGCGGGTGGAGCTGGGCCTTGCCTGGAGGCTGGACTCAGATGCGCTGCTGGGGGGATAGGCAGGCGAAATTCCAATGTTCTGAGAGCCAGGCTCGGGACTCTGTTAATCTAGACACTTTGAGCCTTTCGTTTTGTAGTTGCCTCAGTGGGGTTTGTGCCGAGCTCCGCGGTCAGGGTGCGGGACGCCATGTTCGTACCGAGATTTTAGCGGGACTTCGTTCTTAGCCTGGGAGCCAGCGCCTGCAAACGGGACAGCGCTTCTCCGTCAGAAAAGTAGTGATTTTGCACAGTGCTGCCTACATTGGGGGCCCTGCAACAGAAGCAGAGGAATCGCTGCCTCTGGGCATCTTTCGCCCCCCCCCCCCGTCTGCTGCCTGTGTGGAGGACGCCATCTTGGGTACGGTGGCCGCAGCTGGCCCTAATTCTTTGCTTGGGAGCCAGACCCTGCCCACAAGAGAGCGCTTTTCTATCACAAAACCAGTACTCGACGCAGTGTTGGATAAGGCTAGGCCCTGTCAGCAGAGGCCACCAGGGCGCTAGCAGTGCTGTATTCTGAACTAGTTTGTTATCATCTGGGGTTGGATACAGTGGCGCTTACTTTGTCAGATGGGAAGAGGGACCTCTACACCTGAAAACCTAACTGACTTGTGAACTGGTCAGATACCTTTTGCTTTACATTTGAAGACAACCTAGAGAAACATTTGCAATCCATCCTCACAGTACCTCTTCCAGCCTCTATATACTCACATGGGACCCAAAAAGCAACAGACAATTGTGGCATACAAGCAATCACTCATGGCTTCAGAAGGCTCCCAAACAAAGCAACCAAGGAGTTTTCCAGATGAAGAAAATTTGATGAAAGCATCAGGAAGTGAATACAAATTGATTATATACAGGGCCCTTGTAGACCTTATACAAAACGCAACAGAACAAAATGAAAAATTAAGCAAGTTGTTCAATCTGATGGAACACCAGTACTCTGAAATCCAACAGATCAAGAAGAAAATCAAAGACATAGAAGCTTCCATGCAAACCCAAGAAAACAGAATGGAACAAATGGGAAAAAGAATTTCTGACTTGGAAGACAGAGCTACTGATGCCAGTGTCTATGAGCAGAAATCAGAAAAAAGAAACAAGAAAAATGAAGAAACATTAAGAAGCATGTGGGACTCTATTAAGAGGAACAACCTTCGATTAATTGGAGTCCCTGAACAGGGTGAGACATCTGAGAACACAGAGAGTATTGTTGCTGAGCTGCTGAAAGAAAACTTCCCAGAAGTCATGAAGGAAGAGAATATAGACATCTCAGATGCATATCGTACGCCACCCAATATCGATCTCAAAAGAAAGACTCCAAGACATATTATAATCAAGCTTAACAAAATGAAACATAAGCAGCAACTCTTAAAGGCAGCAAGACTCAAGGCAAAGCTAACATTGAGAGGGAAACCTTGTAGGCTCTCGTCAGATTTCTCAGCAGAAACCATGCTGGCACGGAGACAGTGGCACGACACATTCAAAGTCTTGAAGGAGAAGAACTTCCAACCAAGAATTATATATCCTGCAAAACTGTCTTTCAAACATGAAAATGAAATTAAGACATTTCCAGATAAACAGAAACTCAGAGACTTTGTAAAAACCAAACCCAAACAACAAGAAATACTGAAAGAAGTTCTTGGCTTTGGCTTAGAAGAACGAAACCACTAACTTTATATTTTAGAACGACACACTACTCAATACTCATTTAGGGAAGGCTCCAAAGTAAATCACAGCTTTGATTTGGAAAGAAGCAATCCAGTGATCATCATGAAAACTATGGTGTCATCATAATAAAAGAGGGATGTACTACAGTCGTTATAGTCCTTCCAGATGGAGAGGAAGATGACAAGACTGGTAGTAATTAAAATTGGGTTTATAAATAGTTTATTAAGGGGGTTCATAGGGGCAGCTGTAAAGCACAACAAAGATGTATCATACCATTTTAAGAAATCTAACACACGAGTCTCAACAACTATAAAACCAGCTCTGAAAAAGGTGAAAAATCAACTCACAAAGAAGAGTGTCTCAGAACAGACTAATAAGAACAACAGAGAAAACATCAACATAAAAATAAACATATCACAATGGCAGCAGTGAACACATACCTATCAATAATTACATTGAATGTGAATGGACTGAATGCTCCAGTAAAGAGACACCGAGTGTCATCTTGGATCAAAAGACACAACCCATCCATATGTTGTCTACAAGAAACTCACTTGAGACCTAAAGACAGGAACAAACTGAAAATTAAAGGATGGAAGAATATATATCAAGCTAACAATGAACAAAGAAGAGCAGGGGTGGCAATTCTAATCTCAGACAAAATCAACTTTAATGTCAGATCCACCATCGTGGACAAAGATGGACACTATTTATTGCTGAAAGGTTCAGTACACAACCAAGACTTAACTATATTAAACATTTATGCACCTAATGTCAGAGCACCTAAATATGTCGAAGAAACACTGACTATGCTCAAAAGAGAGTTAGATGACTCCACAATAATAGTGGGAGACTTTAACACTCCACTCTCATTACTAGACAGATCATCTAGAAAAAAGCTCAGTAAAGATACAGAAGACCTCATTGACACAATTAACCAACTAAACCTCACTGATATATACAGAAATTTCCACCCATCAGCAGACAACTACAGCTTCTTCTCCAGTGCACATGGAACATTCTCCAGAATTGACCACGTGATAGGCCATAATGCAATGCTCAACAAAATCCATACCATTGAATTATTGCAAAGCATCTTCTCAGATCATAAAGCCATCAAAGTTGAAATCAATAGCAGAAAAAACAGAGATAGAAAGTGGAACTCTTGGAAACTGAACAACATCTTGCTCAAAAAAACATGGGTTATAGAGGAAATCAGGGATCAATTAAAGAAATTCATGGATTCCAATTAAAACGAAAACACTTCCTACCAGAACCTGTGGGATACAGCCAAAGCAGTGCTCAGAGGTCTGTTTATCTCCATAAATGCACACATCGGGAAGGAAGAAAGAAACCAAATCAAGGAACTAACTCTACAGCTTGAACAAGTAGAAAGAGAACAACAGAGGAACCCCTCGGGCACCGGAAGAAAGGAGATCATAAAGATTAGAGCAGAGCTAAATGAATTAGCGAATAGAAAAACAATTGAAAAAATTGAAAAGACCAAAAGCTGGTTTTTTGAAAAGATCAACAAAATTGATAAACCACTGGCTAAACTTACTAAAGAAAAGCAGGAAAGGAAACAAATAACCCAAATTAGAAATGAGAAGGGAGTTGTCACCACAGATGCAACAGAAATCTAAAACATCATAACAGAATACTATGAAAGACTATACTCTAACAAATTTGAAAACCTAGGGGAAATGGACCAATTCCTTGACTCATACCACCTACCCAAATTATCACAACGTGAAGCAGAACAACTTAATAAACCCATCACAAAGGAAGAGATTGAAAAGGTCATCAAAACACTGCCAACCCAAAAAAGTCCGGGCCCAGATGGCTTCACGGCAGAATTCTACCAAGCATTTAGAGAAGAGTTATCCCCAATACTATTGAAACTATTTCACAGTATAGAAAGGGATGAAGTACTCCCAAACTCATTCTATGAAGCCAGCATAACCCTGATACCTAAGCCCGGGAAAGATCCAACAAAGACAGAGAACTACAGACCGATATCACTCATGAACTTAGATGCAAAAATCTTCAACAAAATTCTTGCCAACAGAATACAACAACATATCAAGAAAATAATCCATCATGACCAAGTGGGATTCATACCAGGGATGCAAGGCTGGTTCAACATCAGGAAAACAATTAATGTGATTAACCACATAAATAACACAAAAGACAAAGATTACCTGATTTTGTCCATTGATGCCGAAAAGGCATTTGATAAAGTCCAACACCCATTCATGCTAAAAACTCTTAGCAAAATGGGCATAGATGGCAAATTCCTCAACACAATAAGGGCCATTTATACAAAGCCAATTGTCCACATCATCCTGAATGGAGAGAGACTGAAAGACTTTCCCCTGAGATCAGGAACTAGACAAGGATGCCCACTGTCACCTCTCCTATTCAACATTGTGCTAGAAGTTCTAGCCAGAGCAATTAGACAAGGCGAACAAATAAAGGGCATCTGCATCGGCAAAGAGGAAGTTAAAATCTCCCTGTTCGCAGATGATATGATTGTATATGCCGAGAACCCCAAGGAATCTATAAGTAAGTTACTCAAACTGATAGAAGAGTTCAGCAAAGTCTCAGGATACAAGATAAACATAAGTAAATCAGTAGGATTCCTTTATACCAACAACGAGACTGTTAAGGAGGAAATTATCAAATGTATACCATTTGTGATAGCCCCTAAGAAGATAAAGTACCTAGGAATTAATCTAACCAGAGAAACAACAGACCTTTACAAAGAGAACTACAAGCCCTTACTACAAGAAACTAAGAGAGACTTAGATAAATGGAAAAGCCTACCCTGCTCATGGATAGGAAGACTTAACATTGTGAAAATGTCTATTTTACCCAAAGCGATTTATTTATATAATGCAATCCCAATACAAGTTCCAGCATCATTTTTTAATGAGATGGAGAAACAAATCACCAATTTTGTTTGGAAAGGGAAGAAGCCCCGGATAAGTAAGGTACTACTAAAGAAGAAGAACACACTGGGAGGCCTCTCATTACCCGACCTTAGAACATACTACACTGCCACAGTGGTCATAACAGCCTGGTACTGGTACAAGAACAGACAGACTGATCAATGGAACAGAATTGAGACCCCAGAGATGACACCATCTGCCTATGAACAGTTGATATTCGACAAAGGCCCTAAGACATTAAACTGGGGTAAAAACAGCATCTTCAACAAATGGTGCTGGCAAAATTGGTTATCCATCTGCAATAAACTGAAACAAGATCCATATCTTACACCTTATACAAAAACCGACTCCAACTGGATAAAAGACCTAAATATCAAACCTAAAACGATAAAGCTCATCCAAGAAAAGGTAGGAACAACAATGGAAGTTTTAATACACAATGAGGACAGACTCCAAAATCTGTCAAAGAAACCTCAATCAACAGCAGAGAAAGTAGTGGGAACTATTAAGAATCAAACACTTTTGCTCATCCAAAGACTTTATTAATAGAATTAAAAGAACACCCACAGAGTGGGAAAAAATATTTGGCAACTCTATGTCAGATCGATGTCTGATCTCCATAATCTATAAGATCCTACAAAATATCAATAAGAAGAAGATAAACCATCCAATTAAGCGATGGGCAAAGGAGATGGACAGGTACTTCACTAAAGAGGAGATCCAGGCAGCCAAAAAACACATGCGGACATGTTCACGATCTTTAGCTATTAAAGAAATTCAAATCAGATTAAAAATGCATAAAATACCTGAATAAATGCATCAACAAAGAAGAAAGACAACTGCCAAAGAATCATATGAAAAGGTGCTCAGCATCACATGTCATTAGGAAATTGCAAATTAAAACAACCAGGAGATACCACTACATATGTATTAAAATACCAGTTACCACCACATTCACTGTCAAAAGGAACATTTCAAGACCTATCCTGAAGTACAGTGCTGTCAGTGATAGGACAATATCTATACGTCTGAAAGGAAGACCAGTTAATACAACTGCTATTCAAATATGTGTACCAACCACAAATGCCAAAAAAATCAAAACCAAACCCACTGCCATCGAGTTAGGTCTGACTCATAGTGACCTTATATGTTAAAGTAAACTGCCCCATAAAGTTTCCAAGGAGTGCCTGGAAGATTTGAACTGCCGACCTTTTGGCTAGCAGCCATAGTATTTAATCCACTACACCACCAGGGTTTCCACAAATGCCAAAGATGAAACAACTGAAGATTTTTTACCAAGTCTGCAGCATGGAACTGATTAAAGATGCAATCAAGATGCATTGATAATTACTGGTGACTGGAATGTAAAAATTGAATGTATAGAAGAAAAATTAGCAGTTGGAAAATATGGTCTTGATGACAGAAATGATGCCAGTAATCACATGGCAGAATTCTGAAAGGCCAATGACCTATTCGAATGATCTTTCAAAAGCAAATTGTAGCAGGACATCGACATGGAACTGGCAGAAATTCAAGCCAGATTCAGAGGAGAATACGGAATAAAGGTGATCATTGCTGATGTCAGATAGATCTTGGCTGAAAGGAAAGAATACCAAAAACATGTTTACCTGTGTTTTATTGACTTTGCAGAGCCATGTGACTGTGTGGGATCAGAACAAATCACAAAAATCATTTCAAAGAAAGGTAATTCCAAAACACTTGATTGTGCTTATGGGGATATTGAACACAGAACAAGAGATAGTTCTTCAAAAAGAACAAGAAAATACTGCATAGTTTAAAATCAGGAAAGGTATGTGTCAGGATTGTATCTTTTCACTGTACTTATTCAATCTGTATGCTGAGAAAACAGTCTGAGAAGCTGTACTATTATCAAGGAGAATGCCATATCAGGATTGGAGGAAGACTCATTAATAACCTACAATATACAGATAATACAACTTTGTTTGTTGGAAATGTAAAAGACTTGGCATACTTTCTGATGAAGATCAAAAAGTTCAGCCTTCAGTATGGACAACATCTCAACAAAAAGAAAAACAAATTACAACCAGACAAGTAAGACACACCATGGTAAACAAAGAAAAGATTGATGTTGTCAAGGATTTTGTTTTACTTGGATCCACAATCAACCCCACAGAACCAGCAGTCAAGAAACCAAACCACATAATGTATTGGGAAAATCTTCTGGAAAACATCTTTTTAAAGTGATAAAAGGCAAAGATGTCACTATGAAGACTAAGATGTCCCTGACCCAAGTCATGGTATTTTAAATTTCTTCATGTGTATGGGAAAACTAGACAATGAAAAAGGAAGCCCGAAGAACTGACACCTTTGAATTACGGTGTTGGTGAAGAATATTGAATGTACCATAGACTGTGAGAATAAGAGACAGATCTGTCTTGGTGAAAGTGTAGCCAGAATGCTCCTTAGAAGCAAGGATGGAGAGACTCTATCTCTTATACTCAGTACATGTTATTGGGAGGGACAGCCCCTAAAGAAGATCATTCTTAGTAACATAAACGGTCAGCAAAAAGAAGGAAGACCATCAGTGAGATGGATTGGCACAGTTGCTGCAATGATGGAATCAAACATCGGAAAAATCATGAGGATAGTTCAGTGCAGCACAGTGTTTTGTTCTGTTGTACAGAGAGTCGCTATGAATGGGACCAACTGGACAGCACCTAACAACAACACATCTAGGAAAAGAGGGTCAAAGTGCAGTTATTCTTGACAGACACTTGTGATCTTTTTATACATTTATGTCTGGTTAGAATTTAAAATTAATGAATTTGTTTTTCTAGAAAAATAAGAGCAAGCTTTCAAAAACAGGAAATAAGGTCAGATTTCTATAACAAGGTAAAGATAGCACTCTCCTTCTTGAAGTTACTCCCAAACAACAGTTTTAATGAGAAATATAAACCTAAACTTCATGTTTCAAAAGAGTAAGATACATCTTAACCTACATAACGATATATGAAGCGAGCTGCCAGACATAGTGGAGGACAAAATATGGTGTGCTTCAGAGGGGAGCCCACAGGGACTGTTCAGACAAAGTCAGAGGGGCTAGTTCTCCTGAGATGTGGCCCCTGGATCAGCAGCATCACAGTCACCAGAGAACTTGCTAGAAATTCAGATTTTCAAGCCAAACTATCACTCTACCAAAACAGAAAGTTTTGGTGCAAGACCAGGCAACCTGTATTTTAACAACCATTCCTGTGCTTCTGATGTACACTAAAGTTTAAGAAATACTCTAAGTGCCACACCCTGGAGAAGAAAATTCAACAACTTGTTTGCAGCAATGAGAATGAGATGCCTGGCATAGCAGTAAAGACTTCCCTAGGCCTGCTTTGACACAAAGGAGAAGCAAGTAAGCATGGGTGAACAAGAATCCCACAAATACACCATAGGTACAGGAGGCCATCTGTCAATAAGATATGAGGTGAGATGAGCTGTAGTTACCTCAGAGCAGTAGGGGTTGGGGTGGGGAAGCAACTTAGCTGTTACAAAGAATTAAATGTGTTACACATCTGTGGCTTCAAACTTTGAAGTATATACAAACTCTTTGGGGATCTGAATTCAAATGCAGATTGGAATTCAGTTCATATGGGGTGAGGCCTAAGGTTCTGTAGTTTTAACATCCCAGATGAAACTCATGTATCTGGTCCACAAACCACAACTGAGCAGGAACCTCTAAAAGAACTTTACCGTTAGCCACTGATAATTCCCACTAACTTGCAATATGTCCTGTCTCTTCCTCCAGATAGCTGGTACAGAAAGAACTCATCATGCTTAAACATGAATGAAAATTACAAGTAGGTCAGCATCAAAATAACAAACAGAAACTAAAGGGGAAAAAAGATGAAAGGAGCAAGAAAAGCAAGTGGCATATAAAGAACATTCATGCCTGGACTGGGTGCATGGTATGGAACCCCTGATTTAGCAGGAGAAAGATTCAAGGGCAGAACTAGAACTCTACTAAATAACACACTTGATGTTCCATCAGGCTGGAGGATCCCCTGGGAGAATGGCCCCGGATTCTCTAATCCCAAACTGTATCCAGTACCAAAGCTAGCTCTCCAGACGAAGATTGAACTGGGCTGTAGAAAACATGGGCTAAGGCAGGCGGTGAACACACTTTTGAACTTACAATATGTACACAGGCTGTCTGAGAAGCTTATTACTGGAGGTGAGATGATAAGGTGAGGGAGAAAAGATTTTGGTCAAATGGTCACACAAAGTTCCAGATGAAAGTGGGGAGTGTGCTGTCGTGTGGGGCAGGAGAAGGCAGAAGAAAGGGGAGAGCAGTTAGTATGGAATAACAGTGTAAGTTCCGGGTGTTATATGGCAAATTGATAAAGATTGTAAGCTTATACTTAAATCACAATAAAATTCATTAAATAATAATAATTTAAAAAAAGAGAACATTCACTGGAACAGTATTGCCATGGAGAAGATAAAAATTGTCACAAAAATGTTGCCAAGAAATTTTGAAATAAATGAAGTAGCTGCCTCTATAAAAGAAGAACAGAAAATATTCGTGAAAACATTGCAAAGCAGTACAAAGCAATGGAATTTTACCTGACAGAGTTTGGAGAAGGTATTGAATTAAAATTTTTAAAAATCAAAGAAACAATGTTCATGTTGGAAGTATTGAAAAGGAGACTAGACCCTACTGAAACATAGTGAAAAACTGAGATTTGGAAAGCTAACAGAAAAGATCCAATACATGCGTAGCAGATGTACCTGAAGGCAAGAACTAAAAAATAGTTAAGGAAAAAGTTCAAGAAATGTTTACTGAAAAAACAGAATAAAACCTATAAATCAAAAGAATATGCTTTAAAAAAAAGATGTAATAATTGACATGGAAGAACTATAATGGTCAATATAGGCAGAAACAATCATGTCAGTAAAAAATTCAGAATTTGCTATAAAGCTTTTATAATTAATAAGTCACTACAAAATGATTAATACACAAAAGGTAACTGTATGTCTTTGTAGCATTGACAATCCATTAAAAACTTGAAATGTGAAAAACACCATTTCTGGTAGCATCAAAAAATATCAAATATCAAGGAATATATGACGAAAGATACAAATAAGAGCAGTACGTGTTGTTGGTGTAGGGTGTCTTCAATTCCAACTCATAGTGACCCAAAGTACAACCGAGTGAAACACTGTCTAGTCCTGGGCCATCCTCACAATCACTGTTATTCTGGAGCCCATTGTTGCAGCCACTGTGTCAGTCTGTCTTACTGAGGGTCTTCCTCTTTTTTGTTGACCCTCTACTTTACCAAGCATAAATCCTTCTCCAGGGACTGATCCCTCTTGATAACATGTCCGAGGTATGTGTGACACAGTCTCACCAGTACCTAGGAAGTAGCAAAGCATTACTGAGAGAAATTAAATAAGACCGAAAAATAAAGGGATATATCATGAGTATGAGTTAAAAGACTTGTTATTGAAAATATACCAGTCTCCCCCCCCCAACTATTATATGTTTTTATTACAAAGATGGTACTGCAAAGGAGGGAGGGAAAGGTTGTTTTTCAATAAGTGCCATAAATTAACATTTTGTCCATATGGAAAAAGAAACTCTTGACCCTTTCATCACCTTATTCACAAATTTCAATTCTTGGTAGGTCAGAGATAGAAACATGAAAGGAAAAACAACATTTTTTTATTTAAGGTTATTTTTTTTCTTTTATTGTGTTTGAGTGAAGGTGTACAATCTGGTTGAAATTTGCATGCCCACCTATCTGCAGCTCCATCTGCTCTCCTTGCCTGGTGACAGCACACTCCTCCTTTCCATTCTATACATGTCATAGTCTCTTAACAATCTCCTGTCCCCTCCTCTCCACCCTCTCTACCTGTTCTAGTAAGAGGCCAGTAGGACATCTTATAGATGCATAGAACCATAAAGTGCACACATGATATGGTCACTCTGTGTCCCTGAATACAATCCATTTCTGTCCAAAGAGTTGACCTCAGTAATGACTTATGATTAGGGGCAGCCTCAGGTCTAGGGGCCATGCTCCCAGGGGAACCCCCAGGCCTTGGGACCATCAGTTGCAGTCTTTTACTGGAATTCCCAGAGTACATCCTTTTTTTTCCCACTGGAACTCAACATTGTAAGCCCCATCACGGCTGTCCTTGGCAGTGGTCAGGCACCATCTCGTTCTGGTCACCTATTGATGTAGTCATCCACTCAAATGGGTCTTCCTGTCTTCTGGGTTCTCTTTCCCCCATGTCATTGTTGTCCGTGGTCATCATCTGTTCCAGCTGAGTTGGGACCATCTGGTGTACCTCGGATGGCAGCTTGCTAGCTTTTAAGACCCTAGACACCACTCACCAATATGGGGTGCAGAAGACTCTCTTAGCAATAGGCTAGTTACACCAATTGGCCTTGATATCCCTTGAGAACATGGTCCCCGGACCCCCACCCCTGCTACTCTGTCCTTGCGATATTGGGTTAAGATGGGAAGAGTTTTCAGGCTATGTTGAAGTTCAGTTAAATTGATCTTCTTTCTAATGTGTGCTGTCACTGATTTCACCCAACTAAATTTCTATCAACTATCTTATCTATAACCAGCCCTCTCTCTCCCTCCCTTGCCTACCTTGCAACCATCAAAGAATTCTTTCTTCTGTGCATGAGTCTGTTTTAAATCCTTACAGTAGGGGTCTCATACAAGACTTGTTCTTGTGCCACTGACTAATTTCATTCAACATAATGTCTTCCAGTTGAAACCAGGTTATGAGATGCTTCCTAAAATCATCATTGTTCTTTATCATTTCATAGGGTTCCATTGAGGCTATATACCATAGTTTATTTATCCATTCCTCTGTTGTTCGGCATCTGGGTTGATTCCATCTTTTTGCTATAGTGGACTGTGCTGCAATAAACATTTATTTGCATGTCTCTGTTCATGTGACTGTCACAGCTTCTGTAGGATATATTCCAAGCAGTGGGATAACTGGGTCAAATGCTATATCTATTTCTAGCTTTTTAAGGAAGCACCAAATTGCTTTCCAAACAGGTTGTACCATTTTCAATCCCACCAGCAGTGTAGGAGAGTTCCAGTCTCTCCACAGCCTCTCTACAGCCTCTCCAGCATTTGTTGTTTCGTGTTTTTTGGAATATGCCAACCTTGTTAGGGTGAGACCTTATCTCATCCTAGTTTTGATTTGGATTTCTTTAATAGCTAATGATCTTGAGCATTTCTGCATGTGTCTTTTGCCTACCTGGATATCCTCTTTAGAGAAGTTCCTGTCCATCTCATTTGCCCAATGCTTAATTGGGTTATCTTTTTCTTGTTGATATTTTGTAGTACCTTGTAGATTATGGCAATCAGATGTCAGTCTGACATATAATTGTGAAATACTTTTTCCCATTCTGTAGGTGGTCTTTTAATTTTTTTATAAAGTCTTTAGATGAGCATAAGTCTTTGATTCTTAATAGCTCCAATTTATCTATTTTCTCTTCTGTTGATTGTGCTTTGTCAAATTTTGAATTCCATCTGCAGTGTGTGTTAGAACTTTCATTGTTGATTCTATTTTTTTCTTGGATGACCTTTATTGTTTTAGGTTTGACATTTAGGTCTTTTATCCATGCTGAGTTTTTTGTGTGCGTAAGGTGTGAGATATGTGTCATTTCAATGTTTTGCAGTGGACATCCCATTTTGCTAGCACCACTTGTTAAAGAGACTGTTTTTACCACAGTTTACTATCTTAGGGCATTTGTCAAATATCAACTGTTCATAGGAGGATGGTGGCATCTCTGGTGTCTCAGCTCTTTTCCATTGGTCTGTATGTCTCTTTTTGTACCAGTACCAGGCAGTTTTGACTACTGTGGCAATGTAATAGGTTCTAAAGTCAGGTAATGAGAGGCCTCCTAGTTCTTCTTCTACAGCAGTGCTTTGCTTATCCAGAGTTTCTTCCCTTTCCAAAGTTGGTGATTTGTTTCTCCATCTCATTGAAAAATGTCACTGGAATTTATATTGGGACTTCATTGTATAAGTAGATCACTTTGGGTAAAATAGACATTTTCACAGTGTTAAGTCTTCCTATCCATGAGCAAGGCAGGATTCTCCATTTATGTAAGTCTCTCTTAGTTTCCTGCAGTAGGATCTTGTAGTTCTCTTTGTATAGGTCTCTTATTTCTCTAGTTAGATTTGTTCCTAGGTATTTTATCTTCTTAGGGGCTATAGTAAATGGTATTGATTTGGTGATTTCTTCATTAATAATCCCGTTGCTGGTATAAAGGAATCCCACTGATTTACTTACGTTTATATTGTATCCTGAGACTGCTGAAGTCTTCTATTAGTGTGAGTAGTTAACTTATGGATTCTTTAGGATTCTCTGCATATACAACCATATCACCTGCATATAGGAAGATTTTTACTTCTTCTTTGCCAGTGCAGATGCGCTTTATTTCTTTGTCTTGTCTAATTGGTCTGGCCAGGACTTCTACTACAGTGTTGAATAGGAGAGGTGAGGGGGGCATCCTTGTCTAGTTCCCATTCTCAAGGGGATTTCTTTCAGTATCTCTCCATTTAGGATGATGTAGGCAGTTGGCTTTGCATACATGGCCCTTGTTGCATTGAGGAATTTGCCTCCTATTCCTATTTTGCTGAGAGGTTTTAGCATGAACAGGTGTTGGACTTTGTCAAATGCCTTTTCTGCATCAATTGATAAGATCAGGTGATTCTCATCTTTTGTCTTATTTATGTGGTTGATCACATTAATTGAAAAACAACATTTTTGTAGTAATGTGTATGTTGAAGTACGGGCATTCCTCAGGTTAAAAGCATCCAATTTATAGACAGCTTATACTTAAGAACAGACTGCCATAAATCCTATTATATTAAAAAATTGAGTTGAATACATATAGTGGCTCATTCGTAATAATAACTGCACATACTACTTTGTGACCCTTATGAAAACACTACATGGTTTGGAAGTGTTTTATATGTAGAAATACAAAATACACATTAGATGCCAAGACAGACATTTGGCTAACTGAAACTAAGTAGGAACCATATCTACCAGTTCTGGCATAGCCACAAATTCAACTTAAAGACAGGTTCAGGAATGGATCTTGTTCATAACTTGAGAACTGCCTGTAGACATCAGACAATAGATCCTGACCTTGGAAAAGTTTCTTAAACAGGACTCCAAATCACAAATTATAAAGAAAAAGACTGGTAAATTGAACTGTACTAAGTTAAAAATCACTTTTTATCAGACGATACTGTAACAAAGCAAAAAAGTAAGTCATACAGCAAAATAGTGGAACACATGGGCACAATAGCCAAATATTTTTAAAGACTCCAATAAATTAGCAAAGAAAAACACGTAAGACAAAATTTTAAGATGGATCAGAATAGACTCATACATGTGCAAAGTATCTGTACATACTCGTATACATATATATGTAATTATACAGCTAGAAGTATAACATGTTGCGTATGTATGATTGCATAAACATTCTATATATAAAACATTTCTTAACATAAAGCACAAATAAAATAAAAATTACATACACACTCACATAAAAATATATGATCCTACCGTTGCCACTTACCAGTTCTATAACTTTGAAAAAAGAGCTTAATTTCTCTAAGCTTTAGTGTTTTCCTCCTCATCATATATACCAGTGAATAGTGATATGAATCATATCTACCACATTAAGTTACTGTGATGATTAAATAACAGCATCCATATAAGATGTTTTACACCATCCCTGACAAACATGAGCTCCAACCTGTGATAGCTTTTATTATTGGCTATATTACAATAACTATTACTACTACTATTATTGTCAATACAATTCAGCTTTATATTACCCTTAAGTGAATGTATCATCATCACTGTGATCCTTTAATAAATGAAAAAGCTTATATTCAGGGACAATATGTTATTTGGCAAAGACATACACTTAGAAGGTGGCAAAATTAGTATTTGAAACCAGTTTTTCAGCTCTAATGAGACGTCCTTAGTCTTTTCACTAAGTCATGCTGCCATTCATTTAAATGATACTTTATGCATAGTCAACCAACAATAACTTAACTTACATTTGTAATTTCTTACCCATTAAAGAGTTTCTAATATATCCCTCTTACATAGTTTTGACTTGCATGTATCATCAATGTAAGTTCTTTTGTTTGCGCCTGCTTTTGTTGCAGATGAAATCCATACTAAACCTCAGAACCAAATCCATTGCCATCAAATCAATTCCAACTGACAGCAACCCCATAGACAGGATAAAACTGCTCATAGAGTTTCTAAGGAGCATCTGGCAGATTTGAACTGCCAACCTTTTGGTCAGCAGCTGTATCTTTTAATACTGTGTGACCAGAGTTCCTGAAATCCATTCTAAGAGACACTTATTCCCAGCTGGTAGCAGAGCCTTGGTATGTCACTACAAATTTAATGTACATATCCTTCCCCCAATGTAAAGCTTTCATAAAACATCAAAATCTTTAGTTACATTAAGGCAAAGAGACACACTATTCAGAACCTCTCCAAGAAAGAGAGTGTCTGTCCAATTGCAAAGTCTGTGGTTAGCTGAGCACATGAGATGGAAAGTTCAGGACACCAAGAGACAGAATCCAATCAAAGGACTTGCTAACACCTGTTTAATGCCCTACCAAATAAAATGTTGTACATTTGGATATTACCTAAACTGGTTTCAGACCTCTGATGATAAAATTTCTTTTTCTGAAAATTCAACCAGCTCTGTATCTCCGCTTCTCTTTTTTTGACAGATGTAATGAGTCAGCAAAAGTGGGGGAGACCCTCCAGGAGATGGCTGGACTCAGCCGCTGCAACAACAGGCTCACGCCTACTGAAGATGGTAAGGATGGCATAAGACGCTTCCGTGTTTTCTTCTGTTATACACAAGGTCACCAGGAGTCAGAACAGACTCGGTGGTAACAACTAACAGGATTGATAAATATTACACAGCACTGTAAATATAAATAAAAACATAAATAAAAATAATTTTTCCCACACCAGAAGGACGGTTTCATATTGGAATAGTGGTTAACCCCTTTCTTACCATCCCTGGGTTGGAAATTAAGAGCAGTAGGAACTCCTACGATGTAGATTCAATCAAGTCATCCTTATACACTAAGCAGTAGTGATTTTAAAACAGAACGCAAATATGAAATGTTGCGCCTGTTGCAAGATATGAAATCGTTCTCTCTGGGAAAGGCTGTACAAGTAGTACTGTGACTCAGGACTATAGAAAATAAACACAATTAGTTAACCACATTTCCCAAAATTAAACAGAATCACTCATTGTTAATTCTACAGCAGCTAGCAACAACATTGTTTTAAAAGTGTTTGGAGACATTTTTGACCTACAAAGGGAAATTGAACAAAAACCTCCAAGAGTAATGGTCTGTATAAGGTTAAAAGACAGCATCACTATTAAGTGAGGTTTGAGGAAATTTCCTGTGTTGTGCCCTAGGCACCAACATTGGATGAATATTTGACATTAGACACAGAGAAATGCAATATTGGATTATAATCTATGTGAGTCCATGAATCAGAACCAGTTTGGTTACCCGAAAAAGTAGCTGCACTTTTCTACTCATTTATAAAACAGATTTTTCCCTCTAGAAGTAAAAATCTCATGTGTTTATTTGTGAGTTTCTTGATGCTCAGTTCAGAGCCAAGTGGATCTTTAGGTCTGAAGTATCATGTTGTAAAGAAATTATAAGCACACATGCTCTTTCTCCCCTATGATCCACCCGAAGAAATCTATCATACAGAATTAAAAAGCATCAGTACCTATAAGTATGTAATAAGTATTTATTGAAGCAGTGTCTTAATGACAACAATGTGGTAACAACATAGATGTCCATAAGAAAGGAATGGATGAATAAATTCCTGTATCATGTTATGGAAAACTATA
The DNA here is from genome assembly GCA_028571685.1 of Heterohyrax brucei. Classification (NCBI taxonomy): domain Eukaryota; kingdom Metazoa; phylum Chordata; class Mammalia; order Hyracoidea; family Procaviidae; genus Heterohyrax; species Heterohyrax brucei. The sequence continues at coordinate 92,910,577 of CM053145.1, forward strand.
TGTCTGTGAAAAATAAACAAGAGTACATTACTGAAAGAGAAAGATATCTCTAATATACTACCAAACTTAAAGAACTCAACAAATTAAACATATTCATTATTAAGAAAGATCATCTATCTTAATCGTCTATTAATTTTAAACAGAGGGCAGTAGGGCCATGACCCAACAGCACATGATTTCTCAGTACAGTCAGACGAGGTGTGAAACCACTTTTCTTTGCCACAGTTTCATCAAGGCTCTTCTCATCTCATTGTTTCGCAAGCTATAGATGAGCGGATTCAGCAGAGGAGTAAGCAGTGTGTAAGCCAGTGACGTCAGTTTCTTTGTTTCTGGGGAATACCCAGATTTAGGTTGTAAGTATGTCATACTGGCTGTGCCATAGAAGAGGGTCACAGACACGAGATGAGAGCCGCAGGTAGAAAAGGCTTTTTGCCTCCCAGTCGTTGATGGCATCTTCAGGATGGCAAAGAGAATTCGAATGTAGGATAACAGTATCAGCGAGAAGGGGACCATCACAATTAAAATGGTGCCTGTAAATGCATAGATTTCAAACAAAAATGTGTCTGCACACACAAGATCTAGTACTGGAGGGGTTTCACAAAAAAGGTGATTAATTTTGTTGGGACCACAAAAGGGAAAACTAAACACCCATGTGGTTTGTATAGTACCCACCATGACCCCAGAGATCCATGAGAACATTACTAACTTTATAAAGACCCTTTTGTTCATAATCACTGGATAGCTCAGAGGATAGCAGATTGCAGCATATCGGTCATAAGCCATTGTCCCCAGGAGAAAGCATTCAGTCCCACCAAAAAGAAGAATGAAATACATCTGTGCAAAACAGCCAGCAAAAGAAATAATCACTTTCTCTGTGGAGAGGACCACCAGCATTTCAGGCATAATGACTGCACTGAAACTCACTTCTGCCACAGACAAGTTCTGGAGGAACAGGTACATGGGAATGTGAAGGCTCTGGTCAAAGGAGATGACGGTGATGATGACGGCATTTCCCATTAAGATCATCAGATAAACAACCAAGAAGACCCCAAAAAGCTGTTCTTGGAGTTCAGGAAAGCTAGAAAAGCCCAAGAGGATGAATTCAACTACAGAGCTTTGGTTTTGCCTTTTCATTTCAGTAGGGAAGCATATGTTGTTTTTATGGGCATAGGACATAAACTGTGAAATCACAATCCAATAGCTGAGAATCCAGATCTGGAATTCTTGGCAGCCCATGCGGACAGAAATCTGGATTGGTAATTTTGAAGAGTAGTCAATCACTTGGCATAATGAATCTTTCAAATACAAATAAAGAATTGAAGAATTCTGGCTCAGAAGTCTTGTTTGGAAAGTACAAAATAACAGCAGGTTTTCTCTAACAACGTGTTTGCTATGTAGGCTGAAAATAAACTTATTCCTAAAACATATACAAACATTTTATTTTCAAGATCCACTGTTCATTGCATTAGTGATTATATTGCTCTGTTCTATTCAACTTTATATTTACATATGAATTTTAAAATAGCTTTTCAAAGTAGACAAATAAAAACTGCCCAGAGAAGATTAAAAGACAAGCTAATAGTTCAAAACTAAAACAAGTTTTGATAAAAAATAAGAATACATTCAAGCAGACAAAGAACACTCAATAAAAACAATGAATTTTGGATGCACTCATCTTAGATGAACACAAATGAGTTGGCTTCAAGCATACTGATTTCTGAGTTAGCTTCAAAACCAAGTATGTCAGCTGTGTTTGTCGATTCCCTGAGCACTGAGTTAGCACTTAATAAGCATCTCCAGTTATCACCATCCCACTCTCGATGGTAAACCTTCTAACAAATGCACAGACAGAATCTTTGGCCCCTTACCTATTGATTCTGCCTCGGTGATTCTCACCCCCACTTAATTGCATGTTTCACTTCTTTAGTTAAAAAAACAAGGAAATATTTCCATAAATACAACCTAACAATTCCATGCTTTGGTTTTATAACACGATATGACTTTAAATTGTATGCCCCAAGAGAATCCTTCCCTGGAGAACTTACACTCAATTAATACAGAGTTTCCTGTATGGAGACAAGAAAGCTCAATTACACAAACTTAGAGCACCATTCTTAAAGATTTCTACAGGGAAAAATACCTCTTCACATAAGAGACTCAAGTCCACCGTGACAGTGTTCTCCCTGGGTGGCACATAGGGTTCAGTGCTTGCCTACTAGCAATAAGCCTGGTGGTTTGAACCCAGGGATGCCTCAGAAGACAGGCTTGGCTGTCTGCATCTGAAAGGTCACAGCCTGGAAAACTTCCTAAGCAGTTGTACTCTGGATACACAGGGTCAATGTGAGTCAGAATTGAATTAACAGCAACTAGTAACATCTCTCAAAAGGACATGAAAACAGGCTGAATATGAGAACTGCCAATTAAATTCACTAATTCATCCTAGAAAGGATGCTATGTACCTCATTGCTGAATATCACCACGGTCACCTTCAAAGGACTCCCCTCGGGAAGCTACGTACCGATGCCAGCGACTAGTCCACATTTCAAAGCAATTTGGGAACTCTTTTTCCGGAATGGCCATCAGAGCTGTCATCATATTACCCTTGCTGTCCTGAATTTCATCAAATGTTTTCCTTTCAGTATTTCCTTTATCTTTGGGTAAAGAAAAAAGTCACTGGGGGCCAGATCAGATCAATAGAGAGGATGTTCCAATACAGTTATTTGTTTACTTAGCTAAAAACTCTCTCACAGACAATTATGCAGTTAAGTCTGTGAACTTACCACTGTGCCACTGTGCATAATGGCCATTCCGGAAAAAGTTCCAAAATTGCTTTAAAGGGTGGAATATGCACTGACATCAGTGCATAGCTTCCCAAGGGGAGTACTTCGAAGGTGATAGTGGTATTGAGCAATGAGGTATGTAGCACTTAGAACTGTTAGGTTGGTGGACTTAATTGTCATACCTTGTATATTAGTAAATAAGGAAAAAGGGGAGCAGAAGAGAGGGAGTGGTGAGGGTGTGAGCAACGGTGTGAATAAAGTTAAGGCGAGTAGACTGATATTTCTGGAGAAATCCTAGATGTTCCTCTAGAACTCTGTATCTTTTCTAGTAGAACTGTAGAGTCACTGGAGATTCCACAATTGTGGAAGAGCTCAGGACCAAGGAAGTCCATAAATGAATGGCTTCAAGGACTTTGCCCATCCTAAAAGGTCAGTTCCAGAGTTCAGGAATGAGGGGAAAGGGAATAGTCAGGCACTGTGCTAGTTAAGGGTCTTCTTTGAACTGACCATCTTCTCATGGAACAGGCTGGAAATCTGATAATAAACATGACTGCTAAGAGCCCTAGATGTATGCCCAACCCCCTTCTGTCCTGGTTAAAAAGTCTGTTGGGAGCCTGGCAGTGGGGAATGGGAAATGGGACACAGAGAGTATCATCCTTCAGAGTTTCTTACCAACTAAGGAGAAAAGCAACAGAGTATGTCCCATTAGAAGTAGTGGAACCAGTAAGGATTTTTGTTTCTTTTGGTGAGGAAGGGGTTACATTTATGCAATTCGTGTAAAAAGAGAAGAATTTCTAACCTGTCTGAGAGAGGGCATTGACATTGACACCTATGACAAAAGAGGATGCAGAAAATCCTCAGTGTAATGCCAGAGGGGTCTAGAGGTACATAAGCAGTAGGAGCACTGACAGTGCTAGACTCTGAGAGGCCCCATGATGGTGATATACCCGTGGTCAAAAATGAGGGTGGTAGGGACACTAAATTTATGTGCTAAGGCTTAATTGCAACAAGAACTGCTGGACATTCAAATAGCCAGAGCATCAGGAGGTAAGATGAAAAGTACTAGACAAGAGAAGCAAGGGAGATGACAGAGAAATGATAGAATATGTGATTGAAACAATTTGGGGCACCTTTCCCTCCTATGTTATATGAAATGATGAATAAATGATTTTTTGTATGATTTCTTTCATAAGGATCAGCACAGAGCTGATTGCTATGAGGCAGAGGTTAAAGATGTCCCAGTGTTCAGTTTTTTTCAAACTGCTGTCCCCACTCGACATCTTTAACATCACCTACTCTTCCTCTGCTCAGTACTTTCTCTCTCATTTTAGGTTCTGTAACTTGCTGTAGTGTGTCACAGAACTCACAGACTTTACCTCAAGGAAATAAGATATAACCTGTATGGTTGTGGAGGCTGGCAAGTCTCAGATTTTGCGCGTCAGGTGTCAGGCTGGAGGCTTCTCCCAACCCACGTGGCTACAGGGCTGACAACCTGCTCCAGCAGATCAGAAAAGGGATGGGAGTCAAGGAGGGACCACCCAGAATCCTGGGCAGGAGTATCCTGAAGCCAGGGCAAGACAGGCTAGTAGCAAAGGAGACAGCAGATGTGGAGAGCCTGGGAGCTAGGACCAGATGGAGCAGCAGCCTCAGGGAGGGGTGACATGGCCCTGAGGCCAGATGCTTAGAGCAACACTGATCAAAGGACACTGAACTTCAGAACTGCAGAGAGGTGGGGACGCTCAGCATGACCACCATTGCTAAGTCAATATCTTCCAAAAAGCCTGAAATGACCTCACTCCTGCCTGAATCCAGTCAGAAAAAAACAGAAGCAAACTTTCTCAAGAGGAAACCTTCCTCAAATTAGGGCCCAGTAGCAGTTCTTGAAAGAGCCCTGGTGGCACAGTGGCTGAGCGCATGGCAGCTAAGCCACCAACCATTCCTGGGGAGGAAGATGTGGCAGTCTGCCTCTGTAAAGGTCACAGCCTTGAGAACCCCGTGGGGCAGTTCTATGAGTGCGAATGGACTGCACAGCAATGGGTCTGTTTGTCTCACTCGCTGAGACTTGAGATCGCCCAGGGCCCCCCCTTGTCAGCCTCCCCTACTTTCAGCTATAGCTTCAGCTCCTTTCACTCAGTCGGTGATTGAAGAGATGGGAGATGTTGATCAAGCTACAGGTCTTGGTCTTAACACAAGGCAGGCATTATGACCCTGGTCTTTTCGGGCAGGACCATCAAGCACGTTCCCAGGAAGCTAGAACCCCAGAATAATCCCTGGATACAAGGATGACAGTTTGTTGTTCTCTCTCCCCACTCCTGCCCTTTCCCTGATAAACCTGGGGCTCTGAGTTTTCCTTCACAGGGAGCAGCCTCCCTGGGTCACTCAGTCAGCCACTGAACAGCCAGTAGCCTGCGGATCCTCCCTTCCAGATCCTTCCCAGCTGTCTTCCATGGACAGACAGTGCCAGTGATCACTAGCCCCTGGACTACATAGCTGTTAGAAAGAAATCACAAAAGCTGGCCAGCTGGTTCTTGTACAACTTGAGCTCTCCAGGCTCAGGTCGGCTCTACGGTAGCTGATTAATGCTCTGTATGGCTCTTGATGGCTGACTCACAGCCAGTCTTCCAAATGCTGTCTATTCCTTGAAGCCTAAACCCACTCTGCCGTAGCCATTCTCAGCAGATCACCTTTCCTCCGCTTCCCGGACTGTCTCAGGGAATGCTGTCTGAGAGGATCTCCCACTCTTCTCTGCTCTCTCTCACAACTCAAAATTTATCTGTTCCTCTCCGGAGAGAAAGGTCCTATGGTCATGGATATAAAAGCAAAAATGAGTTCTTGAAGGTGAAGTATCCACACTCAAGCCAAATCAACTTGTTAACAGTTGGGTGTGGGAGGTCAGTTTGGGGCAATAATATTTCATTTGGGCTGTTTGTCTCCTCTGGCCTTCACCTGTGAGATGATGTCAGGGGACCAGCCCTGGCCGGGGCAGACTCCCCACTATATACCATAAGAGAGGCCACAGGTCAGAGCAGATTCTCCAGTATGTCCCTCATCCTTTGCAAAATCACCCCTCTCGCTGGGGTAACGCTATCCAGGCCCTGCTTCCTCCCTTGTTTCATTAGATATTGCTTCTGACTCTCACTTGATTATTCAATCTTTCTCTTTCTTCAGATCTTTACCTGCAGTTTAAAATGTACTTAAAACCCTTCCAGCTCAACTGGCCCCTCTCAATCCTGCTGTTACCTAAGTCTTTCCTTTTCTTCCCAGGCAACAGGACTCAGCATTCACCTCAAACTCATCATTCTCTAAAACCAAAAGTCTGGTTTATGCCCACCTCCCACCCAGCTCTACCGACCTATTTTCTACCACTGTTGCTGAAGACACCAGGTTATCAAACACAAGAGGCACTTTTCAGTCCTCCTCTGATAGGCTGTGTCTTAGTCACCTAGAGTTGCTATAACAGAAATACCACAAGTGGATGACTTTAACAAAGAGAAGTTTATTCTTTCACAGTCCCACAGGCTAGAAGTCTGAATTCAGCGTGCCAGCTCCCAGAGAAAGCTGTATTTCTATCAGGAAAGGTTCTTGTGCTGCATCAGTCTTCCCTAGTCTGGGAGTGTCTCAGCATAGGAACTCCAGGTCCAAAGGGTGGAACCTACTCCTGGTGCTGCTTTTCTGGTGGTATGTGGTCCCTGTGTCTCTCTGCTGTCTTTTGTATCTCAAAAGAGATTGGCTTAAAACACTACCCAATCTTGTAGACTGCATCAGTATAACTGCTGCTACTCCATCTCATTAAATCATAGTGGTGGAATTTACTACACATTGGAAAATGTCATCAAATGGCCAAATGGTGGACAATCATATAATACTGGGAATCATGGCCCAGCCAAACTGATACACACCTTTTGGGGAACATAATTCAATATATGACAAGCTGTTAACCTGTGTTTTGAGGCATTCAAAGAAGGAATATGTGCCCACACAGAGCATGCTGAGAACAGGGTCACAGCAATTCTAAGTAAGGATAGTAACTTCAATGAGAAAGCAAGTCTTGGGCATAAAAATCAGAGCCTGTGAGTTCAACCTCATCCACCTGCTTTGCAAGCTGGATTAGCTGGGACGTAACCTTACTTAGGAACTAACAGGTTTCCTTATAGACAGATGTTACAAACCAAATCTGTTACAATGGAGTTGATTCCAACTCATGGTAACCCTATAGGACAGAGCAGAACTGCCCCATAGAGTTTTCAGCCATCTCCTGGTAGATTCAAACTGCTGATCTTTTTGATTAGCAACTGAGCTATCATCCCCATTACACCAGAAAGGAAACTGTGGCTCTGAAAAAAAAAAAATCGAAGCTTGTCCAAAGTCACACAGCAAGTTAGGACTAGGGTTCCTTCCTATCATTATAGTAATAATAACATAACCCCAAATCTCTGGTTGCTGATAAGTTGATTCCAACTCATAGTGACCTACAGGACAGAGTTGAATTGTCCCATAGGGTTATCAAGGGCAGTTGGCAGATTCAAACTATTGATGTTTGGTTAGCAGCCAAGCTCTTTAACCACTGTGCCACCAGGGCCCCAGCAATGACATTATTACTATTATTAGTAATGATAATAGCTACTACTTAATAATAACTGCAGTATATCAGACATGTGCTAATGGCTTTACAAGACACTGCCTCATTTAACTCCACTCAAAGTAGTGACTAGTATATCCAACTGCCTAGTTCACATGAATATCTAACAGACATCTCAAAGTGACACAAAAATGAACTCAGGATCTTTCCCAAAAAAGCCTGTCCCACTTGTAGCTGTCACTGTCTCAATTGATGGTGATTTCTTCCCACTAGTTGCTCAGCACAAAAATTAGAGGTCCTCCTCTTTCAAACTTCACATGAAATTTCTCAGTAAATTCAGTTGTTTCTTCCCTCCCTCAAAATATATCCAGAATCTGCTCGTCTCTTACCATACTTATTGCTACTGCCCTGGTCCCAGCCATCATCATCTCTCACTTAGATTAGATTACATTAGTAACCTCCTAACAGATCTCCCTGCTCTCCCTCTGACACTTCCCTCTTCCCTTACTACCCACTCCCTTCTGTTCTGCTCAAGTGCCAGAGTGAAGGAAAAAACATTGTTCAAGTACCAGAGTGATCCTCCTAAAACTAAGATCATAATCTTCTCCTGCTCAAAACCCCGCGATGGTTCCCCAGCTAACTCAGAACAATAGGCAAAGTCTTTGCCTTCATCTGACCAAGTACCAAGACCATTCCAACTCATAGTGACCCGACAGCTGAGAAGATCCTTAATGTCCTGCCTTTTATTGTCTACTTAGGGGTTCACCTTTTGCTTTTGTCCCTGTTGATCTGAACATTTCGGCCACCAGATAGCCACCTGAGACACACCAGGGCACCTCTAGGCTTAAAGCCCTTGCCTTGGCTCTGCCCTCTACTGGACTGCTCTTCCCTGGTCTATCTGGCTACCTTCTTCCACTCTTTCAAGGCTCCTCACAACTCTAACATTCTTATCGTGACCTGCTTTGCCCCCTGATACTCCTAACTCCCCATTATGCTCCTCTACTTTTTCCTTTTTTCATAGTACTGCTGGGAAAATATAATTAAGAACAAAACTACCTCCCAACCCAGAGAAACTTTCCACAAGTATAGAAGAGACAGAAAAGTTATATTTTTATTTTTTTTATTATAACTGAGTGAAAATGTACATTCCCATATAAATTTATATGCCAACCTATATGGAGCTTCCACTGCTCTCCCTGCCCGGTGACAGCACATTATTCCTCTCTGCTCCATACATGTCTCATCTTCCCAACAGTTTCCTTTCCCCTCCTCTCCATCCACTCCCCTTACTCCATCCAGAGGTCTGCAGGATGATATCCTATAGGAAAAGTTTTATTATTGAGTTAAATATTAAACACAAGATTTTGCATCACAGGGTATGAGCTAAAGAGATTGCAAAGACAGACAAGAAACTGACTAGCAAGTGACGAAGCTGGACCTAGGACCCTTGACTCCCAAAGCCCAGTGACCACAGTTCCCTCCCTTACCTACTTGAAGGAGCCCTGGTGGTGCAGTGGTTAAGCATTCGGCTGCTAACCAAAAGATTGACAGTTCGAATCCACCAGCTGCTCCTTGAATACAGCCCATTACATTCATGTTTTCAAGACAAAGTTGCTAATTTTCTAATACTTTTATGGAAAAATAGGTGATATTATACTAATCTCCTTCCAGGAAACTGGGAAGTAGTATTGCAATCTTCCTAATGACTACATTGCAAAAGAGATGGTTCCTAGGTCTTTGAGAAAACATCTTTGATTTACCTACTTTTCAAAGAGACAAATAAAGAATTTACAATTACAGTTTAGCTAAAGTCGATTTCAGTCATAACCCACTCAATGCAATAGGTTTTATGGGTAAAGGGAATTCTGAAAAAAGAGGAATAGGGGAGCTTATTTTCAACAGTGAGGATTAAAACTTCTTATTTTCAATTTGTGTGCATCCTGTATAGCACTTAATGCCTAATTTATTACACAGACAAGGAGCCCTGGTGGTGCAAGGTTTAAGCACTTGACTGCTAGCGGAAAGCTTTCTGGACAAACCTGATAGGGTTAATAGCTGTAGAAGAAATTTTAGCTAGCTTCTTTCTTAAGACTAAAATGCTTTCTTCCTTAGGAATGCTGACACATAAAGAAAATCATAACACTCCCTTCTGACAGGTACTCAGAAGGATTTTGAGTTTGTTCTCCCAGGCTGTTATTGACAGATAACCAGGCAGAGAGATGCCAATTTGCAGGACACTGTTAACTCTATAGGGCAGTTCTACTCTGTCTATAGGGTGGCTATGAGTTGGAATCAACTCGATAGCAGTGGTTTTGGTTTGGGGTTCCTGAGAAAAGTAACCAGCTTGCAGACAAGGACAACTCGCCTTGAGACAAAGAAGTTGTGTCTTCTCCAACCTCGCCTCCTCTGAACACCTGCATGCCTGCACCCCTTGCCTGCCCCCTTCCCTTCCTGAAGCCTTTCTATAAAATTTGCCAGCCTGAACTGAGAAGTTAAGATGGTTTTCAGGATGCTAACCCACCGTCTTCTCAGGTTGCAGGCAATCTGAATAAAGCGCTTTTAAGAGCTACAGTCCCTGCCTTTATGCATTCAATGGCTTAGTAGTGACACGTTGCACGAATCTGCAGCTGGGATTCTTCTGCTAACAACCTACTTAGTAGCTCTGGAGGAGAAAGATCTAGAAATCTGCTCCGGCAAAGATCGTTAGTGGTGTTGTGTCCTGTGAATCTATTCTGACCATAGTGACACTAAAGGTCAGAGGAGAACTGCCCCATAGGGTTTCCTAAGCTGTCATCTTTAGAGGAAGCCCCTGCTGTCATGACGGTTAAGTGCTATGGCTGCAAACCAGAAGGTCAGCAGTTCAAATCCACCAGGAGCTCCTTGGACACTCTATAAGGCACTTCTACTCTGTCTGTAGGGTCAGTATGAGTCAGAACCCACTCGGCGGTAGTGGATTTGATGGTGGGTCATCTTCAGGGGAGAAAATCGCCGGGTCTTTACTCCCATTGAGCGGCCGGTGGGTTTGAACCACGAGCCTTTCAGTTTGCAGCCCAGTGGTTAACCGCTGAGCCACCTAGCCTAGAAAACCCTGCAGAGGCAGTTCTACTCTGTCATATGGGATTGCTATAAGTCAAAAGTGACTTGAGAGCACCTAACAATTCTTATTACGCACCTCTCAGGGCTAGAATGTAAGCTATTCAAAGACTTTTGTCTTTGTCCACTGATAAATCCAAAGCCCCTAAAAGAGCACCTGGCAAGTAGTTGGCACTCAGATTCTTGAATGAATGAATCACCCTATTAACAAGTTATGACGCGGTCAAGACAAAACCGTATTAGTGGAATTGTGCCACGCCTTTTACCTTTGAAGTTTGAAAACAAGAATTGCTACTCTTCGCTGCTCTCTGGCTCCACCTGACGGCAGGTGCTCAAACTGAGTTGCTGCTCTTCGCCCAGCGCGGTCTCAAGCTTTCTCGGAACTATTTACCATGGCTCTTGCAGCGTGCGCATCGGACCCACGGCAATTGCACACACTCCGGAATAAGTTAGAAACAGAGCAGGAAATATTAGTGCCCCGAGAAGCGTTAACAGTAACCAATAGGTGGAAAGATATAATTCACGTGGTGAGCATTCCGCCTATCGAAGTCGTAAAATTCTCTAATACTTCTTTCCGGTCTTGGCTGGTTCTCTTTCGACAAAATGGCCACACCGACTTCACCGGCGAGTGCTGCTCCCGCCACTCCAGCTCCAGCACCGGCTGCGGCGGCGGCTGCCGCCCCATCGCCGACTCCAACCCCAGCTCCGGCTACGACTCCAGCGCCGGTTACGGCTCCAGCACCGGCTCCGGCTCCTGCCCCCACCTCAGCCTCAGACCCGACGGCGGCAGCGGCTGCGACCGCCGACTCGGCGCAGAGCCCGGCCTCGAGCCAAGCCCCAGCGCAGACCTCGGCGCCGCCGCCTCCTGGGCCGGCTCTCCCGGGGCCCTTCCCCGGCGGCCGCGTGGTCAAGTTGCACCCTGTCATTTTAGCTTCCATTGTAGACAGCTACGAGCGACGCAATGAGGGCGCAGCCCGAGTTATCGGGACCCTGTTGGGTGAGTGGTGAGGGAAAATTGACGTTCTTCTCTCTTTTCTACCTTCCACCTCTATTTATCGCTTCCTCTTCTCGTTAACACTTTCCTATCTGGAGTCCTGCTTTCCTCTCCTCCCCACCCACCATTGACTTCTTGATTGTCTTTCCATCCTTTCCTGCTGTGACTTATCCTCCCAAGCATCTTGAACTGCTCTTCTTTTTTGCGGGCTTACTGTCACTTTGGGCAGCATGAAACATAGCATACTTGGGTGGTTACTGTTTACTGGTAAGTACTGAATATCAGGTGATTTACATTTTATTTCTAACAGTGTATCACGATTGCATCCAATGTACCAAAAACGAGCTCATGCCAACTAGAAAGTGACTAAGTTGGAACTAGGACTCTTGACTCCCTCAGCCCAGCGACCACATTTCCTTCTCTTATCCACTGACTGGAGCCCTGATGGTTTAGTGATGAAGCATTAAGGTGCTAACCAAAAGATCAGCAGTTTGAATCTACCAGTCGCTCCTTAAAACTCAGTGGGGCAGTTCTCTGAGCTATAGAGACGCTGTGGTGGGAATTGACTTAATGGCGAATGGTTTTTGGTTTGGTTTGGTTTGGTTTTTATAATTCATTGAGTGCGTCTGTTTTCCAGATGTTTACAAACCCACTGCCGTAGAGTTGGGTCCGACTCATAGCGACCCCGTAGGTCAGAGTAGAACTGTCCCACGGAATTTACAAAGAAGTTTCTAATCACTTGGCAAAGGACTGGAAGCATCTATTAAAAGATATTCCTCGTAACAGTAAACCAGTGTGGGTGGAGCCTTTTTTTTTTAGTGTTCTGTCTTTCTAAACCTCTGAGTCTTCCTTAGCACCGTCTCTTATATGGTAGACCATGTTTTCCCAGTGCTGTCTGTAAGTCTCCATTTGGACAAAAAGCAGTTGTGTTACTCAGTTTATGATTCCATTTGGTCTTCAAAGAATAGACTTCCCTTCCTGTGATCCAAGTTTGGCAATAATTATTTCATGTTTAAGTCATTTTTAAAACTTAAAAGTACTGAAGATATATTGTTAATAATAGACCCTGGTCCCACCAGATTCATTTTCACTCCATTTTTATCACAGGCTTTAGACATCTTTGAGGACCTATTCCAGCCCCCTGCATCGTTTCTCATTCTTACTCTTAAGCATGTAATAGCCTTACTTAAACCTTATAAAGCCAAACCAAGTGCCCTTGAGTCGAATCCGACTGTTAACATATTGTCTCCTAAACGGTAATAACAGGATTTGTAAGCAGCTACCATCAAATGTTAGCCATGTGCCTTGAGGCAAATTGCGGGAGTTAACTTCCTTTGAATACTGCTTTAGATTTAGTGTTTGTGAAAACTGTTACTACAGAGAGCATCTGAGTCACTTCCAGCACACGTTAGATGCAAAACAGCCATACCAAATCAGGCCCAAACCCATTGCTGGCGAGCCCATTCCAACTCAGCAACCATACAGAACAGAGCAGAACTTCCCCATACAGTTTCAAACAGACTGCTCTGTCTTTGTCCTGTGGAGTGGCTAGTAGGTTCAGACTGCCCAGTATACCACCCAAACACACCTACACATTCTGCTTTCTGCTTTTATGGATATAGCACATGGTATTTATAGAAAGTAAATCTGTTGTCCTCCAAACACAGCTCTGGCTTTTGTCAAGCCAAGACTTGATGTTCCCCTTGTCACTAGTGCTATTCCTGCTGTGCCTCATTTGTTTTTTAAAGTTCTACCCATCTGCCAGGTTCCCGAGACAAATGTTCAGTACTAGGCCTCCATCCCATGTGCCACCCTCACCACTTTTTTAACCTCTCTAATTGCGAGAACATTCTGTGACTGTGTCCTGCCTTGAGCCTAATTGCGAGAACATTCTGTGACTGTGTCCTGCTTTGAGCTCCTGTATCAAATGATTTTTTTTTTAATTGCTAACTTGGCACTCAACAAACAGTAACTTAGTCCTTGAGCTACATAGTCAAGGTTTCTGAACTCCTTGGAACTGTTTAGCTAAAGGAATAATTCTCTACCCAAGGTTTATGCTTTAAAAAAAAAAACTACCATTGATTCAACTCACAGCAACCCTTTAAACCCTTTAGGACAGAGTACAACAGCCCCAGGGAGTTTCCAAGGCTGGCATCTTCATGGAAGCAGACTGCCACATCTTTCTTCCAAGAAATGGCTGATGGATTCGAACCACTGGCATTTCAGTTGGCAGCCGAGTGCTTTCACCACTGCATCACTGGATCTCCCTGGTTTATGCTTAGTGCCCCAAATAATATAGCAGTCCTCTGGAAGATCCTGTTCTACATGGAGATGATGGTACAGTGCTCGGTATCATAGGGGCAGTGCTTACACAAGAAGGAAGCATAGATCCTGCCTGCAAAGAACTATTTTCTTGAGTAAACGTTAATTTCAGAAACATTTCATTTGGTTAAATGAAGTCACTAGCATCTTTTAAGTACTGGAAGGTATTAGATACGTAGAATTCAAAGTTTGAGAAAATGAGCTATACTATAACCTTAAACTGAAGATAAATAATCTTATATACAAATAATAAGATATAATATGATAAGTGCTCTAATAGACAGGTGTTTAAAGGGCCATGGAAGTACAGAACACTATCTTGGAAGGTTGGGAAAGACTTTATAGAAAAGATGGCTTTTGAGCTGGGCTCTAAAGCAAATAGACATATGCACAGCCATGTTCATCCAGCATTATTTACAGTAGATGGAATAATGTTTCTCAAAAGATGGAAACAACCTAAGTTGTTAACAGGTAAGTGGATGAACAGACTATAATATGAAGAAACAGTGGAATACTGCATAGCAATAAAGAACAGTGAATCAGAAAAACATCTTACTACATGGATGAATTTGAAAGGCCTTATGCTGAATAATAAGTCAGTGACAACAATAATAACAATAATAGCAATAATAACAATAATAAGTCAGTGACTGCTATTGTGAAAACCCGAGAAAAGGATTACACAGAGAAAAAAACAATCTTCGGTAGTTATGAGAGGGAGCAGAGGGGAATCACTAACTATATAGCAGAAAGGTATTAACTTTGGTAAAGGAGAAAGTAAAACACATAGGAGAAGTCTGCACAGCTTGACCAAGGGAAAGTCATAGAAGATTCCTAGACACATCCAAACACTTGAAGGAACTCAGTTACTGGGGCCGAGGACTGGGACATTTGGCCTAGTCATTCATAAAGAAAATGTTCTGTATGCTACTTTGTTGAGCATCATCTGGGTCTTAAAAGCTTGCAAGTGCACGTCTAACGTCTTTAGGTCCTATCCCACCTAGTGCAAAAGAGAATGAAGAAAACCAAAGACACCAGGAAAACATTAGTCCAGCGGACCAATAGACCACATAAACCACAGCTTCCACCAGCCTGAGCCCAGAGCTAGATGGTCTGGCTGCTGCTGCCTACCACTCTCACAGGAATTACAGCAGAGCATACTGGACAAAACAGGAGAAAAATGTAAAGCAAAATTCAGATTCACGCACACACATAAACAGACCAGACTTACTGGTCTGTTGGACTGGAGGAAACCCCCAAACTATCCCTCAGATGTCCTGCTAACTCAAAACTGTAGCTACTCCTAAAGTCTGCCTTTCAGCCAAAGATTAGACAGGCGTATAAAACAAACAAAAACACCTGAGGAATGGGCTTCTATTTCAAAATATACAAGACCAAATGGGCAACTCCTGTCCGAAAGCAAGACAAGAAGGCAGGAAGGGACAGGAGCACTGAATGAATGGCCACGGGGGACAAGGGTAGAAAAAAATGGGGTAAAGTGCAGGCACAATGTGGGAATTTCAACCAATATCAGAAAACAATTTATGTAAGTTTTTGAATGAGAAACTTAATTTGAGCTGTAAACTTTCACCTTAAGCACAGTGAGAGAGCGAGCAAGTAAACATGGAAAAATGAAAATGATTCCTTTGTTACGGTGGTGGAATTTTCCCCAAATTTATTTTATATTATATTGATGTATGTTACCATTTATTTTTTAAAAAAGTAAGTATGAAAGAGCTACGCAAGTCCAGTATTTGAATAGTTGAACTATTATAGAGATGTAGGAAAGAGGAAATGAGTTAGGAAATGAAGCTAGCAGAGTGCTGTGAAGGAGTATTACAGGAAACTGCAGAAGCCCTGGTGGTGTCGTGGTTATGTACTACATCTAGTAACCAGAAGATTGGCAGTTCAAATCCTCCTGGTGCACCTTGGAAACTATGGGGCAGTTCTTCTCTGTCCTGAGAGTCGCTGTGAGTTGGAATTGACTTAATGACACTGGGTTTGGTTTTGGTTCTTGGTGGAAGGACAGAGAGTCCCTGGAGGGTGTAAACAGTTACGTGCTCTTCTGTTAACTGAAGGGTTGGCAGTTTGAATCCACACAAAGGTGTTTCTAAAGAAAGGCCTAGCAATCTGCTTCTGAAAAGTCACAGCCTTGAAAACCCTGTGAGCTACAGTTCTATTCTGCACACGTGGGATCACTGAATGGGCATCAACTCTGACAACTGGTTTGGTTTGAATTTCTGTAAGAGGACAGAATGACAGCATAATCTGCCTTGGTTTGATTCAGGGAAGATCTTGAGCAATAGCAATTTCAGCCAAGACTGAAGAGGAATTAAAAAGATCATTCTGGCTGCTCTGTGGCAAGTGGGTAACAGGCAGGCATGAGGTAAGCATGGACACCAGTCAGAAGGTGTTCTAGTAATTCCAGAGTATAAGGAGCTGGGGTGGAGACGAGCAGATGAGCTGAGAGGAGATAGAGTTTATGAGATTTAGTACAAATGGGAAATGAGGGATTTACAGAGAAGAAAGTATCAAGGATGACTCAGATCTCTTGTTGGGTGTGGAAGACCAGGGAGGGAATATAGGGGTTGAATTCTGTTTGAGACATTCCTTTTGAGATGTCCATTGAGCATCCAGGTGGAGAGAGCAAGTAGAAAATTGATTATAAAGATATGGAGTACAAAAGAGAGATGTGAACAAGTACATAGATTCAGAAATTGTGCTGTCGGAACATAGAAGATAACTTAAACCATAAAGATGAATTAGATCACCTAGAGCAGGGGTTGGTATACTTTCAGTAGAGAGCCAGAGAGTCTGTTTCAGCTCTGTGGGCCATACGTCTCTGTTGCAACTACTCTACTCTGGAAAGTAGAGTAAATGATTGAGCATGGCCATGTTTCTCTAACACTGTTTACAAAGGAGTGGCAGTGGCTTACCTAGGGGATGAGTCTAGAATGGGGAGATAAGAGACCTCAGACAGAACTTGAGAAGTTAGAGCTGGAATAGCCGACAAAGAAGATTGAAAAGATGTAGCCTGAAAAGTAGGGAGAAAGCTAGGAGATAAGGGGATAGAACCAGAGAAAATAAAATTTGGGGGTGGAAAGGGTGTTTGTCAAGCCTGCTAAATGCTACTAAGAGGTCAAATAAGAATGCATATCCTTTTAGGTTTAGGAATATACTTTCAGCTAAGGGAACAGATGGGTAGAAGGATTCTGGACAGTTACAGGATTAAGTCTATGATCATGGAACCAGATGACCAAAGAGAGATACAGGTGAAGCTCCCTAAAATCGTGCTCAGTGTTTGAGAGTAGCCTATTAGGTGGTCTCATGGCTACTGTTATGATTTTCCAGGTAGCTCTGCAGGTTAAATTACAGGAAGAAAGTCTGAAAACCAAACCCATTACCTTCATGTTAATTCTGATGCAGAGCAACTCTGGGACAGAGCAGAGCTGTTCCTAGAGCTTCCAGCACTGTGATCTCTGCAGAAGCAGACTGCCACAGCTTTCTCCCACAGAGCAGCTGGTGGATTCAAACTACCAGCCGTTAAGTTCGCTGCCCACCACTTAATCACTGTGCCACAAGGGCTCCTTAAGATTGAAAAATCAAGATCGCAAAAGACTGTATAATCCCATCTATGTGAATAGGCAAATGTATAGAGCCAAAGTTTATTAGTGGTTACCAGGGATGGGAAGGAGGGAAAAAGTAGCTATTGTGCTTGAGGGGATTGAATTTCTGTTAATGGTGGTAGAAAAATTTAGGAGTAAATGGCGTGATAGTTGTACAATCTCATTAATGTAATCAGTGCCACTGAATTGTATATATAAAAGCTTTGAATTGATGGATGTTTTATTATATATATTTTTACCACAATTAAAAATCTTACGTCTACAACTGAATACCTCATAGGATTTGGTTCCTTGGTTTGGTGGTTTATGGTCATGGTTTCATGGAACATCCCAGTTAATTGACCTAATAACACATTTAGTGCTTCTGTTCCATCTCCTAATTCTTGTGTAGTGCCTGGGATCTTAAAAACCTGCAAGTCACCATCCAAGGCACAACCAGGCAAAGCCAAGTGCCATTGAGTCAGATCCGACTCAAGGCACAACAGTTGATCTGTATTCACCTGGAGCAACAGAGGAAGGAGAGTCGGGAATAGGAAGAGGATGTCATATATGTGGCTGATTGCCTCCATGAACAACAACTGCCTCCTTGCTGTGAGACCAGAAGGACTAGATGGTGTCCAGCTATCATTACTGAACATTTTGATCAAAGATTATATAGAAGAATCCTGATCATAAAGGGGGAGATGTGGAACAGAATTTTAGATTCTCTTGAACTCCAGACTTTCTGGGGGCTGGATGAACCCTTGAAAGTATTGCCCTTGGTGTAAATCTGAAACCAAAATTATCTCCTGAAATCATCTTAAAACCAAATAACAATGTAGTTTATGCTTTAAGTCATCTAGTGCTACTCTAACAGAAATACCAAGAGTGGATGGCTTTAACAAATAACAGTTTATGCTTACATGGTTCAGTAGGCTACAAATCCAAATTCAGGGTGTCCACTCTAGGGGAAGACTTTCTCTCTGTTGGCTGTAGAGGAAGGTCCTTGTGTTGCATCAGTCTTTGGCCAGGGAGCATCTTGGTATAGGAAGCTTAGGTATGAAGGATGTGTGCTACTCTTATTGTTGCTTTCTTGCTAGTACAAGGTTCCCAACTCCCTGCTTGCTTCCTTTTTAATCTCTTGTAAGAAAGAGGGCGGTAGAAGCCATACTCCAGAGAAGCTCCCTTTACAGTGGAGCAAGGAGGTGACCTTAATCCTCTTCAGCATATAGCATAGGAAAATTATAAAATGGAGGACAATCATAAAATATTGGGAATCATGACTCAGACAATGGCTACACACATTTTGGGGTGACACAGTTCAATCCCTGACAGCTTACCTAGAAAAATAACATCTGTGTTGAGCGTTATGCTCTTTTTAGAACTACCTGCATGGGATCAGGTTGACAGTAGCAACTTGAAAGACTAGGGGGCAGTGAATTTATTTTAATGAGGAAGGAACAACTGAAAAGGAGGGTGAGAAATGGTTGCACAGCTTTAATCAGTGTCACTAAATTGTACATGTAGTAACTGTTGAATTGATATGTTTTACTGTATATTCTCAACAACAAAATAAGTTTAGGGAGAATATGTATCTGTCAGTGTCATAGAGTGAAGGACTGGAATAGGGCTGGTAGTGGAAAGAAACACACCAAAGGAAACCTTCTAAAGGAAGCACAGAACCTAGTTGGTAGTGACTGGGGAGAGGACTTGGCTGTGGTGCCCAGGTTTCTGTTCTTTGAGAATCCTGGTCCCGCTGATCCGTGTGGCTGAACTTAGTAAGTTAAGTTTGGTATTTTGAAGGGTGGAGTTTGACTTTCATTGAGGGCTTTGAAGAGACCTAAATTAAAGCATTTTGAAAGTAGTTGGAGGCTATTTGGTGCCCTAGAATTGTATAACACAGCCATGATTCTCTTCACAGGAAATGTTGACAAGCACTCCGTGGAAGTTACCAATTGCTTCTCGGTGCCTCACAATGAGTCTGAAGATGAGGTGAGTCGGTGTCTAGGCTGCCCTCATTAGTCTCTAGCTGTTCATGTGCTGAAGTCCTCTGTCCATACCATGTGTGGTGTTCATAACTAGAGCTCCTTCAGCCCAGGGAGCTTCCTTCTATTTTATATAGTACTTCTGCTCGGCCAGGTCTGTCTGTCTGGGGTGGTCTTTCTGTTTTCTTTGTAGGCTTCTGGTTTCTTAGCTTCCATTCCTGTGTTCCTTCTTAGGTGGCTGTTGACATGGAATTTGCTAAGAACATGTATGAGTTGCACAAGAAAGTCTCTCCAAATGAACTCATCCTGGGCTGGTGAGTTGAGGAGGGAATTGGAACTGTCTTCATTCATTGTCAAGGCATCCTGCCCCGAGACTTGTCTTGGAGGTGTGTTGCCTAACCTTAGTACCAGCTGGTTGCCTTCCAGTTGATTCCAGCTCATGGTGACCCTTTGTGTTTCAGAGTAGAACACTGATAGAGTGGTCCATAGGGTTTTTAACGGTGAGTTTCAGAAGTAGCTCTTCAGACGTTTCTCCTTCAGCACCTCTGGATGGACTCAAACCTCACACTTTTCAGTTAGCAGCCAAGCACATTAACCATTTGTCCCACCCAAGGATTCTTATCACCTCAAAAGCATAACAATAAACCCTTTGCCATCAAGTCGATTCCAACACATGACAACCATGTAGGATAGAGTAGAACTGTCCCATAGTTTCCAAGGAGCCCCTGGTAGATTTGAACGGCTGACATTTTGGGTTAACAGCCATAACACTTAACCATTATGCCACCAGGGTTAACTGTATTACCTCAAGGAGCTATGAATTGAGTACATTTTGCTGACAAGTGTGATCCTTGTGAAGCCAAGAACATTTATTTTGAACTGTAGCTTTTACTGAGCAAGTCTTTTTGCCTTACTGATAACTTGACATTTTTTGAGAACTCCAAGTCAGCCTTTTACTTGATTTGTAGTTTTCGATGTGAAGGGAGAATACCAGCATGTATAACACTATTGTTTTAGATATTTTGGGTGTCACCGAGTATTTCTCTTACAGGGGGTCAGATATCTAGGGACACCGTAGCTGTCATGGCAAGCTTGGTATTATGTCCCATGCAGACATAAGTCCATTTACTGTCCTCTGTGACTGCATTCTGTTTTGCAGGTATGCCACAGGCCATGACATCACAGAGCACTCTGTACTGATCCATGAGTACTACAGCCGAGAAGCTCCCAACCCCATTCACCTCACTGTGGACACCAGCCTTCAAAACGGCCGCATGAGCATCAAGGCCTATGTCAGGTGACCACAGACTTGAGCCACAAGGGCACGAGAGAGTATCTAGTTTAGCCTGTTTTCCCAAAGGAAATTGAATTCTTTCAGTGTGTCACTCATTGCCCTGTAAGGAAGCCCATTCCTTCTCTCTCAACAGTTACTGTAAGGAAGGTTTTACTCTGAAACAAAATCTGTCCCTGTAATTTCTACTCACTGATCCCTAGTTCTCCCTCAAGTTGGCTACGTGCCACTCTTAACCAGTTTTAGATGACAACCCTTTAGATATTTAAGGAAGCTATCATCTTTCTTCCATGTCATCTTTTCTAGAAGCTGGATACTCACAGCTGATCCTTATATGGTATTCTTTTCATTATCCTCCGCCATGTTCATTGTTTTCTTGAGCTACCTCTTAGTTTGTCATTATCCCTAAAGCTGAGAGTAATACTCAGAGTAGTACAGATTGAAGGAAGACTGTCCTAATTTTGAGGGTTCAGTGGCAATAACATTTGACACACACAGCTTGATGGCAGTTAAAACTCCAGTTGATGGGGGTGTTGAGAAAAGTCCTCGTGGCATGCTGAAGGTGCTGCTGTAGAGCTGAAGGGTTATACATTTCCCGCTAGAGTGAAGGCATTTGTTAATTCATCTCTTATATTGTTGAATTTTGTACTGTGTCTGTGTCTGATATTTAGGCACCATGCTGATTATTATATATGAGACAGATGGTAGATTTTGAGTCCTTGTGGGTTGTAGCACTAAGCCCTGGATTTTCCTGTTTCTCATGTTTTAGACTTCTCAAAATTGACTTAAAAGAATGTGGTTGACTTAGTAGAGACTCATCTTTAGTGAGATTGTTTCTAGCTCCCAGTCCAGTACTAGTGTTGGGCAAGAGCCGTGATTTTCCATTATGTGAACCGAGGTATTGATAAAGGGCTCAGTCCCAGAAAAGATCCACCCCATCTCCTCTCCATGGGGGTGTATATAGGCAACCACCTCTGCAGGGAAGTCCAGTCTTCTGTCCTGCTCAGTACCAAGATTGTTTAGTATATAAAGTAATCTCCTAGCAAACACCACTAACCTCAGGTCTAAAAGCTGAGTGTCCCCTGTTCCAGGCTAAGGGTTGGATGTATGGAATGAGGGAAAGGGCGAAAGCGACTTTTGCTCCCTTGAGATCTCTAGGGTTCATGGGTCTCGGCCTTCTTGTCTTGGAACCCCTGCTCTTGTCCCGATGCTCCTGCTTTTTCATTGCTGTGGCTGCTTTTCCAGCCCACACTGGGCATAGAAACCCACTCCCAAGGACATCTGTTTACACCGACTTCTCTTTCCACAGCACTTTAATGGGTGTCCCTGGGAGGACCATGGGGGTGATGTTCACACCTCTGACAGTGAAGTATGCGTATTATGACACAGAACGCATTGGAGGTGAGTAGCCTTCCCAAACCCTCCTTGAGGTCTCTGGCATTTTGCAGGGAGGGAGTCGGTATTTTGTAAATAGATTGGCGCGCCTGGAGTGGTTTAAAGAAAGCAAGGAACGTAGTGCATATTGTCCCTGTGAGATTGTGAAGGTAGAGAGGCCTATCAGCATCTCTAGCCCTATTTCTTAAAAGTAAACTCTCTTGGTTATTCCTGAATGAATCATCTATTCTCACTGTGTATTTTATTGTTTTCTGCTCTTTCCCTGCTAATGTGAGTTCAGGGCAATGAGTATAGGCCATACTGCCCACTCACTGCCCTCCAGTCCTCTCTCCTCAACTCTGCTGTTAGTCTCGGACCTTTAATGATTACTCCAGCCTGTCCCTCCTGCCCTAAGCTCTACTTGCTGTTCCCACTTTGCCTCACTGATGAGAGTCATGTTTTGCCTTGCCACAGATTAATCAGCCACATTGGTCAGTCACTTAGTTTGGTTTACATTACTCTCATTTTCTCGTTGGTAATTCTTGTGGTTTCTATTTCTGCCTTCCTGGGAAGTTACTAGAATAATTATTGTCCCCATTATTTTCTCTCTCCCTCTTAGGAAGGACATTGTCATGAAGACAAGTTAAATTTTCAGATACTAATCCCTGAGCACACTGAGATTTTTCTGGCAGCTATATATGAGTTGATGTCCCCACCTTGACTACATCTTTGTTCTGCCAGTGATATGGCCTATAACTGGGAAAGGATCAGTTTTACCCTGTATTGTGGCCTTTACTGGGAAGATTCAGTCAGATGATTTTTCTGACGAGCATGGCCAGCAGTGTGTTTAATAAATGTATTCACCAGTGTTTACGTCAATTCTGTCTATTTCCCATGCACTGTACTGGCACAGTCCGTCTCAGTCTTTCCTGACCCAGTAGTCTGTCATCTGTTGTAAGGAATTTGTCAGAAGATTTGCTGTTAAAATTGATAGCTTATAATTACTTGTTTTTTTACAAATCTCATCCCTGTGATATAATCACATTCAAATTTGCTTCTTACATAGAAGTGAGAGGGCTGTTTTCTCCCTCCCTTCCAGAGATCCGTTTAAATCCCTTTTATTCATATTAGCATATCTCCTAACCAGGTGCTTTCTTCTCAGTCCTTGTGAGACCCTCAGGATACTACATCAGGTGTGATCAGGGCTTACATGAAAAGGACGTGCAGTGGCCCACATACCAGTGGGAATGGAGGTGGTTCAGAGACCCAACAGATTCCCAGTGAATGTGTGTGAATGTGGATGCTCAGCTCCTGAGGCAAAGTGGGGGAGAGAAACTTGCTCAGTGTTTACTTGCTCAAGCCATGTATCAGAGGCTATGAAACTTAATATAGTGCCAAAATTGGTGCCAAAATTCTGATTGTCTAGATTGTGAATGGCTCCCGGTTTGTTGCTTTGTTGTTGTTAACTCTGAGTGATTCTGTGTTAAGATTCAGAGATACGAGTTACTGTAAGGGTTGTATGGATTAGAAGTCATGGTCATTCTGTATAAATGGAATTCAAGGGAATTATTTGAGGACTTGTTATAGGTGGGAAATTAGCAGCACTAGAGGCTATGTGGCTATTCAGAGGAGACCAGAGTCGATGGTTCACATGGCTGCAGGTGAAGCAGCTTGCTCGCTCTACCAGAAGAAAGGAAAGCTGTAAGGGCAGCACACTGAGTTGGGTGAAGGTCAGTGAGTCCAGAGGGAGGGAGGTGAGATTGAGGGGGGCTAGACAGAGACCATCTCCTTCATGGTGAGATGATTTGGTTTCCTGGGTCTCTTCACACCGCTCCCACAGTGGACCTGATTATGAAGACCTGTTTTAGCCCCAACCGGGTTATCGGACTCTCGAGTGACTTGCAGCAAGTCGGAGGGGCATCGGCCCGCATCCAGGATGCCCTAAGCACAGTGTTGCAGTATGCAGAAGATGTACTGGTAAGGAGGCCAGAGGGACGATAAAGGGGAGGGCGTGGATCTCCACTCCAGGGTCACTGAGGGCTCTGCTGGTGCTGTAACAGTCCTCTCAGTGACAAGAATTAACTGGGCCTTGTTCAATCTTCATTTTGGTGCTCAGTCTGGAAAAGTGTCAGCTGATAATACTGTGGGCCGCTTCTTGATGAGTCTGGTTAACCAAGTACCCAAAATCATTCCTGATGACTTTGAGACCATGCTCAACAGCAACATCAATGTGAGTGCTACAGCTCTGGGAGCTGGGTCCTTCCCCCACCTCAGCAGTAGGGAGTTAGGTGGGATGGTCTGGAACAGAGGAGAAGAAGCAGGTTTCCCTTTCAGCTCACTTACAGCCCAGGTTAGGAGGAAGGGCAAGACAGCGGGTACACATATTCCAGAGATTCCCCTTCTAGGAGCACCACTATTAATGAGACAAGCACTTCCTTCTTTCCCATCTGTGTCACTCTTCTTGCTCAGTCTCACCCAGCTGTCATTCATCCAGGACATGACTCTTGGTGTCCACCATGAGGTGTCCAGGACCAGGTTTTCTGATACCTTTCCACCAAACCACTCACTCATGGATTCTTTCTCTTCCAGGATCTCCTGATGGTGACCTACCTGGCCAATCTCACACAGTCACAGATTGCCCTCAATGAGAAACTTGTAAACCTGTGAATGGCCCCAGGCAGCATTTCTGCCAGTCTGGGCCTCAGCCCTGGGACTCAGAATGGAGGGAAGTCTTTGTGGTCTTGAGTCACACTGTATCAGCCAACTGATTGTGACTCTAAATAAACATATAGCCTACTTTTGTAAACAAATTCCATGTTATGTGAGTTTCATGGTGGGTAGGTGAGAAAGAACTATTAGAATTCAGGTAGAGAGTTCAGGTAGTAAGTACTGTGGGTGAAAGCTAGGCCCACAGCATGGGCCGTCTTAGCTTCACCTGACCCCAGACCTGGTAGCCTTCTTTACCTACTAGTTTTATGGTGGCACTTCATATTCCATCCTCTTTTGCCTGTGATGAGGTCAAGCTGGACCTCTCAAAAAAATTTTTTTGTCCGTTCTCATTACCATCTGAAATGGAAGACAGTACGAAGGGGTGCATAACAGAATACCTACAGGATGTGCTAGCAAATGGGAGGAGAGAAAGGAAGGGTGTGAAGATGTACTTCCCTCCTGGGATGCCTGAGGACATGCTGTGAAAGGACAACCGTCTCTGGGTGGGAATTTACTGTGCTGCACCAGTTTTTTACTTTGGTTTTCTATCTGGAAAGTTGCTCACTGACAGTACTGCTGGTCATTTCCTGACAGGTCATTTGGCTTCCACAGGGAATGAAAAGGGCACTCTAGAAAGAAGACAGAATTGGATGCTTAATATGAACTTAAAGCTTGTGGTTAGCAGTCATGTCTTTAAGTGCTTAAGTGCTGGAGTAGTAAAATGAAGCTGTTTGCCTCTGGTTTAGGGAGGCAGCCCGAAGGTCTATAGATAAAAATTTAAAGAGATCTCCCTGTAGTGTGACATCAAGTTAACTCTGACTCTTAGTGACCCTGTAGGGTAGAGTAGAACTTCCCTTCAGGGTTTCCTAGGTGAAAATCTTTATAGGTGCAAACGGCCAGGTCTCTACCTCCTGCAGAGTGGCTGGTGGGTTCAAACCACTGAATTTTTAGTTAGAAGCCAAATGCTTAAACATTGTACCACCAGAGCTCTCTAAGATTTCTCTAAAACCTTGGAAAACTCAGGCTCTTAAAGAGCAGCATCAAGTGATGTCAGGGTTAGCCAACGGCTGTAGCTAAGCAAAGACTAGCTTACATTTCCTAGGAACCTTGTAGGATAGACTATAGCCTTTGTGACCTTAAGCATCGCTTTTTATCTGAGACCTTGGGACTCTGCCTGAGTGCCCCGGCCCGCGGGGCATTTCAGCAGAGGAGCGGGGAAGAACCTGTGAAAAGGAAAACGGGACAAGAGACGCGAGGAAATGGAGGCAAGACAAGATTCTGATCAAGCCTCAAAAAAAATTTTATTGCAACAGAGGAATATATACACACTGAGGAGGGGAGCGGTTTAGAATCGGGTGATATCTGGTGTAAGGCACTTGGCGTTTTATGCTTGGTTAGGCAGTATGTCTGGACAGTGACGCTGGGCGGTGACGTGCGGGTAATTTTCGCGCACGCGCGTTTTCAGGGGCTTTCCAGACTTCCTGTTTTTTGGGGCCTGAAGTTTTTCAAGGCCCCCGACACCTGAGTACTGTAAGATAGATTAAGAAAGAAGATCTTTATTTTGTGAAGAGGCAGAAGGAAGGCAACTGGGAAGCAAAAAGGCTTGAATCTTAATTTTGATTCCAAGATTCGTAACTTGGTTAGGTGCTGTTGAGTTGGTTGCAACTCCTAATGACCCTGTGTGCAGCAGAACAGAACAGTGCTCAGTCCTGCGCCGTCTTCACGGTCGTGTTTTTCCTTGAACCCGTTGTTGAAACCACTGTGGTAATCATCTCCTTGAGGATCTTCCTGTTTTTCACTGAACTTCTACTTTACCAAGCATGATACCCTTCTTGAGGAAATGATCTGTCCTGGCATGTCCAAAATATGTGAGACACAGTCTCTTCATCCTTCTAAGGAGCATTCTGGTTATGTTTCTTCCAAGACAAGATCTGTTCATTCTTAGGCAGTCCATGGTATATTCCATATTCTTTGCCAGCACTGCAATTCAAAGGTGTCAATGCTTCATTCTTCCGTGATCATTGTCCAGCTTTCACATGCATGACAGGCATACCTTACACCTCAAAATGATACCTTTACTTTGAACACATGAAAGAGTTCCTTTGCAGATTTGTGCCCACAGCAATTAGTCTTTATAACTTCTTGACTGTTGCTACCATGGGCCTTGATTGTAGGTCTGAGTGAAATGAAATCCTTGACAACTTCTCTGCGTATCTTGATCTTGTTTATTGGCCTAGTTGTGAAGATTTTTGTTTTCTTGATTTTGAAGTATAATCTGTACTGAAGGCAGTTTGTAGTCTTTGTCATGGGTAAGTACTTCAAGTCCTCTTCCGATTTCAGCAGGCAAACTTCTGTCATCTGCATATCATTAATGAGGCTTCCTCCAATCTCAACACCAGATTCTTAAAACATAAGAAACATAGAAAGTTGAATAGTATGGAGAGAATATGTAACAGACATGTACTCATAAAACAAAAATAGGTTTAGCTTCAAAATAAAAGTATTGTATTACAGAGCCATACAATACAGTAGCCTGCAATAAAGTCTGGCTCCATTTTTGCATGTTTGACTACTGACATCTTTTAAGCCGTACCCCTCAACTCCTTCCCCTTCTGTCCATCTGCACAAACTGGTAAGTCTGGGTATTCCCTCCTTTGGAGGAAGGAAGGATCAAGTCACACAAGCCCAGCTCCAGTGTAGAGGAACTTTCACCTTGACTGCACTCCCTACCATAGTAAAAACCCCTTGTTTATATAGACCTTTTCAAAAAACAGTATGTCAAAGGTAGGCGGGGGGGAATGCAAGAAAATGATAAACTGAAGATACATACTAATTCTGAGGAGGGATAGGGATTGCTGGGGGCAAGGGATACAAAAACCCAAACACCAGACCTGCTGCCATTGAGTCAGCGCCAGAAAAGCAACTCCAGAAGACAAATCAGTTTCCAGGGGCACCTGGTGCCTGATGGATTTTAACTGCCGACCGTTTGGTTAGCAGCTGCCATAGCATTTAACCACTATGCCACCAGGGTTTCTAAGAGATACAAAGTGGTTGCACTTATGTCTCTTAACGACTTCTTTAAAAAGTAGAAGAGATACAGAGCAAATGTGGCAGTATTAAGTCTTTTTATAAGCTTGGTAATGAATACATAACCCAAACTAACTCACTGCCATCAAGTCAGTTCCAACTCTGCTTAGATTTGTTATATTCCATAATTTCCTGTGAGCTTACAATATTTCACTTTAAAAATTAAGAAGGTTGACCTTTGAAAAAGTATGAAAACATTAATTTATATTCCCAGAACGATGGGCTACCACATGGCTATCCATTTTTACGTGAAACAGCCCAAAAGTAAACTAAACCTAGGGCTCACCACTGCTCTGTTTCTGAAAAGTGTGTCATCATAGGGCTGGGCCCTCTATACCCCAGTCCCTCTCCACCTCCCATCTCTTTACCTCAATCCCCACTACTTTCAATTCACCATCCTGAGTAGCATTTTAGGCCCAAAGTGGAAAAGCCAGTCCTTACCTCCTTCCCTGAGAGGCTGTTCAGAACCCAGTATTGGAAGCAGAGGCTTTCACACTCTTGAGAGGCTTTGGAAAGGGGCCAGCAAAAAGAAGTGGGGCCCTTATCACCTTCTCTTAGGAACCTTACTTTGTTCAAATCAGGGACAGCAAAAGAAAGAAACCAAGACCTTTTCTCTGGAGTTAACTGCGTAAAAGCTCAGAGCAGTCATTGGGGAAAGTTTTCACTGAGGAGATGAAACTACACCCCTGGAATGAACGGTGGGTGTCCTCATGTGCTTGTTTTCTTTGGGGAGGTCTTTTCAGATAAACTAAGATGAGTAGATAAACCAGGTGAGATCTGGTTTCTGCCTCACCAGTTAATAGTTTGGGTAACTATTTGCATATGCCCACAAAATCCTTTTTTAATTTGGACTGTGCTCTTGTTGCTGCCTGCTGTGGTGTCATAGGGAAATTACTCTCTTTAAACCTACTGAAGGCAAAAATACACAATATTCACAAAACTTCGTATAGCAAATCTTCACTTCTCCAAAGAAAGATTGAGAGCCTGCATGTTTTAGATATCCCTTGAAAATTCAGGTAATCCATCTATCTCTACCTTGTTTATCTATAGCACAGTTTTTAGCACATAGTGGTTTCCATATCTTACTAAAACAGCCCTGGACTTAGCCAATGTTTTTTAGAATGTCTGGACTGCTTATTCTCACTTTATAAGAATAGCTTCTCAGCTCAGATTCAGTTATTTCTCATCTTTTAAAAAGTATATAGAAAAGACATTTCTATTCTGCTGTATTTGGTTTCAGCCTTGTCTACAGGCAGCAGAATTTCCGGAGATTTCTGTCCTGAGTGTCATGGAGCTGGCCTCACTCCTTGGAGCATCAAGGAATGAATTCTTATTGTCAGTTTACTTGGCACAGCCTGTAATTATGACATCAGGTGCTGAGCACCTTGGGTAAGCGCTCACCAGCCATAGTCAGAATTTCCAGAAATATTCTAACATGATCCAAGTTGTGTAGGAGAGGAATCCAGTTTCTGGAACTGACTTGCTTCTCATTGTAATGTCTAGGAAACCACGCATGCTTGGTAATGCATGTCCTTGCAGGGTAAGCAAAATTCCAATTGTCCAAGCTTTCCGCAGTGAAGTCTCTCAGAAGGGAAAGCAGCTGCTTACCTGGATAGTCTAGGTGTTTTTGTAATGTTAGGTCATATCTATCCTGATTTGTTAGTCTTGTGATGATATCTTCCATCTCATTGAGATCTGCCAACCCAGTGCTTAAGTTTTTCTCTGGATGGTGGTCTGTCAGTTTTAACAAAGGTCTGTCTGTCCTGAGGTGGTGGTTCTGTCCAAGGTCAGGCCCTTAAGGAGCCTAGGCTATGCCTGAGGGTTTCTGAGTCACAGCCACTAGGGGGCTCCAGTGCATCAGTCAAAGGCCTCTGGTTACCATAACCTCCTTACTGTTAGTTCTTGAGTAGTTTCTTAAGGACCTGGCCCAGGAAAATTCCTTTCAGCTCTGGAGGGACCAGGATACTGCAAAGTGAGTCACTCATAATCCTCTGTTGATATTTCCCTTGCCACACCTGAGCCACAGAGTAATGACATCAAAGCATCTTCCTCTATCTGCACCCAAAATCACCCCAAATAAACACAATCTATTTCAAAACTTGTTCTAGAAATGCACTTTCAAGTAAATCTGAGAGGTCCACTCCCTTCCAGTCAGATTGTCACCTTTATAACCTAGACAAATGCTGGAGCTGACCAACCACTGACCGAGAAAAGCCCTGGTCCATATCCTGATCACCAAATGAGAATTTTTTCAGCTTTCCATGCAGAGAAGGGGTGGTGCGAGAGGTAGTGTGTGGTCTACACTGGGTACTGGAGCTCTAGAGTGAGAGAAGGGCCCTCACTAAACTTAAGTGCTTTAGATAATCCATTTCTTCAATATTAGTCCAGGAAATGGTCATAAACTCCTTAAGGAAGAAGGACCATTTGTTTTATATTTACTTGTAGTAGAATTAAAAATTTATTCCTCAAGGAAATCTGGCTCCTTCAAGTAATGAGGCTTAGGTCTGAGAACTAGCTTATATTAGGAAGTTGGGTAAAGGGTTGTGATTTTTCATTGGGATGGCTGATGGCCTTCTTATCAGCTCTGATTTTTTTTTAGTTAAACTTTTAAGAAATTTGCTAAGAACTCCACTAAAAGACCATAACTGATGGCCCAAAGGCCTGGGAGTTCCCCTGGGAGCATGGCCTCTAGACCTGCTGCTGCCCCTGATCATAAATCATTACTGAGGTCAACTCTTCGGACAGGAATAGATTAGGCTTGGGAACATAAAGTGACCATATAATGTGTGCACTTTATGGTTCTGTGCATCCAAAGAGTGCTGTCCTACTGACCTCTTAACTAGAGGGGAGTGGAGAAGGTGGAGAGGAGGGGACAAGAGATTGTGAAGAGGATGTGACACGTATAGAACAGAAAGGAGGAGTGTGCTGTCACCAAGCAAGGAGAGCACAAGGAGCTGCAGATAGGTGGGCATGCAAATTTAACTTGGATTGTATACTTTCACTCAATCACAATAAAAAAAAGAAATTTGCTAGTCAGTTACTTAACTATCAAGGCACTTTGGTTTCCTTTCCAGTCAGTTATACAATTAAGCCCTTTGAGAAATTTCCTGGCCAACTTAACTGTCAGGTTAACTTAACAGCTTAGCTATCCAGGTACTTTGTTTTCCATAGCAATAGGTCCACCTTGCCTCCAGCAGTAAAGTGCCCCCGCTCAGCCTTCTGGAGCTGTATCATTTACATTTACTTGATGGAGTCCATTCTGTGTCAACATCTCCTGTCAATTCTGACCTACAGAACACAGCTACCTAAACTTCTCAGGGATACTACTGCCACCATCACCAGCACATTCTTTGTTGTTATAATAAAGAGCATGTACTCTGGGCCCTTATAAAAAAACCAAACCTGGTGCCTTCAAGTCAATGCTGACTCATAGCAACCTTACAGGACAGAGTAGAATGGCCTCACTGGAGTTTACAAGGAGTGCCTGGTGCATTTGAACTGCCAGCCTTTTGGTTAGCAGATGTAGTACTTCACCACTAGGCCACCAGGGTTTCCCTGAGCCCTTATAGGAAGTATAAATAGGTAGTGAATTGTCTGGTCTCATTAGGCCCATTCTCATATGCCTATGTCTGAGAGCCTCTTGACCCTCAATACACTGCCAAGGTAGTGCCTATCTTTGGTTGAGTTCCCCTAGAGTAGAATGCTAATGTGAAATGAATACTAATGTGTTGTTCGTAGGTGCTGTTGAGTCAGTTCGAACTCATAGCAACCCTGTGTACAACAGAAGGAAACACTGCCAGGTCCTGAGCCGTCCTCACAAGCTAGCTCTGTGTTGTCGCCACGTCGTCAATCCATCTCATTGAGGGTCTTCCTCTTTTTCACCGATGTCTGTTTTACCAAGCACGATGTCCTACTCCAGGGACTGGTCCCTTGTGATAACATATCAAAGTATGTTAGATAAAGTCTTGCCATCAGAGCTTTCTGGCTATACTTCTTGCAAGACAGATTTGTTTGTTCTTCTGCCAGTCCTTGGTAAATTCAGTATTCATCATCAACACCATAATTCAAAGGCATCAGTTCTTCTTTGGTCTTATTCACTGTCCAGCTTTTGCAGGCACATGAGGCAACTGAAAATACCATGGCTTAGTTGAGTGCACCTTAGACCTCCAGGTGACATCTTTACTCTCGCATACTTTAAAGAGGTCTTTTGCAGCAGAGTTGCTCATGCAATATAGTGTTTGATTTGATTTCTTGACTGATGCATCCATGGGCCTTGACTGTGTGTAGAAATAAAGTGACAACTTTATTCTTCACAACTTCAATCTTTTCTCCATTTATCATGATGTTGCTTATTGGTCCATTTGTGAGGATTTTTGTTTTCTTTATGTTAAGGTGTAATCCATACTGAAGACTGTGGTCTTTGATCTTTATCAGTAAGTGCTGTTTGCTCTCTACAACCAAAGTGACACCATCTGCATATTACAGGTTGTTAATGAGTTAAAAGGGTAAAGGAACTCTGGTCCATAGCCTCTGTCAATTTCCATGGGTACTCCACTTTGAGTACTCCCACCACAGCCAGGGTTGTCAGTATGACATCTCTGAACATGGAATTGAGAAGAAATGCTAACAGTCATTTCTTAGGAGTTGGCATTAGCCAGCCCCAGCACACCACTAAAGTAAGTCCTAGGGCAGACAAGTAAAAAAATGAGTGAAAGAAGGTGGAAAACAGGAGGAAGTCAAGGAAGAGTATGATCTCAGGCAGTCTCACCAAACTTAGAGTAAACCTGATCCTACAGGGAGACTGTAGCACAAGTTATACCTCAGGGTTGTCATCTTCAAGGCAGTGATGCTGGCCAGTCATCCTTCTGCACCTGTCACTTACCAGTCTAGGGTTATCATAGGGTGGAAGCAAATTCCTAGGTACCTATTTGTGGCTGTTTGTATAGCTGAGCAAAGTAGCTCCAGCAGCGAGAAGGCAGTCCTCTGCAGAAGAGGGGAAGGTGCTGAGTTTTTGAAGCAAATGTACCTCAAAGCTTTTGGCAGTAAGGGAAGTAGGGAGCATATGCATAAGAACAGTGAAAGTTCCAGAAGGATTTGGATGAAGCATCAACGTTGTCTACCATAACACCTCATTTATGTAGGCCATCACCATAGCCAAGCATCAGGGGAAAATACCCATTGGTATGTTAGACCCACTCCAGGTGATCTTACCAAGACATTCAATGCTGAGTCACAGGAGAGTACCCCTAGGTCAGTAAAGTCTCCCCTGTCTAACCTTGTATTCTCTCCTCAACTCATCCCCAGCCCAACATCTTCAAGATCTACTCTCACATTTTTTCTGTTTCCAGCAGTATATTGTATCAAATAGAGTTCCATCAGAGAAACAGGACCCTCTTTGAAAAAGAAGACAAAGTCCTTTTCTATCTTTGGATGCTGTACATTCCCCTTCTGGCTGGATCATACTTCCCTTTTGATGTCCTACTGGTTAAATACTGAGATGATAAGTTCCTTGCTACTTACACTTCCATTATTAATATCATAGACAGTAAGGGAAATACAGAGTGGAATGTACACAAATTTTTTCATATCAAGGGGGAAAAGAGCTATTTCTACTGGCAAAAATCAGCATTATTTAGGTGTTGAAGGCTCCAGACTTCATCAGAATCTTCCCATGTGTCCCTGTCTGTTGTGTGTTGAATTGTGTCCCCCCAAAAAAATGTTTTTAAAGTCCTAACCCCCAGTACCTCTGAATGTGACCTTATTTTTTAAATAGAGTCTTTACAGATACCATTGTTAATATGAGATTATACTGTAGTAAGGTAAACACTAATCGTATATGACTGGTGTCCTTATAGAAAGGAGAGGAGAGAGACACAGGAAAACACTATGATGACCATGGATGGCAGAAAATGGAATGATGAGCTACCACAAACCAGAGAATGCCTGGAGCTTCCAGAAACTGGAAAAGATATGGAAGGCTCTTCCTCTAGAGCCTTTGGGGAGAGCACGGTCCTGCAGAGCAAACACCGTAATTCAGACTTCTACACAGTACTTTGTAAGACAGCAACAATTTTTTAGAATTCCACTCCTCCCCAGTCAACAGAAAGAACCCTGTGAGGCTGAGAATACGACACGGACAATTAAGTCCACAAACTTAACTGTTCGTAGTGCTACGTACCTCACTGCTGAATATCACCATGGTCACCTTCGAAGTACTCCTCTTTGGAAGCTGTGCACAGATCCCAGTGCCTAGTCCACCCTTCAAAGCAGTTATAGAACTCTCTGGAATAACCACTGAGCACAGTGGCACAGTGGCCAGTTTGTGAACTTAAATGTATAGTTGTCTGTGAGGGAGATTTTAGCCAGTAAACAAATAACTGTATTGGAACACCTTCCCTGTTCATCTGACCTGGCCCACAATGACTTTTTTTCTTTGCCTAAAGATAAAGAAACTATTGAAAGGTAGACAGTTTGATGACATTCAGGACTTTAAGAGTAATACTATGACAGCTCCAATGGCCATTCCAGCAAAAGAGTTCAAAAATTGTTTTGAAGGGTGGAATAGGTACTGGCATCAGTGCATAGCTTCCCAAGGGGAGTACTTGAAAGGTAACCATAGTGATATTCAGCAGTGAGGTATGTAGTGCTTTTTACTAGGATGAGTTTGTAAACTAAATTGTCATACCTCCATTTGGTTTTCTAGAATCTAAGCCCTAAAACCGCAGGAGTGGGGTGGGAGCCTGAGGATGTGCTGCCCCTCCAGTGGCCCTGCACAGGTGCCCACTTATGCTCGCACTTGTCCTAGCTCTGAACTTCAACGTTAAAAGATGACTATATTGCACAGAGGTGACACCTCAAAAGCTATAGGGATAAGGCAAGTTATGAGAGAAGCCAGCTAATGACACTCCCTCTGAGGAAAGCACCCACTTCTCTGCTCCAGTTGATTCCTCCTGAAGGTAGGCTCAGAGTTGCCAGACATTCTTAGTTTTCAAGAGCAGTCTGAAAGCTAGATCTTTATGTTAAATCTCCTAATTTTTAAATGTTGCCAATTCATTCCACTAAAAAAACACTGTGCAGGACATACAGAACACATAAGTGGACTGAATGCAACAGGTGCACTGCCCGTTGCCACCTCTGTAAAGCAGAGTTGGCAGCTGACTCTGGTTTCACAGAGGGTGCTCTCAGTGGGTGGATTAACATGCCTCCCTGCCTCCCTCCTCTTGGCCCTCCATGGGACCCTGACCCTGACCTTGACCCTGACCCTGACCCCAGGGTGAAATTAGCACAGCCTGCCCACAGCACCTGCACTGAAAGGACCTTCTTAGGTTGCTGTGACATCTCCAAGAAGATTATACCAGTAAATCCCACAGCCAAGCGCTCAAGATGGGGGAAGGGAAAGAGGGGCAGGTAGACAGAAATGTACCTGCCGGCCCTCATACCCTCTCAGCTCCCACAGAGGAAAGCCCCTTCCCACGTCCTTGCCTGGGCCACATTCCTCCAGTGGCAGACAAGTAGATACTTCTCTGTTAGGCCAATCAGGCTGGAATTTTTCTAAAAGAGTTTTATTAGTAACAACGGAAAGCACAAAGGGGAAATAAACAAAAAGTGATTACATAGAAATGGGAATGTTTACAAACCTTGGCCTTCTGAATCCAAGAGGCCGCAATACACTAAATAGTCCCTGGGAATCCAATGGGAGAAGAGGGAAGATGAGGTGGTTTTCCACTCTGGTAAGGGGGGGCCTGAGTCTCACAGTTTGAAGACAGGGCTGGGACTGTAGTTAAAGAACGTTTTACACCGTGCGGTAGAAGTGGGAAGATGGTGAGAATCTCTGAAATTCGGGAGAGAAGGATGCACATTCCTAGGGTAGGTGGTGGGCTTGATAGTGGGCGACTGCAGGGGCAAGTGCAGGAAGCTCCCACTCCGGCAGGAGTGAGCATCCCTGCAGAGGGGACCTGAATTGGGTAGCGTATCCGGGATTCCCAAGCGAGGAGAAGGGACAGTCTCTCAGCAGTCCCTGTACGGAAAGATTTGAAAGCCGCGGGATCCTAATGATCCCGGAAAAGATGGAGCGGTTGTCATGGCGACGTGGAGCACATATCGGAAATAAGCTGTCCAGGCTGCCGCAGCCGCGCCCCCGCGAGACCTGAGCGAGAGGGAGGGGGCCCTTGGGGCCCGGGGCCCAGCAGCCTGCAGGTCCCCGCCATTGGAGTTAGCCCCCCCGGGGAGTAAATGGTACAGTCCTCCGCCCGCGCCCCAGCCGGCAGCCAGAGAGTGAGCAAGCGAGTGCCGAACCCTCCGCAGGTCCAGGAGCCGCGAGCTGGCGCTGTGTGTGGGGCCGGAGCAGAGCACAGAGGCAGCAATGGAGGGAGTCAGCAGCCATCGGACCCTGTCCTACAGCCGCTGGAGCTACGACAGGTAGGTAGGCGCCTGGAGGATGCTCTATAGGGTTTTCAGCCTGCACCTCCGAGGGCCCTGCGTGGGCGCCCACTGACGCTTGCACTTTTCTAAGAAGCCGCGATCCGGAGAGCCGGAGTGAGAGCCGAGACCGCCCGAGGGGAACTCAAATCTCCGGTACCTGGCCTTCAGGCATCCCGACTTCGGGGACCTGGAGTGTTGGGTAGCTGGGGCACTGGCCCGGAGGTCTTCGTATCTGCAAGGCAGCGGTAGGAGCAGAGTGCAGGTGGCCGACACTCATCTCATCCTGTCCCCTGCTTCCCCGTGCGAGTCGGTGGGCCCCTGAACCTCTTGAAAGGGGGCTGCGGGGCAGAGCCTGGCAGTGGGTGGCAGATGGGGTAAGAAAAGATGCCCCTCGCTACTCCAGGCCTCGCCCAGCTGGCGCACGCTGGTGCATGCGGGGGTCGGTGCCCCATGAGACCTTCGGTTGGGCGCAGGCTGTCTGGAATCGGAGTGCCCTGTTCGGCGCTGGGACCTGCGAGTCCCTCACTGCCGGGCTCTGAGGGGCGGGAATGTCTGAGCGCTGAAAGAGGGCTGGGCGGGGCTGGAAGCGACGCCCGCGTGGGCGGCTTGGAGCCGCGCTTCCCACGCACTGTCCTGCAGAACAGAGTCACCCTTCCTGGAGAAATGAGAAAAATAAGGGCAACGGAGTGAGTTGATCATAACGCTGAGCATATTCATACAGAGATAATGTCCTCTCTACCTTTTCTGGTGTGATAAATGCCACTCCCCCCTCCACCCCACCCTACCCCCGTTTTTTGAAGGAAACCATGATGGTAGTAGATAGTAGTGAGTGAGTGTGTGAGTGTGTGTGTGTGTGTGCACGCGCACGCGCGCGCACACGCTCGTGTCTTTTAAGTTGACAAACCCATAGAAATCTGCAGAATCCTGTAGTTAAACTTTCTGATCCTTGGCGCCAAATGAGTGAAGAAGAGAAACTTTAAGAACCAAGCTGTACTCACCTCCGTGAAGTCTTGGTTCCTGCAGCTTTCCGTCTCTCCAGTCTGCCAAAAGTCTTCCTGCATCTTCCATAGCCTTTGTTTTCCTTGACCCGGAGTAGCAAGCGTCTTTCTTGTTCAAGACTAATTCTCCTGGGGCGCCTCATATGCTCTCTGGGTCTCGCTTCCCGTTGATCCCGTCTTTCACGTCATCTTCACCTTCCCCTCTTGACTGATGATTTCTCCTAGACTGTAAACCTAGACAAGTTTCTCCTGCCTCCTTCCTCAAGATATGTGCAGCTGGTGAATCTCCATTTTGCTTTCATTGCCTCCTTTGGGGAAAAAATAGCATCTGAGTTGGTCGATTTCTGTCTCCTCATCAATCCTTCATTGTGTAACTCTTGCAATCTTCTACCCACCTCACAATTCCAGTGAACTTAATACCCTGAAAAGTTATTCAAATATTAAGCTTAAAACAACAAAATTTACAAGTCTGTGTTCAGATCTCAAATCATATAGCCTCTTACTTAAAAACATCAATTGAGGACGAAGTGTATTTTGGGCCCTGGAAATAAGGACATAAAAACACAATTCTCCCCTTCAGATGAGCTCAGAGTCTAGATTATGGCATAAATAACCCATTACTGATGTTGTTGTTTAATTGCCACTGAGTAGATTCCAACTCATGGTGATCCCGTATGTGCAGAGTAGAACTGCTCTGCAGGGTTTTCAAGTCTGTGACTTTCTGAAGATCGCCAGCCCTGTCTTCTGAGGCACCTCTGGGTGGGCTCTGTTCACACTGAAGTAGCATATGCCAAAGGTCTAATACATGTACAGAAGACATACTTAAAACAGATAATTCTGTATTGCAACTAGAACTTGTTTTCTGCAAAAACAAAAGCAACAAGATTCTGGAAATAGACAAGTTAGATTCAAATCCTGGCTCCAACGTAGCTAACCTTGAATGAATTACTTCCCCTCTAGTCCTCAGTTTCCTTGTCTGTAAATGAAGAAGCGGTAACAGGTATTAAATGAGGCAATAAATAGTAAGTGCTTAGCATACCTTCAGGGACATAATAATCATGCACTGTTGTTGCTGTTGTTAAGGCCACAAGTTTGTTCCAACCCTTAGTGACCCTACATACAACAGAACAAAACACTGCCTAGTCCTGCACCATCCTCACAGTGATTGCTGTGTTTGAGCCTATGTTGCAGCAGCTTTATCAGATTTGATCATTGATGGTCTTCCTGTTTTTCAATGATCATCCAATTTGCCAAGCATGATGTCTTTCTCCAAGGACTGGTCCCTCCTGATAACCTGTCCAAAGTACATGAGATAAAATCTTACCATCTTCATGTTTAAGAAGCATTCTGACTATACTTCTTCCAAGACAGATTTGTCTCTTCTTCTGGCAATGCATACTACTACATTCAGTATTCTTTGCCAACACCATAATTCAAAGATATCAATAGTTCTTCAGTCTTCTTTATTCTTTGTCCAGCTGTTGCAAACATATGAGGTGATTAAAAATACCATGGCTTGGGTCAGGTGTACCTTAGTCGTCCAAGTGACATTTTTGCTTCTAAACACTTTTAAAAGGTCTTTTACAGCAGATTTGCTTACTGCAATAAGTCATTTTCCTTCTTGACTGCTACAAGGGGCTTTGATTGTGGATCCAAGTACAATGAAGTCCTTAACAGCTTCAGTTTTTTCTCCACTTACCATGATGTTGTTGCTTACCGATCCACTTGTGAGGATTTTTGTGTTCTTTATGCTGTGATGTAATCCATATTGAAGGCTGTAGTTTCTTTATGTAAGTGTGGCAAGTCCTGTTTGCCTTCAGCAAGCAAGGTTGTGACATCTGCACAGAGAAGGTTTTTAATAAGTCTTCCCTCAGTTCTGATCATCTTCTTGTGGTCTAGTTTCTTGAATTATTTGCTCAGCATATGGATCAAACAAGTATGGTGAAAGGATTCAATCCTAATACACACCTTTCCTGATTTTAAACTACTTAAGATCCTCTTGTTTTGTTCAAACATCTGCCTCTTGATCTTTGTATAGGCTCTGCATGAGCACAATTAAGTGTTCTGGAATTATTTTTCTTCTCAGTGTTATCCACAATTGGTTATGATCCACACAGTTCAGTGCCTTCGCACAGTCAATAAAATACATGTAAACATCTTGCTGGTATTTTCTGCTTTCAGTCAAGATCATCTGATATCAGCAATTATGTCTCTCATTCACATTCTCTTTTAAATCTGGCTTGAATTTCTGGCATTTCCCTGTCAGTATACTGCGGCAGCTATTTTGGATTATCTTCAGCAAAGTTTTACTTGCATGTCATATTAATGATATTGTTCTGTAATTTCTGCATTTGGTTGGCTTCTCTTTGGAATGAGAACAAATCTGTATACCTCCTAGTTGGCCGGCTGGGTAGCTGTCTTCCAAATTTCTTGACATATGAATGAGCACTTGCAGTGCTGCATCTCTGTGTTGAGGCATCTCAGTGTTGAGGCATCTCTGTGTTGAGGCATCTCAGTTGGTATTCCATCAACTCGCAGAGCCTCGTTTTTCACCAGTGCCTGCAGTACAGCTTGGATTTCTTCCTTCAGTACCATCAGTCCTTGATCACACGCTACCTCCTCAAGTGGATGACCATCCACTGACTTGTGTTTTTTTTGGTGCAGTGACTGTATATTCCTTCCATCTTGTTTTTTGCACATGTTGTTGTGTGCCACTGAGTCAGTTCCAGCTCATTCTTGTTAGGTGCCATCGAGTCAGTTCCGACTCATAGCGATCCTATGAACAACAGAAGGAAACACTGCCCGGTCTTGTGCCGTGTCCACAATCATGTATATGCTTAAGCCCATTGTTGCAGCCACCGTGTCAATCCATCTCATCGAGGGTCTTCCTCTCTTTTGCTGACCCTCCACTCTACCAAGCGTGATGTCCTTCTCCAGGGACTGATCCTTTCTGACAACATGTCCGAAGTATATAAGACTCAGTCTTGCCATCTTTGCTTCCAAGGAGCACTCTGGTTGTACTTCTTCCAGATCAGATTTGTTTGTTCTTTTGGTGGTCCATGGTACATTCAACATTCTTCTCCAACACTGCATTTCAAAGGCATCAATTCTTCTGTCTTCTTTGTTCATGGTCCAGCTTTCACATGAATATAATGTGATTGAAAATACCATGGCTTGGGTCAGGCACATGTTAGTCATCAAGGTGACATCCTTACTTTTGAATACTTTAAAGAGGTCCTGTGCAGCAGATTTTCCCAGTGCAATGTGTCTTTTGATTTCTTGACTGCTGCTTCCAAGGGCATTGATTGTGGACCCAAGTAAAATGAAATCCTTGACAACCTCAATCCTTTCTCCATTTATGACAATGTTGCTAACTGGTCCAGCTGTGTGGATTTTTATTTTCCTGATGTTGAGGTGTAATCCCCACTGAAGGCTGTGGTCCTTGATCTTCATATTCCAACTTACAGTGCTTATGAAATCATAAAATCCTTCAATATTGCAACTCAGGATTTGAATTTTCTCTTCATTTCCTTCAGTTGAGAAATGCCACAGATACTCTTCCCTTTTGGTGTTCTAACTCCAGATCTTTGCGCATTTTGTTATAATAGTTTACTTTGTCTTCTCAAGCCATCCTTTGAAGTCTTCCTTTCAGCTCTTTTACTTCATTATTTCTTCCATTTTCTGTAGACACTAGATGTACAAGGGCAAGTTTGAGTCTTTTCTGACATCTATTTTGGTCTTTCTTTTTCCTGCCTTTTGAATGACCTTTTGTTTTCTTCCTG
This sequence comes from Heterohyrax brucei, assembly GCA_028571685.1. Taxonomy (NCBI): domain Eukaryota; kingdom Metazoa; phylum Chordata; class Mammalia; order Hyracoidea; family Procaviidae; genus Heterohyrax; species Heterohyrax brucei. The sequence goes on from CM053145.1 coordinate 92,951,597, forward strand.
CATCCTGTCCTTGATGTCATCCTCTGATCTTCTGTCACTAGCATTCAGTGCATCAGATCTGTTCTGGAGATGGTCTTTACATTCAGGTGGGATATATGCAAGGTCGCACTTTGGCTTTTATGGATGTGATTTAATATTCTTCACCTTCACCTTGAACTTGTATATGAGCAATTTGTGGTCTGTTCTGCAGTCATCCCCAGGCCTGGTTCTCACTAATGATAATTTCTCCACTGTGTGTCTCTAGTACAAAAAATTGACAGATGAGTGGTAGAATCATGAAGTATGTGGCACATATTGTTCATATTTTTTAAATAAATATTTTCGATGTCTCTAGGAAGTCTAGTCTTCCTCCAAAGCTCAGTTTGAAAATAATGTTCTCTTTTCTGAATCAGTTGCTGTTGATTTGATTTAGACTTGTGATGGCCCCATGTATATCAGAGTAGAACTGCCCTCCATGGGGGCAGCTGATTTTTTTTTTTTAGGCACGATTCATTTGTTTTATTTATTGTTTTTATTGTGGTTAAGTGGCAGTGTACAATCTAAATCGGTTTTGCATGTGTGCCTATCTGCAGCTCCCTCTGCTCTCCCAGCGTAGTGACAACACACTCCTCCTTTTCACTCTGTATTTCTAGTATCCTCTTAACAAGCATCTGTCCTCCTCTCTGCACCCTTTTGTCTTCCATCTAGAAAGAGACTGCTAGGATGACCTCTTGTAAGTGCATAGAACCATAGAGTATGAACACCATATGGTCACACCGTATCCCCGAGTTCAGTCCATTCTTCTCTGAGGAGTTGACTTATTACTGGTTTTCAGTCAGGGACAGCGGCGAGTCTAGGGGCCATGTTCCCAGGGAACCTCCAGGCTGTTGGACCATTAGTTCAGGTGTTCTAGTAGAGTTCTTGGGCTCTACACCTCTTGTTCTCATGTTGCCCCAGGGACTCTACATTGTGTGCCCCATCACGGCTGTCTCTGGTGTTGTCCGGGCATCATCTGGTTCTTCTGGTCTCATGTTGATACAGTCTCCCATTCTGTGGGTCCTTCTGTCTCCTAGTCTCTTTTTCCTTGTATCTTGTTCTCAGTAATCCTCTATTCCAGATGAGTTGGGACTGTTTGGTACACCTCAGATGGCAGCTTGCTAGCTTTTATGGCTGATTTTTTTCAGAAGTAGATGGCCAGGCCTTTCTTCTCAGGTGCCTCTGAAAGGGCTCAAACCACCAACTTTCAGTTAACAGCCAACTATATTAACCGTTTGACTCCCCCCATGGACTTCCTTCTAAAACTGTTATCATCAAGGCAGCTCCAATTCATAGCTCTCTGCATGCTGTTGAGTCTCCGTCATCTTTATGGAGTGTCTGTTTGTTTGCCATTGAGGGAAAGAAGGAATGTGGAGAAATTATAACACTTGTACATTGCTGGTGGGATTCTAAATGGTAGAGCCACTGTGGAAAATAGCGTGAGAGTTTCTCAGAAAGTTAAACACAGAATTACGGTAAGACCCAACACTTCCACTCACAGAGGAATTGAAGCAGGGACACCATCAGATACTTGTGCAGTGACATTCATTTCTGCATTATTTACTCTAGCTAGAAGGTGGGATGAACCCAGGTGTCTGTCAGCAGATGAATGTGTGAATAAAATGTAGTCCATCCACATTATGGAATATTACTCAGCCACAAAAAGAAATGAAATCCCGACACATGCTACCACAGGGATGAACCTTGAAAACATACTGAGTGAAATAAATCAGTTGCAGAAGGACAAATATTGTCCACTCCCACTTGTATGAAATATTAAGAACAAGCAAATGTGCAAAAACCAAAGTTTATCAGTGGTCACTAGTGGTAGGCTGAGGGGAGGAGAATGGTGAGTACTCAGTGCTTGAGGAGCACTGAGATTCTGCTGAAGGACGATGGTATAGTTTGAAAGTGGATAAGGGTGGTGGTTAAACAAAATGGACACAAGTCATGTCACAATTACACATGTGAAGGTTGTTTGAAATGCTAAATGTTTGTCACCTGTCTATTTATGACAGTAAAAAAGTGATCAAAAAATAATAAATATGGGTTAAGATTAGGTCAGATTGGGACTGGAATCCCTGGCCATGGCAATGCCTGTTTTAGGGTGGCTGGGGTTAGTCACCAGAGGCAGATGACTGGATGGTGTCCTTTATTCCACAGCTCCTCTGGATTACAGCTACTCCTCTTTAGATGGACTTTTAGCAAGACAGGACCAAGAAGACTAGACTGAGTGGGGACAGTAGGGGTGGTGTTAGTGAGTAGTAGTTAGTGGTGTTAGCGGGGACAGTAGGAGTGGTGTGTTAGTGAGGAGGTCAGTGAGTTAGCAGTGTCTGTGTCTCCCATGCAGCTGGTATGCCTGTGGGGTGGGGATGACAGGGGCTGGGCATAGGAGTCAGTTGTGCAGGTGAGATGAGGACTTTCACCTCCTTTGGGACTTAACCCACCCTGAACTTGGAAGTCATCAGGCACTGCAGTTTCCCAGGTAGGGTCAAAAGACAAATTCAAGCAGAAGCAGAAAGACTCTGTAGCAGGGTGTCATGGATTGAATTATGTCCCCCCACAAAGTATGTGTAAAGATTTGGCTGGGCCATGGGTTCCAGTGTTGGGTGATTATCCACCATTTGATGGGGTTTTCCTGTGTGTCGTAAACTCTTATCACTACAATTTAGTGGGGTGGCTTTCCTGCAGTTATGATGATGAGATCTACAAAATTGGGTAGTGTCTTAAGCCAGTCACTTTTGAGATATAAAAGAAGTGAGCAGAAAGACATGGAGACCTCACACCACCATAAAAGCAGTGCTGGAAGCAGAGCTCATCCTTTGGACCTGAGGTTCCTGTGCTGAGATGCTCCCAGACCAAAGAAAGACTGATGACAAGGACCTTTCTCCAGAGCTGACACAGAAACCCTTTACCTATAACTGACACCATAGTGGCCTAGTGGTTAAATGCAACCGCTGCTAGCCAAAAGGTCGGCAGTTCAAATCCATCAGGTGCTTCTTGGAAACTCTATGGGGCAATTCTACTCTGTTGATAGTCCCTATGAGTTGGAATTGACTCGACGGCAGTGGGTTTGGTTGGTTTTTTGAGTAGCTGACACCCTGAATTTGGACTTGTAGCTTGCTGGACTGTGACAATATATTTCTCTTTTTTAAAGCCATCTACTTGTGATATTTCTGTTATAGCAGCACTGGGTGACAGAGACACGGGGATACCATACCTGTGACCAAAGGTGGAGGGAATGGCCAGCAAGTGCTTACAGGTACCTGTTGACGTCTCATGCTCTCATTCTGGAACATTCTTTGCCTTGATGGTAGACAAGTGCTAACTCAGGCCTGGATCCCACCTAGGCGATTCTGGTCTAGCATGTGCTTGGGAGAGATGCACACCTGTTCTTTTCATCCTGAGCAGCATAAGTGGTCCTAAAGTCAGAGTAGTCAGATTTCCTGACTCAGTCCAGTATGTGTTCCTGGTTAGTTTCCCTGTGCAAGACTGAGTGAGTACTCAGTTCCTCTAAACTGAGAGTAAACGAATAAACCCAATATGTTGGGTTCTGTCAGTGAGTGCCAGCAGGCTTTAGGTAATGACCTCCTGTGCTGCTGTCCCAGGACAGGCAAATTTCCACAGGGGAATAGTGCTGGAAAACCGTGCCAGGCAGATTGGAGACTAGTGTCAGACTGAGGGGCACAGAGTTCAGATCAGGAAATGAGGTTCCAGCACTGGGGGAGACTTGGGGGTTAAGGAGGGTCCATACCAAGCTAACAGAAATGTAGGATTATCTCTGACAAAGTCATATTCCTTGGCAAAGATATAATCCCAACCCAGCTCTGCCTCCATGCCCTCTCAGGGTTGCAAGTCAACTAAACCACAAGCCAGGGATACCACAGTGTACCCAGAGGCCACTGCCCCACTGGCTCCTGCCTACCCTCAGCAGTCTGGTTTGCAGACTGCACTGTGTAGGACATTCTGAGTGACATCCCCTCCTCTCCACCACCAGCTTGTCAGAGATGATCAGTGATGGGTCAAGCTTCCTGGGAAAAGGCTTCAGTGAATGATTTTGTGTGTGTATCTGAGTGTGTGCACCAGCAAGCTGTGTCTGGGGTGTATGTGTGTTGTGCCAGGGAGTGTGTACCCCACTGAGTGTATCTTGATGAGTTATGCACCTTTGGAGGAAAGGAGTATATGTGCCACCGAAGACTGGGTGTGAGAGTGGTGAGTATCCAGGAGTGGACATGGGTGTATGGGAAAAGTATCAGGAATCACCTACCTATGGAGTGTGTGTGTGTGTGTGTGTGTGTGTGTGTGTGTGTGTGTGTGTGGTGAGCACTCTCTCCCTCTTTTAACCCTGCACCAAGACCAAGGGAGGAGGGGTCAAATGGTGGAAGTGGTGGGTCCCTTCCCTGGGTCTAAGACCAGGTTTGCTTGGCTCAGAGCAGTAAACCTTTTGTGACACCTGACTGTGCCTTCGAATTTCTGTCACTGGTTGACCAAAAAAGTGCTAATGTTCTAAGCAGATTTTCGCAGAGCTCGGAGGGCCCGCTTAGAGATTACTGGGCAATGGCCACCCCACTCTCCGTGGAATAAGGAGTGTGGGACCTTTCTATGGCCGCCCAGCCCATCCCCTAAAGTTGGGAGTCCGGACCCGGTCTGCTACAAGGGTCTCTGGGGCAATCCGGGGCCACATCAATGTTGGATGAGCCCGCGCTGCCTCCGCGCGGCCTCGATACCATCTTCCTTGGTCTCACTTTTAGTGTAACTAGAGGAGCAGGCGGACCAGCCTGAGTCGCGATCTTCTCACGGCGACGCCACCTGCGGGGGTACCGGCATCGGGGAGGCGAGCCCGGCTCAGGCTCCGGTGGTGCGCCCGGGACGGGGTGGGTGCCGGCCGGCCGGGCCAGCCTCGCAGTGCAGGCGGCGGTTCCAGCCTGCACCGCCCCTAGGCCACCGCTCCCGGTGCCGGGTTACACCTGCTCCCCCCTCGGGGCACCTCTCTCTCTCCGGGGTGTCATCTGTCTGGCCCGCCACCGTCCTTGTGGCAGTTGAGTCCCATCCCCCGCGCCTGGCTCTGGAGCCACGGCTTCCTGTTCAGGAAGAGGCTGGAGGGGCGTCAGCTGTACCGGGAGAGACCCCTTCGGGGAAGGAGGGGGAGTAGCCACCACTTCACAGAGGCTCCTGCCGTGGGTGAGTGTCTGTCTGGTGGCTTAAGTTGGGGAAAGGGTGAAGAGAGTAGCAGGCTTTTGCTGCTGTGCCTTGTGACGACCCAAGCACAGGCGCCCCCTACTCAGCTTTATCGCAAGAGGCATCTGTGAAGTGGGCCTTGAGCCCGTTGAGTGTCTGGTACCGCGAGCGGTAGTTGTTGGGATGCTGTCATTACTGGGCTGTAGCCTCTGTAGTAGCTCATAGACAGCCACTCTGGTGGGCAGGAAGGTTGGACTGGAGCTACAGACAGGGTACATAGTTTTTGCAAATAGTTTATTGGGACATGGCTGTGTTTGTTTGCTTAGATGTTGTCTACAGCTGCATTCACAATGCAACCTCAGGGTTGAGTCTGGCCCCAAAGCCCAAACTATTTACTGTCTGATCCTTTAAGAAAAAGTGTGCTGACCCCTCTGGGATACTCCCTAATGCATGCTCCCCCTTTCCCACACCTGCCCTTTGTCTCCTCTCTCCCCTGTACGTGTGAAGCTCCCTCTTGACTCTGAGTGCTTTGCACGCCTGGGAATTCCTCTCTAACAAAAAACACTCCAGAATCCAGCGGATACCTGAGGGGTGGCCTCAGCAGGTCCCGTGCCTGCTCCCAGGCTCTACGTGAGATCCTTCTTAGGCCGAGGGGCAAAGCTGATGGTCAGCAGAGTTCCCTGGAATCCCCATATCTGTCAGGGCACCTGAGAGGCTGAGCACGCCAGTCTGGGCAAGGGATTACTGTCACTTTCCTCTGTGGGCCAGGCCAGGGACCAGGGACAGAGCTGAGCTCCCAGTGGATTGGGGATAGGGGTGTGTGCTGCTGAGTGAGCAGATAATTCAAGGGCAGCGCTATGCTCTCAGGGGAACCTGGGAACCAGGTAGCCCCAGAGAGATACCCTCTCCCCTGCCTGCTGCCTATCCACTTCCTGACCCAGGGCCCAGGGCCGCGTTGTTCCCGCTTTCCTTCAAGCCCCAAACCTTTGTGAACAAAATTATACCCTTTCCTATGTTCCCCTCTGCACATCTGAGCTCAGCTGTCTTTTCAGGGGACGATCTTGAGCTAACAGAACTGGGGTCATGAAGACAGAGCAGCATTCCTGCTGCGCTGTCACTAGGTGGCACTCTTGAGGTATTGACTCCTGTTCAGGAGGTCACTGGGTGTTTCTGACACATAGGCCATTCTTGGGTCTTGTTCCAGCCTTAGCGTCAGCACTGACTCTGTGACGTTCGGTTTTATTGCCAACGTCTGGGTCCCACCAGACCTGACCAGCTCTTTCTGTCCCCTTCAGAATCTGCAGTTCAGGGCATTTTTCCTGAGAGGTCACGGGATGGGCCACCATCCCGTTGTAATTATCTGTAACTACATTCATACTTATCCTCCTTGCCTGCAAGCACTCCTTGTGGGCAGGACAGTCTTACTCTCCTCTGGAGCCCTGGGCAGAGGGTGTTTGGTGGTGAGTGATTGCAAACAGGAGAGAACGTTGCCATCTCTGTTCTCTCTGCCAGTTTGTCTAGTGAGTGCTTTTTCAGTCTCCAGCTCCCCTAGTCGGAAGCCAGGGAGAAGGACACAAGCAGGCGCATACCCTGGTGAGTAGAGGGAGGTCCAGAGAGAAGAGCAGCCTTCCTCTCTCTGGATTGCTTCTAGGTGGTGCCAGCACCCTAAGACTCTTCCAGACGGGATGAGAAGCACCAAGGAGACAGTGTGGGTCTGGAGGATCCTACTGGTTTCCAGGTAGAGTTTCAGTCATATCTGGCCCTCGACTGGCTGTGGGAGCAAACTCCTGCTTATCTAGGACCAGAGACAAGGGTTAGAAGGAGATCTAGCACCTCTGGTGGCCTTGCCCTTCTCACTGGCCCTAGCTCAGGTAGTCCCAGGAGCCTCATAGTTTAACAGGGAAAAACTGTGATTCACCAAGGGTCCCAGACATTAACTGGAGGGCTGCACCCGTGTTGGGGAGACTAAGCCGCTCCTCCCCAAAGATGTCAGCAAGCACCCTCCACCCGGCACAAGGGGAACACTGGGCATGACCGTGGGGCTGGGGGTGGACATCCACTGCAGTGCCCAAGAACAAATGTGAGTGTTCCTGTTGACTGAGTGCCTCAGAATCAGCTGAGGCCAGGCTCCTGAGTGTGACCCTGGAATGGGGCTCATGGCTGAACCGTCTGCGTGATGGGCAGGCATTGACATTCAGGTGCCATTTCCCTGCCTAGAACAAGCTCCAGAGTGAGACTGGCATTGCTCACCGGGGTAATTACTGGTTTGGGTTCGATTTCCATTCAAAACAGTAATCCCAGCCTGAGCTGGATGTCAGATCTGAAGGTTGATTATTAGTAACATTTATCAACAGCCTCTCTCAGCTTCAGGCAATTACAGCTGATCTGCCATGCCTGCTCCCGGTCGTGCACAACTGCCTGCTTTCCCCTGCCGCCCCCCTCTGCTCCCCTCCCTCTGCAACCAGCCTGAGCGAGGGCAGGAGATGGGAGCCACCTTGTGAGTCACTGTCACCCCAGTATGTAGGGGCTCCACGTGCATGCTAGGCACTGTGTTCCCTTCCCAAAGGCAATCTTCGTGTTGCAGAGTCAGAACTGAGAGGAATCCCAACAGCTTACAGACATGACCCTCCGTCTCCTGGCTCATATTGTATGTTTTTAGTTGCCTAAGGTTCCTTCCACCCTGACTCAGGCTGTCACTCCCTTCCAGGGCTAGGACTAAGGTGAAGCAAGTGAGGCATTCACCTTGGCACAAGGTGTAATCATGGAGATGCAATAAAAGCTCAGTAATCAAATTAATAATAACAAACCAGTTGCAACTGAGTTTATCCTGAGTCCTGGGCACTCCATGTGTGTCAGAGCAGAATTGTGCTCCATAGGGTCCTCAGTGGCAGATTTTTCAAAATTAGATCACCACACCTTTCTTCTGAGGCACCTCTGAGTGGATTCAGATGTTCCATCTTTCATTTAGCAGCTGAGGCCATTGAGCATTTGCACCACCCAGGGACTCTAAGACAAACAAATACGTAATACTTTGATGCTGTATATAGATACTGGTGGCATAGTGATGAAGTGCTATGGCTTGCAAATGAAGAGGTCAGCAGTTCAAATCCACCAGGCGCTCCTTGGAAACTCTATGGGGCAGTTCTACTCTGACCTGTACGGTCACTATGAGTCAGAACCGACTCTATGGCACCTAGCTACAATAACAAACATATATATACATATATATATGTTTTTCTTTTTTATTGTATGAAGGTTTACAGAACAAATTAGTTTCTCATTAAGCAGTCAGTATGCGTATTGTTTTATGACATTGGTTAACAACCCCTTTGCATGTCAACACCCTGCCTTCTTGACCATGAGTTTCCTATCACCAGCTTTTCCTGCCCCTTCTGCCTTCTACTCCTTGCCTCTGGTCTGGTGTGCCCCTTTAGTCTCGTTTTGTTTTATGGGCCTGTTTAATCTTTGGCTGAAGGCTGAACCTCAGAAGTGACTTCGTTTCTAAGTTAAAGGGTATCCAAGGACCACACTCCCGGGATTTCTCCAGTATCTGTCAGGCCAGTAAGTCTGGTTTTTTTTTAGTGAGTTAGAATTTTGTTCTATGTTTTTCTCCAGCTCTGCCTGGGACCCTCTGTTGTGATCCCTGTCAGAGCAGACAGTGGTGGCAGCTGGGCAAAGTCTAGTTGTACTGTCTCAGTCTGGTGGAGGCGTGGTATTTGTGGTCTGTTAGTCCATTAGACTAATCATTCCTTTGTGACTTTAGTTTTCTTCATTCTCCCTCTTGATGCGGTATTAACAGAAATCAAAATTAATGCAAAGATACCATAATGAATACAATATCGAAATTTTGATAGACAGGAACCAACTTTGCATTTACAGGACTCAGCCTCACTTGCCTCACCTGATCACAGCCCTGTCAGATCCTGTCTTTATTTAAAATGTTGGTATTTGTTTATGAAAGTTGTTTTTGCATTGGGTTTCATTTTATACCTTTTGTCTTGATTACCGAGTTTTTTGATATACCTTTTAAACTGTGCACCCAGGAGAGTAACTCACTCAGCTCACCCTTAGTCATGGCCCTTCACCCCTCCTTTCCTACTGGACCCTAACACCTCCCCTTTCCTTTAGCTCCCACTGTCCTTCGGCCTCGGGTGGGTGGCTCAGCTTCTTTCTAGCTGTTCTGGGTGTCCATCCCCCACTCTGTCTCTCTGGACCCTGCCTCAGCCTTTGGATATCACAAGAAGGGCCTGCAGGCTGCCATGGTAACTGCTGTGATAATTGAAGGATAGAACATTCTGCTCTTCCTCCACTCCCACATCACGTCCAGTCCCTGATGCACTAATCTAAAAAGAAAGCAAAACACTGCAGGGAATGCATGGAGCTGGAGAAAATTACGTTCATCTGAATTCCTGCCAGGGAGAGGACAGTCTGGGCTGCAGGAAGACAGTGATGGTCTGGGATGGGGAGGTGAATTCCTGTGGTAGACACAGATGCAAACTAAACAGACTTCTGCAGAGGGGAGGTCTAATGAACTAAAAGTCTTTTGTTTGGCTCAGCAAATCCACAAGCTGAGGCACCTATCACCAAAGAATATTGTCCCCTCTGCCCTCCTATCAGACTTGTGTAAGAGTTAAACAAGTAATTCAAAAACAGCAGTGTTGAAGCGATAGCTTGGCTAAGGTGTCAAATTGTATCTGGGGCTTGAGGCACTGTTGTGTTGAGGTCCAGGTCACAGTTACTTGGCCGCTCCATGTCCAGACACCTGTCACAGTGGGAGGCCCAAGGATCTAAGGTGGAATGGTACAAAAGCACCATCTGAGAACTTGGTACAACCTCCTGTTACCCAACCTAGCAGCAGGCCATTAGTCCCTGTTCTGCCACTTCCTGGGCAAACTGCTTTGCCTCTCTGAGCCTCAGTTTTCCTGTCTGTGAAATGTCAATCATCCCTCCTTAGCGGCTGTGCTTGCCATTAAATGAGCTAACTCTGGATAACAGTACTGTTATCCAGATAACAGTGCGAAGAGCTGTGACTACATGGCCATTATTTGAAATGCCTAAGGATTATCACAGAACAACCAACTGAAGAGTCAAGTTCTGTGAAGTCTTGCAGGACAGAATTAAAACCAAAGAATTAGAGTCTTTGGGCTGGGAGTGAAGAAGAAAGTGCCAGCCATGCAGAGGTGGGGGGACCACCCTGGCAAGGGAGGGTGTCCTGTCACTGGGGGATTTTCGCAATCACCTGTTCATCACTTTCCCTCCCCCAGGAATGGGGTGACTCTTGAGAGATGCCATTTATCCAGCCCTGAGGTTCTGTGATGCTTTTTGACTGTCCTTCGCCAGTCCCACTGGACCCCGCCATCCAGGCTCAAGGTGAGAGTGGGCCTCCTTGGAGGAACTGACTTCACCTACAGTTTATATGACATCTTTCTGCTTACTTTCCTAGTTTAATACTATGACCCATTGTATAGCCCTGAGCTCGGGCAGGAAAGGGACCAGGAAGGGTGCCGTGCTCCTTGTGGCCTCCCTCGCTTCACCGAGTGCTGATTGGAGCATCAGCTTTGAGAGGCCCTCTGACTCTGGATGAAAGGTTCCATTTTATCTGCAGCCAAACAAACGGCACAAAAAGCTTGTGAGAGATGGAGGGATGAGGGTCACAATTCCGGGTGTGCATACACACGCTGTTCCCCATCTGGAGCTGCCTCATGTGGTGTGTACACACTCCTTCAGCCTTGCTTGTGGCTGGCTCTGAGGGCATTGTGTTGAAGGGGAGAGAGTAGCAGACTGGGTGTTGGGAGACCTGGTTATGGTTTTGGTCTGTCCTTTCCTCCTAGTGAGCCTGATTTTCCCATCTGTCACATGAGGGAGAGGGATGGGATGCCCTTCTCAGCTAACAGTCTATGATTCTCTTTTCTGGAAGTCATGGGATTGGATGGAAGGAACTTACATTTGCACCCTCCTCCTCATACCACTTACAGTCTCTCAGTCAGCCTTTGTCTGTTCTCTTGGGGACTAGGGCCCAATCCGGGTGGGGTCAGCAACATCCAGTTTTGCACCTGGACATCACTTTTCCTTCATAAATTTGGAATTAAAACCCAAGGATTCCTAATTATCATTCTAAGCTGTCACTGAAAACCTGTGTGTCAATTTTATAAAAACATGCCTGAGGATGGGATAGGAAGGGGAAGTGGCGGGGCTATTGGTAGGGAAGGGAAAAATGGAAGGCGACATGTTCAGGGAATTACAGTGGAGTTTGAGAAATGAGGCTGGAGTTGTTGGTAGGATCTAAGTTACCAAGAGCCCCTGGGCCAGGTAAAATAGCTTAGATTCTGTCCTGGAGGCAGGAGGTGGGGAGATGGCTACTGAGATGTTTATGGGGACAGGATCAAACTGGCATTTAGTAAGCTCACCCTGGTGCTAGTGTACAGTGGGTTTGAGAGGAACAAGTTGGAGCCAGACACCATCCTAGATGCTGATGCAGGGATCTGTCTGGGCAACCAGCAAGGAATGGGTCTAGAGAAGAGTGTGGGTAGAGTTGAGAGAGCTGCTTGGTAGATAAATCAGAAGTGCTTGATGATCATCTGGATTTGAGGAAGAGTGGTCAGGGAAAAGAAGGTGCCTTGGACAGAGGGCTGAGTGGTGTCATTCACGGAGGCAGAATATACAGAATGAATGGTCAGACTCGTAGGAAGCCCAAAACTGTATTTGTTAGTGTGTGGTGCTGTGGAACACCCCCCAGAGAGCAGGTAGATAGAAGGATCTAGCCTTTAGGGGAGGGTTGGGCCCATAATGCCGGGTGCGAAATTCTCAACCTTTGAGAAGGGTTGTGGGAATTGAAGTCCTGTGAGGGGGTCACCCAGGTGCATTACAGGGAGCAGAGTGAGAGGACAAGAAGCTGAGGGCACAGATGAGCAAATCCTAGGCCTCTTGTTAACCCCTAAAAGGCAGAATGTATGTCATTCTCCCTAACTCCCCACAGCACCGAACCTGCCAGCCCTCAAGCATGGCTGGCCTTAAGAGAGACCATCAGTGAATGTGTCCTCTGGCTTGTGGCTCCTCCCACTGGAGCCTTAGTGCACCTGGCTCTGCCTGGGTTACTATAGTAACCTACAGATGCAGGGATACATGGGCTCTGTGTGTTGCCATGGAAACCAACAGTTGGGTGTCCCTGTATGGCATGGCTGTTGAGGCCTAGGGGATTCAGCCTGGTCCTAAAGGGGATGGAAAGGAAGCTGTGACAAGCAGAAAGATTTCCAGGTCCTAATTAAACAGTAGTGGTGGTGGTTAATTTGACTATTGCCATGGTGATGAAGGAAGGCACCTGGGTGGGCCCCAGGTTGCTTCTGTGCTAAGCTGAAGGATACAAAGAATTGCAACCTGAAGTAGTGTCATCCCTAGTCTCATTACACCCTCTGGCCACATGGGGCTAGGACCCGTTTGCCTTCTTTCTGAGTCTGTACAACTTTGCCAAGACAGGGATTTTGTTCCCAGGAGGCACTCCCGGGCACATGGGAGCTCCGCATTCAAAGCAGCACAGAAAACATGGGCCCCTGAAACGGGGCCACCGGGGCCACCAAAGAGATCGGTAAGCACTCAACACCCTATCTTCAGCCCATGGACTCACCGCTGCCTCGCCTCCACCTGTCTGCCACTATCAATCTCACCCCTTTGCAGTCCTGAGGCCCCCTCATCCCTCTGGTGCTTGGTCCCCTATCACCTCATGGAGTCCCACAGCCCACCTCCTGCAAATCCCCTCAGGCTTTAGACAGGTAAACGGGAGACTTGACTTACCCTGGAGTCTCAAGGGATACCTCCGTTGTTTGAGTGAGGGCACTTCCCCTTGCCCCAAGTCCTCTGGCAGCTCTGCTTGTCTGCCCTCTGCCGTTTCTGGTGAGTCTTCCTTCTGGCTTGTGCCGCCCCCACCCCTTACTTCATTCCACCCCCATACTCTGGTCATCGCCACCCTCATTCTGGACTGCCTGTGTGCTGTTCTGAGCAAGCACCCTATGGAAGGAAGTCTCTGAGCTAGCTGAGACCTGGGCACTGAAGAAGGCCCTGAGTGACTACAGTCCGGCCAGGCGAGGGGCAGAAACGGTGAGATGAGGCAATAAGGGCATGCAGTCACCCCTTCTCTTCCTCCTCAGGAGAACAACCAGGAGGAGGAACTACTTGAAGGATGCGAGGGAGATCGCTCGGTGAGCTGGCAAGGGAGGCATGCATGCTGGCCCTGGGAGAGAACTTGTGAGGAGAAAGCCACCCTCAGGAGACTGCAGGGAGGTGGGGAGGGTAGGGCTGGCTCCGCATGGATCCCATACCCACTGGTGTGTGTGTGTGCACGTGTGTGTGTGCGTGTGTGTATGTAATCGAGTACAGAGGAGTAGGTGACCACTAGGCAAAGTTTGCAATGACTGTGGCTCCCATGGCCTTGGTTTGTCCCTCTCTGGCCTTCCTGTGGTCCTCAAGCCGTGACTGTAGCCAGGTTGTGCTGATGAGAGCCCAGAGGCCTAGTTCCATTCCCCAGCCTATGCTGGGGTTCTCTCAGCCAGGCCTCCCCAGAGGGGTGTTGTCCTCTGCATGTGGCCAAGCCACTGCTCTTAACCGCTGAGAGAATCCAGCCCCTATGCCTTCCTATTGTTCAAACACCCAAATATGAGTACTCCTGCCCTAGGCTGGCATCCTCAGGCCTGTCTTCTGCAGTCAGAAAACGGCCTCTCAGGTAGCTCCTAACCAGAAGAACCTCCTTTGTTCTTTTCTGAAGCAGGGGTCTCTCAGATGTATTTCTTGGTCCAGGGTATGATCAGAAAGAGCTCCCCAAATACTGATAAGGCTAGATGATAGGACCCCTTTCCCAGCTTCAGAGTGGCTGCTGAGGGCCCCCCAGAACCTGAGGCATCTTCCTGCCCTTCCAGGGAGCAGGGGAGAGTAATGAGGGGAGGGGGCATCTGGGCCTCTGTTGTCCCCTTGTGATGCTGACACCAGGTTTCTCCTGGAGTTTGTGATGATAATGTCCTCAAAGAGAAGCTTTGTGGGGAACCGTGGCTCTCAGGTATGGCTGCATGGCAGGTGCCTCTTGTACATTTTCTATGTGCAGCCTTAAGTTAGGGTGACTTTTTAGCCTAAAGAAAATCTCGTGAAGAGAAAGAAGGAGCAAGGGAGTATCACAGAGCCTAATTCAGAGGCTGTTGTGAAGGACGAGAAGGGCTGGAGGAGGAGGGATGCAAGTAATTAACCTCCAGAGGAAGGGCTCTGCTGTAGCGGTTTTAATGAGGCTTGAAAACTTGCAGCTCATTTGTGTTTATGCTGGTGCATTCTGAGTGATGTGGGCTGGTGAGTCTCCTTCCTGTACCCACCATCCAGAGACTGTCCAGGCTGCAAAAGACGGAGATCTCACAGCTAACTCCTTGTTTGCCAGAGAAAACTGAGGCCTGAGGCAGGCAGGGCAAGGTCACACTGCAAGTCCATGGCAGAGTCAGAATTAGAACCCAGCTCCTTGCTTAGGGCTTTCTCTGGCCCAGCTGCCCACAGTGAAGGTACAGGAGCCAGCCTTCCTGTGTGGTATCAAGGGAATACCGGAAGACAGTGGTCCTCTGTTATGACCTTACCTTGTATAAGAAGCCTTGAACATAGCATGGACTATACATGTGTGTACATTTACAACTGGTGACTGATTAGCAGAGACTCCTAGCCAAATGGTTTCCAAGCTGTTTCATTTCTGGGAGTTGTTGCCTCTCAACCCACCTAGGAACCCCAACACCACTTTAAGTATGTCTGAAAGCCCTTCCATTGTCCTTTAAGAGCAGGCAGAGCTACCTAATTCAAGATGGTGGCAACAAGGGTGAGCTTTTACCTGTGGCCAAGCCTCTGAGGGCACATAGGGCTGTGAGCAGATGGGCAAGGGAGGTGAGGAACCAGGCAGCTTCAGGGTTGAGGGACTGGTTGTAGGGACATGTCTCTGTAGGCTGGGATTAGTCCTGATTAAAGTTAGATGATCAACCACTTGGAGACACCATCAAGGCAAGAGGACCTTGGGTCTTGACTGACAGTATTTTCCTCCCCATTTCCATCATCGTGGTAGGGGCTTCTAATCATGAGGACAGTTCCTCCATACTGCAGTTTCTGAGTTTTTTGTTGTCTTCATTTTAATGAATGTCACACACTCCCAGGGATCTTCTCATCGTTGGAAACTGTTCCGCCTCCGAAATCTGAATCTCTCAGCAGCTCGTGTGCATTCTGTCTCCCTCACTGCCACTGTCACTGTTTATAGAGATCTTCAGGCTTTGGACTTCTAGTCATTCTCCTTGCTCTGATTCAGCTCTTCATCCTGCCTAATCTGGAAATGGTGGTGTTTTACTTCAACTGCTGGCCATTCACAAATTGGCTCCTCAGTCTCCCGCTCCAACCCTAGAGCATGGTAACTACCTACCTTTCTAGTCCTAGATGATGAGAGGATCCCTTCACGAATTGACACAAAAGCCAGATCCTTGGTCCAGAGCTTCTACTGAGCCCTCAGCAGTGCCAGGTCACTCCAGCTCCCACCCAGCTTTTTCCAAGCTTTTGCACAACCATACCTAACTGTCTATACCTCAGCCTCCCCACTCATTCCGAGCAGCCAGCCTAGACTCCTTCTGAGTAAAGAAAACGTACTGGGAGGCAATTCCGTCACCCTCCTCACTAAGTTGCAAACTCACCTGCGTCCGAGCCCACCCATGCCGCCAGCCCCGCCGTGCTGGGATACGGTTCCCTCGGTTAGCCGCTCCGCTTTCACCGGTACCTCTCACTGCTGCGCACACCCACTTCCTCTGTCTTGGTTTCCTAGGGCTGCCATGACAAAATACCACAAAGTGAGCGACTTTAAAGAACAGAAATTTATTTTTTTTTCACCCTTCTCATGGCTAGAAGTCCAGATTCTGGGAATCAGCAGGGCTGTACTCTGTTGGCTGTAGGGGAAGATCCCTCTTTGTCTCTTTCTGCTTCTGGTGGCCCTGGGTATTTTTTGGCATTCCTTTGCTTGTAGATAGACCCTCACAACAATGTCTTCCCAGTCTGTGTCTGTCCTTCTCTTTTGTAAAAAGCCACTCAGAAGGGAGTAGGATCAGGACCCACTGTACTCCAGTGTGACCTCATTTACCTTAACTGATAACATCTACAAAGAAAAACCTGCTTCTCCCAGCAAAGTTGCCTTCACTGGGATGGGAGTGAGGACTTCAGCATATCTTTTGGGGAGGTCACACTTCAACCCATAGCAGCATCTTTCTGTTGCATCTTCGTTGTGTCCATTTCTCCCGGGTCCTTCCACTGTAACCCGGTTAAAAAACAAATACATTACAACCTCCTCTCTCTCCTACACCGAAATCTAAGTTAGCATCTATTAGCTCCACTTCTTCACCTCCTGCAGAGCCATCAGTCCACTACAATATAGGTCCACTTCTCTGCTTTTCTATTAGTACTCCTCATATTGGCATCTCCAGTGATTCTTATTATAAACCCTGCTGAAGGCTTTCAGTTCCTATTTTACCTCTCAGTGGCATTTGACGTAATCAATCACTCTCTTCCTTTTGAAACATTCTTCTACTGTATTCCATGATCTTCCAGTCTCCTTTCCTGGTCTTCTACCTACCGTTGTATTTTCTGTTTCTCATTAAAACCACTTCACTCTGGAAATGCTGCTGTGTCCCGTGGTTCTGTATTGGTTTCTTATTTATACCACTTCTGTATGATTTTATTGGTTACTCTGATGGCACCTTCCATCTCTAAGTTGATGACCTCCCAAGTACAGGTGGTCCTTGGACAGCAGCGTGCCTAGGTATTGACCCTTGGTGGGGGCAGAGGTGCTGCTGAGCAGTTTGATACAGCCAGCAGTGCATCTATGGAAAATGTTACCTGTGGCAAGCACTGAGATTGTGCACCTGTCCAAACATCTGATGCCTGTCTTTTAGATAAGTTTACCATGATATCAGCTCAGAAATACAAGTGAACTCATTAATTTTTTAGTTAACACATTACTGTGCTTGAGGAAGAACACTGATTTTACCAGGTTAATAGAAACTGTGTGCAGGACCTGTGGAATACCTGCCATACCTTAGATATGCCACTGTCTCTAAATCTTTCTCCTTAGTTTTAGTTATGTCACTTTGCATCATGTATTTTGAAGCTCTCTTGAATGTATAAACATTTAGGGTCGATATGTTTTCTTAAGGAGTTAACCCTTTTGTCAATATAAAATGTCATTATTTAAATCTGGTGATATGGTTCTGAAGTCTAATTAGTATGATTGATGTGGTCCCTTCGGCTTTCTATTCATTAGTGTTTGCACAGCGTATCTTTTTCCATCTTTTTAACCTTTCCGACTGTAAACTTAAAGTGTTTTTTTTAAACAGCTTGTAATTAGATTTTATTTTTTTATCCGATCTGACAAACTTGTCATTTAATTGATTTAGACCATTTACATTTTTTAAAATAATTTATGTAACTTTTTTTTTTTGGTGAGAATAAACACAGCGGAACATACACCAGTTCTGCCATTTCTGCAGGTACAAGTCAGTGACACTGATTGCATTCTTCAAGTCACGCAGCCCTTCTCACTCTCCTTCTCTGAGTTGTTCCTCCACCATTGACAGAAACTTACTGCCCCCTGAATTTCCCATCTGATTCTTCAAGTTGCTGTTGTCAGTTTGGTCCCCTTTAGATAGATCGTAAATGAGCAGAAAGCTCAAGGCAGACATTCTTTACTAGTTAAGCTAAACTATTGTTTGGTTGAAGGAAAACCGCACAGGATATTTTTGGTTTAAGGTTTAAAAGTTTAAAAATTATTTCAGGACAGTAGTTGCAGGGGTTCATCCAGCCTCCGTGGCTCCAGAAGGTCTGGAATCCATGAGAATTTTAAATTCAGTTCTGGCTTTCCTCCCTTTCAATCAGAATTTTTCTGTTGATTCTTTGATCAGAATGTTCAGCGGTGGTAACTGAGGGCCGTCCTGTCCTGGGCAGTTGTTCCTCGAGGCAATGAGTTAGCCACATATTCTGTTTCTGTCTCCTATTCCTGACTTTTCCTTCTCCCTTGTTGTCACAGGCAAATAGAGAGCAATTGTCATAACTAGGATGGCCACTTGAGAGCTTTTAAGATGCCAGATACCGCACGATGAACTAGGAAGAAGAGCAGAAACACTAAATGTAGTATTAGGCCAATAAACAAGAATTAGACTATATTTAATGTTATCATCAATATAGACCAAAAAAAAAAAAAAAAAAAAAACAGCTGCCATCGAGTTGACACTGACTCATAGGGATCCCGTGGTTGACATCAACTCACTGGCAGTGGGTTTGGAGTTTTTTGTGTGGTTAGCCTCCGTTTTGTGATTTTCCTGTGGGTTATAAAGTATGATCTCTGTCTGTGGTTAAAGAAAATTAGGGTGGGAAGCACATCCTTGCTCAGGTCATGTCCCTGATCCAATGTAAAGAGTTTCCCTGGGGTGTGACCTGCACCCTTTCATCTTACAAGAGATAAAAGGAAAGGGAAGCAAGTGGAGAGCTGGGGATCTCATACCGCCAAGAAAGTAGTGCCTGGGGAAAAGCATCCTTTGGGTTCCTGTGCAGAGACACTCCGAGGAAAGAGGATGATGAATGAAAGACCTTCCCTCAGAGACTGCAGAGGAAGCCTTCCCCTGGAGCTGATGCCCTGCATTTATACCGCTAGCCCTCTAGACTGTGAGAGAATCAAGTTCTGTTTGTTACAGCCATCCTCTTGTGGTGCTTCTGTTATAACAGCACTAGATTACTAAGATACTAAGCCTGATGTCGTTCTCCAGGGACTGACCCCCTTCCTTCTCCACAATAACATGCCCAAAGTAATGTGAGATGTAGTCACACCATCCTTGCTTCTAAGGAGCATTCTGGTTATACTTCTCCCGAGGTGGATTTGTTCATTCTTTTGGCAGTCTATGGTATAGTCAATATTCTTTGCCAACACCAAAATTCAAAGGTGTCGGTTCTTCTGTGGTCTTCCCTGTTACATCATCTGCTTTTCACATGCATAAGAGGCATTTGAAACACTACGGCTTGTGTCAGGCACAACTTACACAGCAATATGCTGTTATGATTATCACTTTGTATAATTTAATGTCTTTTAAAGAAACTGAGAGAAAAGAGATCAAATATATGTATTTATAGAGTTCGCTATATTAACCTTGTTATTTATCATTTTTATTGTCTTCTTTGTTACTGTGGTTTGAGTTACTGTCTGTTGTCATTTCTTGACTCCTTGCACCCACCTCTTTTGTGCTATTACTGTCAAATATATACATTTGTGTATTTTAGAGACCCAACGATACCATTATATGCATGCCATTTTTATGCATTTGCTTTTTAAATCAGCTAAGAAAGAAGAAATACGTATTTATGCTGTATTTTTAGTAAAATAATTACCTTTACTTTTTTTTTTTTAATGAGGATTTCAGTTATGGTTTGGAGTTGCTTGCTTTCATCATGAAGAACTTTCATTAACATTTCCTACAGAGCGAGTTTACTAGTAACAAATTCTTTCAGGTTCTTTCCCCCTCATGTGGAAATGTCTTTATTTTGTCTTAATTTGTGAAAGACAGTTTTGCTGAATAGAAGATTTTTTTTCTTTCATCACTTTGAATATACCCAGTGTGTTTTGGCCTCCATTGTTTCTGATGACAAGTTATCTCTTATTTTTATTGAGGTTATCGGACTTGAAAAGTTTTTCTGTTGCTCCTTTTAAGAATTTCTCTGTCTTTAGAATTTTTTAGTGTGAATCTCTGTGTTTTTCCTACTTGGGATTTGTTGAGCATATTAAATGTGTAAACCCAGTGCCGTCGAATAGGATCTGACTCATGGCGACCCCAGAGGCCAGAGTAGAACTGCCCTCTAGAGTATTCAAGGAGCGCCTGGTGGATTTGAACTGCCAACTTTTTGGTTAACAGTGGTAGCACTTAACCCACTACACCACCAGAGTTTCTCAATTAAATGTGTAGATTAATGTTTTTCATCAAATTTGGAAAGTTTTCAGACATTCTTTCTTTCTTTCTTTTTTTAATTGTGATTAGGTGAAAGTGTACAGTCTAAATCAATTTTGCATGCCCACCTGTCTGCAGCTCCTTCTGCTCTTGTTGCCCAGTGAGAGCACACTCCTCCTTTTCATTCTATACCTGTGATACAGTCTTAACAAGCTCCTGTCCCTTCCTCTCCTCGCATCTCTAGAAGGAGACCAGTAGGACAGCTTCCTGTAAATTCATAGAACCGTAAGTACACACACCATATGGTCATACTGTTTTCAGGCATTATTTCTTTAAGTATTTTTTCTCTTTCCTTTTGGTAGTTCCATTGCTTATATTCTCTAAGGAATAATTTGGGCATTTATGGGGCTTAAAGCTTATGTTCGCTTTATTTCCTCAGGGTTGACTTTCCAGCACTGCCTTTCGTCCAGTGTCTAAAACATTGTTTCATATATTTCATCTCTTAAAAAAATTTTAGAATAGGAAAGTAAATATAGTTTCTGATTCTTCTTTGTGGCTGAAAGCAGAAGTCTCCCCTTAGTATTAGGCTCACATATTTAACTACCTACGCTATGTTCCCACCTGTATATTGCACAGATTTCTCAAACCCAACAGATTCAGATGGTCATTTTTCTTACCCTTTAAGCTCTCCTTCCTTTTATTTTTCCCCCTTTCTGGTACTCCATCCCCAAACCTTGGAGACTACCATGACTTCTTCCTCATCTATCTCTAATACCTAATTTAAATCCTCGAGCTTTATATTCTTGGTCATTCTCAAATATGTGCCTCTCCTTCCGTCTCTCTCCCTACCAGATCAGTTTGGGTCCTATCTGTTTTCAGTCTAAGTTACTAAAAATCTATCACAAGTCTCAGTAAAGATTACTGAAATCATGGATTGTATCTGAATCTACCATGATCTGTAGCTTCTGTGAGAGTAACCATATCTTTCTTGGCTCTACACCCTTAGCAGACCATGCACAGAGTAGCTGCTGAGTCTAAGTGCACTGAATGAATGAAAGCCAGGTATGGAGGTATACCTGATGGAAACAAGAAGAGAAGACCTGAGGCCAGCTGACCTCAGTGGCCTATCTGTCCTCAGGGCTGTCAAGCCCAGCGCAGAATGCTTCTTGCTGCAGGACCTCCCTCCTGAAGCTGGGCATTGCTGAGCCTGACAGACTGTGTTTCCTTCCTACTCTTTTGCACAAGGGCTAGACTGAAGTGAGCCTTTCTGTTGCTACACTTCCCTCTTCCACCTCAGAGGGAGACCTGTATCATACCGTCCCAGGCCAAGCCTTTGGGATGGCTGGGCTTTTGGCTTTTCAGCAGAGCTGTGTCTTGCATGCATGCTGGGAACTGTGCCACAGGGGGCCTGACATGTCACAAGAAATTCTTACTGAAATGAGATTTTGAAAGAAGGCTGACTGGTATGTATATGGCAGTTCTCCTCTGTAACATGAGGTCGCTGTGGGTTGAAAATGACTGGAAAACACTCAAAACAATGACCGTAACCCAAATGAGACTTTCCTACGCCCTGTTTAATAGAGGCAGCTGAAGCTTTAGCAGTGCACATCTTGTAGTTTGTGGTCCTGGGATTGTAGAACTTGATTTCCTAAACTAACTAAATTGGAATCTCTGGAAAGGGCCCAGGAATCTGAATTTTTAATATCTCCCCACATGATTCTGATGTCCAGACAGACTTAGGAACCACTGGCCCAGGCTTACGAAAAAGGCAGTGGGACAATTCTCAGGAAAACAAGTAGGTGGCCTCTTGCCCAGGTCAACTTCACACCTTTTAGGATCATGGTGGTCACCACGTAGTGTGAGTATATGTTATAAATTAGGCTCAGTATAGTAAGTTTGAAATACGTAAAACAGTCTAAGGAAGAAAAATAGAATTACCTATAATCCCGATACCCACCATTAACTCTGTATGATTTTTTATTTATTCCATTTTTTTAAACTTTTTATTAACGTGTAACATACAGAAAAGTATACAAATTACAAGTGCAAAGCTCAGTGAATTTTCACAACTGATCACAGTCGTGTTAACACCACCCACACCTAGAAACAGAATCTCCCCTTAATCTTCTTTTGGTAATGCCCCTACACTTTCTCCAGAAACAGTTATTCTGAATTTTAACACCACAAATCAATTTTATCTGTTTGTCATTTATGGAAATAGAATCATTTATTCCTATTTTTTGATTCTGGCCTCTTTTGCTCCATGTTATGTTTGTGAGATTTATCTATGTCTCTATATATAGTTATAGATCATTTATTTTTTGTTGCTGTGTAGCATTCCATTGTGTGACAATTTATTTTTCCATTCTGCTGCTAATGGGCATTTGGGAAGCTTATAATATTTGGCAGTTTTTCATAGAACTGCTATGAACATTCTTGTACATGTCTTTTGCTGTGTGTGTGCATACTGTTCTGTGAGATGGATTTCTGTGAATGGAGTTGATGAATCATATGTTGAGCTTTAGTAGATGCTGACAGTTTTTTCAAAGTAGTCCTACCAGTACAGTTTTACCAGTGGTGTGTGAAATTTCTGGTTGTTCTACATCTTCAGCAGCACTTGCTGTTTTCTGCTGTTTAATTTTAACCATTCTGGTAAGTGTGTAGTGAATGGCCTTACATTTCCCTGGTGAGTAATAACAGTGAGCATCTTTTTGATACATTTCTTTTTAATCTGTACTTGTGCACCGACTCCTGGTAACCCTTATTCCATTAAAAAAAAAAAAATAGGGCAAAAAGTTTTTACCAAATGAAAAACAACATCCTGGAAAAAGTACGGTGTTGTTTTTGCCTTTAGTGAAGGCTCTCATCGTAACAGTGAGTTCTGTATAACTATATAAGACTTTAAAGAAAACATATGTCCTGCTGTTGTTCCATCTTTTTTCCCTAAGCACTTAATTTGTATTAAGTGCTCTATGAGCTTTTGTATCTTTGAGGGGACACATTTTAATGAGGCATTACACAGATATTCTCCAAAGAAAAGCCACTATAATGAGGTAAAACCTCAAACTCAAGTGGAGGAAAGAAGCCTTTGATAAGTCAAGCCCGGGACTAGTTCTTGTTTTATGTTCCACTGGGAACAGTAGGGAGCCCAGGGAGTGAAGCTGTAAGCACTGCAGAGTAGATCATGAAAACAAGGCTGCTTTTGTTTGGGATTGTGTTGTTAGTGTTCTTTGTTAATGCAGAAAATTGTTTATTAACTGAGAACATTTATTTTAAATTTTTTGTAGATGCTATCTGAAAAACTATGCAGTGTGAATTCGTTAACAAGTGACGGTTATAATTCTTTTGTGTGTGTGTGTGTGTGTATTTTAAATGAAGTTGATCAACTGTTTTGTAATCTAAATATTCCAGGTAACATTTTTCATATAAATATTGTTAGATATTAGTTTAATGGCTATACAGTAATTCTTCTTGCAGATTTATTTAAACATCTCCCTATGTTGGTAATTTCTAAATTCTCAGTGAAGAACACTTTTGTGTATAAATCTCCATTTTCAAATGATTACTCTCAGAATAGCTTTAGAGAAGTAATGAATAGTTTATCATTCATATTACCTCATTTCCTTCCTGAAAGATCATTATCAGTCTACACTGTCCCCAGCAATATGTGAAATACTTCCCTCATTGTATGCTTGCCAACTTTGCATTCACTTTAATTACACGTCTCAGGCCATATAAAGGAAAACCTGGCAGCGTAGTGGTTAAGTGCTACAGCTGCCAACCAAAGGGTCAGCAGTTCAAATCTTCCAGGTGCTCCTTGGAAACTGTGAGGCAGTTCTGCTCTGTTCCTTAGGGTCTCTATGAGTCGGAATCGACTCGATGGCAGTGGGTTTGGTTTTTGGTTTTGCCATATAGAAGACTGTACTTTTTTACCTAATAAAATCTTTCTGGCTTCTAGATTTGGGAGCATACTTTGAAAGCCTTCTCTCTCCCTGCACATGATTAAAACAATATTCTCTAACGTTTTCTAACTTGTCGTTTTACTGTTATCTTCTTTTTAATGATAAATGTTTAAACTATTTGTTGCTTATTTTTTATATGATGTTAGGTAGAGATATAACTTTTGCCCCAAATGGATAGCATATGGAAGACCTGGTGGCATAGTGCTTAAGAGGTGCTGCTGCTAATCAAAAGTCAGTAGTTCAGATTCACCAGGTGCAGCTTAGAAGCTCTGTAGGGCAGTTGTGCTCTGTCCTATAAGGTTGCTATGAGTCAGAATCAACTGGACAGCAGTGAGTCTTGGTTTTTGGTTTGTGTTTTGAATAACATATTGATCACTGCTGTTTATTAAATACAACATTTTGTTAATGTTGTGAAAACTATGTTTTTCATAAGCCAAATTCCTATGTGTATATGAGATTATTTCCCTATTTATTGGCTCATTTGACCTTTTTTGCATCACTTCTGCTCTCGTCACTGTTCTGGTTGTTGTGGTTTCACTGTACAGTTTGATAGGTGCTGTGGTAAGAAGTGCCTCCTCATTCTTATTCTTTCTCAAAATTTTCTTGGTTACTTTGAAAACTTTTCATTTTCAAATGGATTTTGGAATAAATGTGCCTAGTTAAAAAAATCCTATTCACTTGTGATTAGAATGGCATTAAACTATAAATTAATCTGACAAATTTCAATGCCACGCAGGAATATGGTAGATGTCTCTTTTTATCAAGGGTGTTTGTATGGATAAAGATTTGTTGTTTGTTTTATTAGGATTTAAGTTTGTCTTTGTGTGTATTTGAGACATTTATTGTGGCATTTTCCATGGCATGTTGTATTTTCTATTGCTTTCGTTAATATCATATTTTCACTGTATTTTTAATTGAATGTTTTCTGGTATGTAAGGAAACCGTGTATTTATGGATATTTGTTTTGCATTAATCAACCTCAGTGACCCATTTATTAGTTCTAATAGTTTTCCAGTTAATTTTCTTGAATTTTACTAGATGGGCAGTCATTGTATGCAAATAATGATCTGTGTTAATCAGAAATGAATGCTGGATTTTATCAAAGGTATTTTTGCTTGTCTGTTAAAATATAGATGACATTTATCACTAGAATTATTAGTATGATTTGGTATATAAATAGAATTATTTGTATTAAGTCATCTTTCCATTTGTGGAATAGCTGTCATTGGTACATGTTACACTATTCTGATTTACTTCTGGATTTGATTTGCGTGTATTTTATAGAGCTTTAGATGTATGTTTAATGAGTGAAAGTATTATGTAAGGGGCTTTAGGTTTTGGGTGAGTCAGGTTTCTGTGTATCAGAGTTTGATTAATTTCGCAAGGCTAGCTGGTTGCAGTCTATCTTTTCTATGTGTTACTGTATGATTCCTTTAGCATAATAACTATTTTTGAAAGTTTGAAGGGACTCACCTGAAAACTCATGTAGATCTGGCACCTTTCTGTCTGGAGCTGTTTGACAATATTTTCAGTTTCTCCTGTGGTTAATTTACTTTTATTAATTGTAATCTTAGAAATTCATATTTTCATACGAAATAGTTCATTTTGTTGAGACTTTTAAATCTGTGAATCCAAAAATACAGTAGTATTTGAATAATGTTTAGAGTCTCTTCTTTATCTGTGATTAGACTTCCTTTCTCAAGGGTCTCACCACTTTGTAATCTTCTGACATTTCACATGCTTCTCCATGGGCCTGGGCAGAGGCAAGGGCCAGGGTGTATGCGAATGTATGTGTGTGTCTGTCTGTCTGCAAGTGTGTGTATGTGAGGAGTGGCTGTAAGGCATAACAGTCCCTGCAAATGGGTGGTATATGCATGTGCCTGCAGGCATGTCCTAATATGTATGCCTTGTGTATATCCCAGCCTGTGTGTCTGTGCTGGCTTCTATGTGTGTGTACACTTGCATGTATGTCCAGGCATTTGTGTAGGGCTATGTGTCCCTTTCTACATGTCCTGGTAAGCATTTGTGGTCTGTGCGGCTATGTGGACTTCCTCTTTGTGTGAACCTAGTGCATGCGTTCCTTCACCCCCTGTACCTGTGGAGATGAGCGTGCATGGCTGGGTACGCCTGTGTGAATGGCATAGGGAGCACATGTTGCGTACATCTGACTGAGGGCAGTTATTGGACAGTGCCTCAGAGAGCCTCAGTGCTTATGCAGCTTACTCTGTCATTTCAAACAAGCTTCAAAAAAGACCAGGAGGTGACGAGGAGGTGGGCCTAGACAAGGCAGATTGTGGGAAGGAAGGGGGATATTCCCACTGATCATGGAAAAGCGTTCTTGGCCTAGAGTTGGTGAATCAGAGCTGAAAGGGTCAGGGTGTAGTCAAACACTCTCACCGAGCCCGTGGGGCCACTGAGGTGCAGAGGGTTAGAACTTGCCCTGGGCCACACAATAAATCATAGCTTTGTCAAACCTGGAGCCTAGGCCTAACTGTTCAATCTAGTGTCCACTGGACACCCCTAAGTTACAGAGAGAGGATAAGGGCTTGTTGTCATGCATCCAGTTGGGGAAGCTGACTGCTGTTGCTATGGAAATCTGAAGGCGACATCTTCTGAAAGGACGTACACAGTCCAGAGAGAACAGGCAGCATTCAGATGGGATCTGTAGGAGGTAGCTGGTCTGCAGGTAGACCAGACAGCAACTTCCTGTGCTCAGGCTGCAGCATTTCTCTGGGCCTGTGTGTGTGTCAGAGAGAGGGAAAGAAGCAGGAGGTGGCGGGGTGCACCTCACCATCCTCCTACAAGGCCTCATCCATCACTCTGGAATGCTGGGTGGTGCTGTAAGAAGGTGTAAACTGCTCACCGATACAGTAATTTCCTTGTGTCCATCAGAGTTCAGTCCGAGATAGCTC
The DNA here is from genome assembly GCA_028571685.1 of Heterohyrax brucei. Classification (NCBI taxonomy): domain Eukaryota; kingdom Metazoa; phylum Chordata; class Mammalia; order Hyracoidea; family Procaviidae; genus Heterohyrax; species Heterohyrax brucei. The sequence goes on from CM053145.1 coordinate 92,978,633, forward strand.
ATAGCGTGGCCTGGGACCACCAAGGCAGGCATGCTGGGTGTGCTCACACATCAGCCACCATGGGCTCCAAGATGTGGCCAAGCATCTGCTAGACACTAGCACCTTCTTCCTCAGATGATGGGCAGGACCTAGGAGTCCCTCATCCAGGTCACTTAGACACTGGGGAGTGGAAGGGGTGAAGTGTGATTCTGATAGTCCCCCAAACTCATCTCTGCTGCTGATGGGTTGGGACAGCAAAGAGCAGTGCAAGAGTACAAGCAGAGTGGCCAAGAGGACTGGACACGGCCCAGCACTCAGGTAGAGCTGAGGGATGGCACAGCTGAGGACGGGTGTACCTCTGCCATGGCCTCATCCTGACAAAACACAAGAATGGGACATCTCTAGAGTCCCTAAGGCATCTGTGAAATTTTCAGGTGGGAGTCTTGACTTCCCTGCTCACCCTCCCACCAGCCCCACCCCCTTAATCCTGTACCCCGTGTCTTCTGACTCCTCACAGTGACCCAGGAGAGCCTGAGCCCAGTATTCACTCCAGCCTGAGCAAGGTTGTCACACTTGTGAGGTCCTCACACCTTCCTCTAGCCTGAGCAAGGTCCCCACACCCCGTGGAGGCCTGCTGTGGCTGGCTGTGGGAAGAGTTCTGGTAGCAGATAGGGCATCTTTCTGTAGGGTTGGGAGTGGTTTGCTGGAGCAACCTGTAGTGCCTGAGACTGAGTCTGAAGAAAGCAAGGATGTTTAGCCAGATGTCTTTGTCCCATCCCTTTCCAACCCTCCCCTGTCCTCTGCAATCCTCATTATCCCTCAGGTCGGGCTCTAACCTTAAGGGAGGCAATCTGTCACCTTAGAAGCGCTCACCCCAGCTTTCCTGCTTCATGGTACCCAGATCCCCCTCACTGTTTCTTAATGCAGGGAAGATTTACTGTTTGGGGACATGAGGGTGATAATAAGAGAGCTTTGAGTGTATGATCTTTGTGTATAGAGAGTGGCATATACACATACTTTGTGTATGTGAGTGATTGTGTGAGTGTGTGGAGAGAAGTGTAGACAGGTGATAGGCGTGTGTGCAAGGAGGCCTGATGGTGCGGTGGTTAAGCGCTTGGCTGATAACCAGAAGGTTGGCAGTTCTAACCAACCAACTGCTTCATGGGAGAAAGATGTAGCAGTCTGCTTCCATAAAGATTTGAAGCCCTGAAAACCTTAAAGATCAGTTGTACTGTGTTCTATAGGATTGGTGTTAGTCAAAATTGTCTTGACAGCAGTTTGGTTTTTCAGGATGCATTTGTGCAAGGTATGCGTGCATGTGCTGGAGAGGGGAGGAGTTGTGTGGGGTGTGTCTGGAGTGGTGGATACGTGTGTGCGCTGGGTAGGAAAGAATCTTCATTAATGTGCAAAATGACTAATGTGAGGTAGTAGCTGTACTTGGCAGGAGGTTGAGTATATGAAGTCCGTGAAGGGGTCCCCAGGTGCGTCTGCATGTGTGTTAGTGGTGTGGTGGTGTGGGTTTGTGGATAAGGGTGTATGAGAGATACAGTTGAAAGCCAGATTTGTCTATGGAGTATCTGAGGTGATGTGTGGCAGGTAGGTGTGTACTCACTTGTAAACTTGTATGTGCACAGCATGTGAGGGGGCTGTGTGAGGGTTGACGTGTGAATATGTGCAGTATGGTTTAGAAGGGTGACAGGTTTATGTCCAAAATGTGTGCATGGTGTGTCTGGGGTAGCGTGTGTGTGTGGTGATGGAAATGAACTAGGCTATGTGTGTGCATGGGTGTGTGGGGAGGTGACAAGCGGGTACATGTCCTTCCTCCACCCCAGGAGTTGAATATTATTAGCCCCTCAAAGTTGAGGACTCTGAGGTTCGCACAGTGGAGGCAGGCTGTGTGGGTGACACAGGATGGTCTGTTAGACCCTTATGATCCCGTTTCTGGCAGCTGGAAGCCTAGGCTCCGCTGAGTTGGGGAAAGGGGAAGCGCTCCTCTGGTGGCTTGGTGGGTCACGGCAGGTCATGGCAGATCATGTTCGTTCTTTAGGGGGTATTTTGCTAGAGATGGCTTGGATTGGCTTGCTTATGAGAATCAATTGTTAAATTTTCTGGGAATTTGGTAAGTCAGTTATTAAACATAGCCATTATTAAGAATTTACCTCTAAAGCTCAGCAAGTTATATTAAAAATAAAGGCAGTAAATACTTAAACTCACCATTTCCCAATTTGTTTTATGAAATTTCCCTATGTCTGTGCCCTTGACATCATTTCTGCCTAGAGAATCTCTGATGGAAACGCTGTGCAGTGGGCCGCTGCAGCACGTTTCTCCAGACCCAGCATTCTGTCTCGTCACAGTTGATCGGGGAGGGAGAATTTGCACCACGAATGTCAGCAAATGCTGCAAGTTCAGACTCAATTGATTGTTTTGCTGATTTTCTGCTCTTAAGGAAGTGGTATAAAAGTGTTAATCATGATATCTTACACCTTATACAAAAACCAACTCCAACTGGATAAAAGACCTAAATATCAAACCTAAAACGATAAAGCTCATCCAAGAAAAGGTAGGAACAAGAATGGAAGTTTTAATACACAATGAGGACAGACTCCAAAATCTGTCAAAGAAACCTCAATCAACAGAAGAGAAAGTAGATAAATGGGAACTATTAAGAATCAAACACTTTTGCTCATCCAAAGACTTTATTAATAGAATTAAAAGAACACTCACAGAGTGGGAAAAAATATTTGGCAACTCTATGTCAGATCGACGCCTGATCTCCATAATCTATAAGATACTACAAAATATCAATAAGAAGAAGATAAACCATCCAATTAAGCGATGGGCAAAGGAAATGGACAGACACTTCACTGAAGAGGAGATCCAGGCAGCCAAAAAGCACATGTGGACATGTTCATGATCTTTAGTTATTAAAGAAATTCAAATCAAGGCAGCAATGAGATACCATCTCACCCCAACAAGATTGGCCATGATCCAGAAAACACAAAACAACAAATGCTGGAGAGGCTGTGGAGAAAGTGGAACCCTCCTACACTGTTGGTGGGGTTGCAAAATGGTCCAACCTCTTTGGAAGGCAATCTGGCGCTTCCTTAAAAAAATGGATATTGATATACCATTTGACCCAGTAATTCCACTACTTGGAATATATCCTACAGATTCAAGGCCTTTCACACCAACGGACACATGCACCAGAATGTTTATCGCGGCACAGTCCACAATAGCAAAAAGGTGGAATCAACCCAGATGCCCAACAATAGAAGAATGGATAGGTAAACTGTGGTACATATACTCCATGGAGCACTACGCAATGATAAAGAATAACGATGATTCCAGGAAACATATCCTAACCTGGTTTCAACTGGAAGACATTATGTTGAGTGAGAGTAGTCAGCGACAAAAGGACAAATACTGTATGAGACCTCTACGATAAGATCTCAAAAACAGACTTGTGTATAGAAGAAAAGACTCTTTGACAGCTGCAAGGGAGGGGAGGGAGGGAGGGAGGGCAAGGGGGGTAGGGTTTAGTTTAGGTAGTTACTAGAAATCTAGTTGGGAGAAAGCGGTGACAGCACACATTAGGAACAAGAACAACATTAAGTGGACTTCAGCATAACTTGAGTACTCCTTCCATCTTAACTCAATACTGCAGGGATAAAAGTGTTAATCATGCAGATTAAATTAAAAAGTTTATCATGTCTATATTTGCTACATCATGAGTAGCACAAAACACTGATAAAATATTATTCCAGTATCCAGAACTACTAACCAAGAAGTCACTCAAGTCACGGACAAAGGAGTGAACTCCTGGCATGTCTTCCTTGTACTTTCATTTTACTTGTTAACTTAAATGAAAATGTCAACCAGTATTCAAGTCAGAGCTACATTCATTTTTTTCAGTTGTAACCTGAGGTTAGTAACAGAGAAAGTGTTCAGCAAAACTCCAGGAAAGAATTCTGTGAGAAGCAACTGGTTATATGGAGTGCACGATAATGAACATTGGATATTTTATTATTATTTATAAAGTGTATGCTATACATCCTTTATGGAAATAAAATTTATAATACATTTAGGTCTGCATATATGCCAACATTTTTTGGACAGCCAATTCTTGGCCATTTATCAGCACTCCACTGTTCAAAGCTGGCCCTCAGCACTCAGCGGGGCCTTCATCCCCCCGACCCCTGCCATGCTCCCTTTATTACACGACATGGTGAGGTGAAGGGGGGCAGGGGCCCTGGGAACAGCTTCTCAGGTTCTCAGGCGAGCTGTGGCTTCTTGCTAGATCTCACTGGTTATGGGCACTCGGGCTCACTGGAGGTCCCGTTCAGTCAGGCCCTCACTAATCAAGCACCTTCACTGTGCTGTGCCCTGGGGAATAGCAGATTGGAAGCAGACATGCCCACTGCCTTTTTGTACTTTCATTGTATTTGTTAAATGAAAACACCGACCAAAATTCAAGCTGGAGCTGCACTAATTTCTTGGTTATACCCAGAGGTTAGGTACAGAGTGAGAACTGCTTGGACCTTATGGCTCAGACGAGGAGACTGTCACTGTCAGTGAGTCCCAGAAGAGCATGGGGTTGTAGGGTCAGAAAGGTGACATCTGGCCTAGGTGGAGAAGGAGGAATGTAGGGACAGAGTAGATTGCCTGATACAGGCATACCACCTGAGCAGAGATTCTCAACGTTGAATGTGCACCACCTGGGGGATCTCTGTTAAAAACCTGGAGATTCTCTTGTAGATCCAGGCAGGGCCGTGCCCAGGGGTCTGCAGTATGCTAGGGGATTGTGAGGCAGGTGACTCTCAGGCCACATTTGGAAAAACATTGACCTGGGGAGAGAAGCAAATGTATGCAGAGGTGGAGCTGAGAAAGATGAGACTGAGCTGGGCTATCTAGAAGGAGACTTTAGCATGTGTGTGGAGCAAACTGGAGGTAGGCCAGCCTAGAGGAGAAGAGCATAGAGAAGGAAGCAGAGATAGGGCTGATTATGCAGCCTCTCAAGCTTTCTGAGGGGGTCTGGACTCTGTCCTGTGGAATGAGGACATTGTCAGCAGTCGCTGTGCTCAGATTTGACCTTTGAAAGTCTGATGCTCTTGAAAGGGGTGGAACTGGAGGTAGGGAAACTGGTAAGGACTGGAGGCACGAGGCCTAGACCAGGGCAAAGGAAGTGCAGAAGAAGAGGAGGGGGCTGGTGGGAGGCTTCAGACAGGCTAGGAGAGATGGCCTTGGGTGGCATGTAGGTCCCAGAGTGGTGAATGAGTGGACCGCAGGGCGATTCATGTAGCCAGAAAATATGCATCTGGGATGAGATGAGTTCAGTATTAGACCTGAAGAGGGCAGAGGAGCCCCTGGAGGGGCACAGAGGATTGGGAACTCAGGGGAGCCAGCAAGAAGTAGATTTGGGATTCCCTGAGGACAGGTAGAGGGGAGCCATGGTAGTAGAGAGGTCACACCAGGAAAATATAGAGAACCAGAAGAGTCTCAGAGTAAGCATTGGACACACTTCTGAAGGGCCAGGACCTCAGGCTCCTTTCTGGAAGGGGTAGCACAGATACCAGGTCCCTCCATGCAAGGGAGCCAGAAAGTGAATGAGGCAAGGTCACCGTTCAGAATGATGGTGAGGGGAGGAGGGAGGTGATGGCTTTTGGCTGGGAGCTGGAGGTCACCGTGGTTAGAAGTCCTGGGGCCTTAGTTTTTGGTCCAATCCTGGCTCTTCTGCCAGCTTGCTGTGTGACCTTTGACAAGTGTCTCACTAACCTGGGCCTTAGCTTCCTCATCTGAAAATGAGAAACTTGGCCCAGACTAGTGATTTTCAAACACATTTGGAGCTCCAGGATCACAAGAAGAGTTTCCAGGGAAGCGTAAATGGGAGGAGGAGGCTGAGGGGGTAGAACACCAGGCCATGCCCTGTCCCAGCTTCATTCAGAGCCACTCTCTGTGCTGTTACATGTATACTGGCCTCCCCATGAAAGAAGCTGAAAACCACTACACTGAATGATCCCTTCCACTGTCTTACATATTTGGGGGTCAGTGAATCTTTGTCAGTATAGACCCTGGTGGAGACCAAAAAGTAATGACAACAAAGAAAAACCAAATACCCCCATTACAGGTACTGTGTAACCTCAGTGCCCTTTTCCTATGTAGGATGGTCATGGATGTGCCCATGGCTGCATAGACTCAGCTCTTCCGTAGTTGCGGGTGATTTCAGCAGTCAGTACCGCTGTACCTCCTTCCTCCTGACATGGGGGTCACTAGCCTCAGCCATCTGTTTGCCCAAGGATGGGGCTCCTGTCCTCCCAGGGACAAACTCATCGTGTACTGGCTCAGAAGCAGCCTCTGCAAAGGCAAAGCCAGGGATTGGCTGAACAGGAGGCAGAACCCTTGAGTTCTTCCCCAAACCTGGCATCAGTGAGATGCTGACTAGGTGGTGGAGGACTTGTCAGGGTGGTGCCTCGGCTTCCCAGCGTCCCAGGGCTTCCCTGAGCCCTCACTGACAGCCAGGCACTGTCAGTAGTTGGGAGTAAACTGGAAGTGAGGCTGGGCTTAGACGTGTGTGAGGGCATGTGTGCGCCTGCATGCGTGTGTTCGTGCAGGCCCCCAGGTGGGGGCAGTAATGCCCTTTCAGAGCCCCCGCAGGAAGAACAAAGGCCCTTCAAGTCGGTTCACTCCAAATACCAGAGAGCCAATTCCTGCCTTCCTGCCCCAGTGCAGACCTCTGAGTCACGGAGGACACTTGCCCGCACCCCTTGCTCTGGGATTCTGGGTGAAAGGAACAGGATGACAGCAATCAGCACAGAGGGGCTGGAGACCAGGCTCGTTTACCCTGTGCCCCTTCAGCCCATGCTTATTCCCAACAGATGCTGGACCCACCCGTTGCTGGGAAGATTGCTCCTCCGTAAGATTTATACCTCCTAAGGGATCCAGGGAAACTCTGGTGGTGTAGTAGTTAAGCTCTGTGTCTGCTAACCAAAAGGTCAGCAGTTCAAGCTCACCGGGTGCTCCTTGGAAACTCTATGGGCGGTTCTACTCTGTCCTGTAGGGTCACTATGAGTCGGAATCAGCTTGACAGCAATGGGTCTCCCCCTTGAATCAGGTCGCACTGGACTTCCATGATTCTGGACTGCAAGACAATACTTTGGGGGGATTCCAGGGACCCCCAGAGAAACACAATGGAGATCGCAGTGTAAGTGGTTTCCTCCCTTATAACCTATTCAGCACCCCAGATAGGGTTCAGAAAGGTCCTCCACTGCCCTGGGCAGGATGCCTAGGAGTCTGTATTGCGCTTGCTGGGCTCCCCAGGACATTGGACCCCACCTTCACTTGGCAGGGTGGTTGGATGGGGGGCAGGTGTGATGATTCTTGGTGTTTCCCAACAACAGGCTGGGGGACTTGAGCACCAATGTGAAGCTGAAGAGTGTCGTGCAGACAGGGGTTGGTGAGACCAAGTCTGCCCAGGCCACACCCTTGGCCGGGCTGTGGCCCTGGGCCTGGGGAGGGTCGCTGTTTGAGAGGAGGACGCAGCTTTATAAAATGACTCCGTAAGTATGGCCTGGGCAGGTGGGTCCACAGGCCTCACTGCTCCACCTGGGATGGCGGGTGTGGGCCAGGAGGTGACCCAATAGCTGGCAGCAGGGGAACCCAGAGAGCCAGAAGGCTGCAGGCACAGGCTGGCTCTTGGTCTCCAGGGAGCTAGGGGGCCCAGGTGCTCTCAGGGCCCTAAAGAGGGGCCTTCAATGTTCAGGGTCCCTGGGCTAGTGCTTTCCCGGGCAGTCCCTGTGTGTGTGTGTGTGTGTGTGTATACATGTGAGGGGGTGTTGTCTCAGCCCCAAAAGCTCACTGCAACAGGAGCCCTCTGCATTCAGAAGCCCAGGAAGACAGGCCTAGTGGCTTCTTTCTTAGCATGAAATGCTCTAGAACAGTGGTTTGCAAATACGAGAATCCTGTCACTTGGGAGGTTTAAAAAATACACACATTCCTAGGCTCCACCCCAGGGAGTCTTGGTGATTTTCATGACAGCCGTGACTGGGTGAGGAAACCGTTGCCCTGGTGGGATGCCTACCCTGGGCCAGTCCTACTATAGGGATTGTGGAAGCCCAGGCCTCCGCCTGCGGTGCACCGTCAGACACTCACCTATTTGGCCGTTGAGGGTATGCGGTCATCCAGCATCGCATGTAAAGGAGAGGCCCCCACATGTGCTTCAGTAACCTCTTGCTGGGGCTCAGAATAGGAAGGCTGGTGCGCAGAGTGAGCCATCGAGGGAGAAAGGCTCAGAAAGGACGGGGATAGATGTCGAAGACAGAGGGTCCCGCAGTCGCAGTACAGGGGGCCCGTACCAGGGCCTGTGGCCACCTGAAGTCTCAGAGTCCAGGGCACCAGGTCTGTAATGTCGGCCTCCACTCACTTACTGGAACTGGCCTGACTTCTTGTGCACAGACATGAGGAAAGAGAGATGAGATGTTAGAGAGGAATTTCTGGTTTACAGCCTGGAAGATGAGGAGACCCAAGGATAGTTAGGCAATCTCCTTGATGGAATACTGTATTTTTATTTACTTTTTTATTTTAAATCCTCTTTTTAAAAAAGAGAATCTAGTTAATTTAAGAGTGACCTTTAAGATCCTCAAAATGAACACAAAGTTTCGAGTAACAGACTGTACTTTGACACATGGGAGCTAGAGTCAGAGGTGGTCTGATTCCTTCCCTTCTGGCCTGCCCAGGTGCACACATCCATGTCACCCAAGTCTGGACGCATCCCCCCTTCCTGGCAGCAGAGCATCGCGAGGTGTTCATGTGACCCAGTTTGCTTTGTCAGTCCCCAGGAGCTCAACCCTTGGGCTCTTTCCAATTTCTTGCTATTATAAATATCACTGCTATGAATATCTTTGTACAAATTACTTCCTTAGTATTTTACTGGGAAGCATTCCCCAAGTGGAATTACTAGGTCAGAGGTTGTGAGCAGTTTCATAGGTCTTGTTGCATGTTGTTAGATAGTTCCCCAGAAATATTGAGCCCATTTACCATGGCACCCATTATGTATGATGGCCCCCATAACCCTCCAGTGTTAAAGTTTATCATTTTCAGCTTGTGACTGTTTGTTTTCCTTCCCCATTTTGCCATATTGGTCAGGAGAGTGCTGTATGTAACTTTAAATGGGCATTGCAATAATTATCGGTGAAGTTGAGCATTTTCTGAAGGACCTCAAGAACCCGATGGGCGTTATTGGTCTCATGGGAATTATGGTGCAACTGGACCAGGACTGGGAAACCAAAATAGTTTTGGGTTTATAGACCTAGAGCTCAGTTTTTCAGCAGTAGGTCACTCTCTACACAGGGGACCCAGTCCCTGGTGGTCTGAGCCTGATGATGGCATCCCTTATCTCATGTGGAGACTGATGTGAAGGGGAGAAGGGAAAGCTGGTGGCCTCATGATTGTCCCTGGCTTGCCAGGCTCTGCTTGCAATCTGCTGGTGGACTGGCCTCGTGGGTGCATTACCATGTTGTACCTGTGGCTGTGGCCATGCAGATAGGCCAGATTTGGGGCTCCCTAGTGCGCATGCCTGCTGTCTTTATCGTGTACTAAGAGTTTATCCAGTGCCTGTCAAATCAAGGTTCAGCCCATGTTCAGAGAGGCCAGCCTGGATGAGGCCAGTAATGTTGGTTGAGGTCTGGGCCCTTTTGTCTTGGTGTAGGAATGGGGAGTTTTTGATCAAGGAAGGTATTAGGGAACATTGTCCTAAGCAGGGTTTATGACTATGGCCTGTTGAGTAATGTCAGGGTGGCTGAGCAATGATCTCAGGGACTTATGACAGAAACAGTGAGGCTCAGGGGCATGAAATGAGAAGTGGAAGCTGGGTACCATGGCTTCTGCAGGCAGGACTGTGAGGCATCCTGGGATCTGAGAACAGATGGGCTAGATGAGGGAGAGGAGTAAGTCAGGGCAGACATGGCTGGGTAGAGCCAAGGGAACTAGCCCAGGATGTGAACGCCACAGCCGAAATCATGGTGCGGAGGACTCAGCAAACTTGAGAACAAATAGCTAGATGTGGACGCTGAGCCCGCTCACTGAGTCCTCCTCTGAGGACCACCTGTGCTGTCCTGGCTCAAAAGGCTGGATCATGTCATTTCCCCAACACTGTCAAGTTCCGGCAGTTCCCTGCTATTAAGATTGTCAAGACCAAATGCGCAGCCTTGCCGCACTCCAGAGTGACTTCCCTGGCCTCAGATAACATTTCCAAACCTCCCTTCCCTGTACTCTTTTCCTACTGGCCACACCACCCTCATCAGTGCTTGCCTGCCTTCTGTGGCCACCTCGCCACAGCTACCCTTATTAACTCTGTGTCCTTGAATCTCCAGCCTGTAATGCCACCTCTGCTGCAAAGCCCTCCCTGATCCCTCGGTCAGAATCCATTGCTCTTTCCCCTATGTCCTCATGGCTCTTCACCTTCACCTCCTGGCCGGGCCAACATCGTTCTGTCTGGGATCCTCAACTGTTGTGTCTGTGTTCAGCGTGTCCTCCACTGACCTTGTGATCTTTATAAGCTGAAGCCGTGTCTTATTCATCTCTGGGTCTTGGTAACTCTCAGGGCTGATGTGGTGAGAACCTCCACAGGAAATGAATAGAGCCTATGTTGTTAATTGACAGTTTACCTGAAATTAGTGTTGACGCAGGAAAGACTATCTAGTCTCCCAGAGTTGTTAGCTCAAAAGTAATGACATACCTCTTAGTAGCCTATATGCTCCAAAAATGCTCCCTTGAAGAACAGAGCAGGACACCTAAGTCTATCATTGACTCAAGAGAGCGAGAGAAAGGTGTTTCAGGCTAGTAAGGGATGGTTGGCTAGCCACAGAAAACCCTACAGCCTCAAGAATGTAAGGTCACGGGAGAGTCGTCATTGGCTGATACATAGGCAGCATCAGCATTCCTGGAAGAGCTCAAGAAACTCATAGAAGGGAGAGGCTTCCTTTCAGAGCAAGTCTTCAGTTGTGATACAACAGCTATTTACATAGCAGTTACATTGTATGACACAGTGTAAGGAATCCAGAGATAATTTAAAGCATACCCAAACCAAAAACCACGGCCCTCGAGTCAATTCTGACTCTTAGTGACCCTGGAGAACATGGTAAAGTTTCCAAGGAGTGCCTGGTCGATTTGAACTGCTGACTTTTTGGTTAGCAGCCATACTTTTTACCCACTATGCCACCAGGGTCTCCTTAAAGCATACAGGAGAATGTGTGTAGGTTATATGCAGACACTACACTGTTTTATGTAAGGGACTTAAGCATCCACACATTTTGGTATATGCTGGGGGACCTGAAACCAACCCCCTTTGATACCAAAGGGGGATTATAATATAAATTATGCCTCTTCCTTTCTAATATAGTAGACTAATGATTGTTCATCAGTGTCCATGTTATGAATTGAATTGTGATCCCTGTGATTCCCAATATTGAGTGATTGTTCCCCATTTTGCTATCTGATGTGATTTTCCTGTGTGTGGTAAATCCTATCTCTATGATATTAATGAGGCAGGATTGGGGCATTAACTTAATAAGACACAGGACTCAGTCTACAAAATTAAGTTCTATTTTGATTCAATCTCTTTTGAAATATATATATATATATAAAGAATAGTCAGCAGACAGACATGAGGACCTTGTGCCACCGAGAAAGCAGCACTGAGAACAGAGCATATCTTTGGGCCTAGAGTCCCTGTGCCTGAGAAGCTTCTAGATCAGAGGAAAATTGGTGATGAGGACCTTTCTCCAGAGCCAGCAGAGAAGAAAAAGCCTTCTCTTGGAGCAGTTCCCTTGTATTCTGCTTTCTAGCCTACTACACTGTGAGAGAATAAACTTCTTATGTTAAAGCCATCCATTTGTGGTATTTCTATTTTAGCAGAACAGCACTAGGTAACTAAGACAGTCCTGGAGGAACTTTTAAGAAAATGACTGGTTGGACCTCATTCCACCACCACCTAACCATAATCACAATTTCAGCTCTGAGGCCTAGGACTGGTTGAGGCTGGGGATAGGGGTAGACTCCAGATCGAGGAGACAGCATCTGCAAAGGTGGAAAGAGTGAAAGCTTGACTTAGCTGAAAGCAGGCGAGTATGGCTAGAGAAGGAGTCCTTGGATAGTACAAGCAGTTAGTGTGCTCAGCTTCTTATGGGAAGGTTGGAGGTTTCAACCCACCTTGAGGCACCTGGAAAGAAAGCCCTGGTGATTAATTTCAAAACATCCCCACTGAGAACCCTGGGAGCATGGTTCTCCTGTGACACACGTGGGGTCACCACGAGTCAGAATTGAGTCAGTAGCTGTTGTTCTGCTTTGTTATGTTTTTAATCTTTTTCAGACTGGAGAACAGAAAGTTGAGTGGCTTTATAGTCATTTTAAAACATTTTGGAATGTGAGCAAGGGAAGTCAGTTTTAAGCAGCGGGTGCATGAAAGATTTGCATCATGAAAAGATCACTCCCAAGGCCTTGTGAGAACAGACTGCAGGGGTGCAGAGGGAAAGGGGGTGTAACTCATTACATAACCATCACTAACGCACACAAATACATCTTGATTACTATGTGCCGGCTGTTGTTTTAAGTGGTTTATGGATAGTAACTATTAAATCCTCAGGACAACCCACGGCACACAACCAGTTTGTGGCAGAGCCTGGTTTGAAACCCACAGATCTGGCTTCAGAGCCCGCAGAGTAAACTGGTACAAGTGACTCGATGCCCTGGATGGAGGCAGTTTGGATGAGAGAGGGGCCCTGAAGGTGGTGAGAAGGGAGCTGGAGGAAGAGGTGCTTAGGGTTTACGATCAACAGGACTTGGGGATGGACTGGATTTGGGGGGCTTTGGGGGCACCAATTTTCCCCCATATTTATTGGCCTTTTGGAGTTTTTCTGGGACTTGGCCACTTTTCTGTTGGGTTGCTCTTATGCCTACTCTTTCATAAGGAGGGAGGCAGAGAATGCAGACTCACTTGCTGCAGTGTGTGTGGCATAGTCCCTCTGGGAGTGTGACTGGTTCAGGTGCTGGGTCTCTGCTCTTCATACCATTTTCTTTGAGGCTGAGAGGAAGTTTAAGTCTATTCTGAGTAGTCTTTATTCTGCTCTCCCAAGGAAGCATGGGGTTAGAGGTGGGAAATGCATATCCTTTTAATATAAATTGTCACCTGAAGCCCTAGCTAAGGGAACTATAGAGGTATAAGGAGCCTCATAAATGATCTACCAACCAACCTCATGTTGTAGATTGAGACACCGAAGCTAAGAGCACTAGGGACTTGTCTGCAGTTCTACGGGGGGGCCAGTGGCTTAGTCAGACTAAGACTCGGATTTCCTGACAACTGTGGCACTTGTGGAATCCTGAAAGAGTGTGAGCATTGGTCAGTGACAGTACGAATGAAGTTGTCCTGCTTGGGGTCCAGGGGAGGATCCAGAATATAGCAGAGAACCAAGAGTTCTCTTGGGGCGAGGTTAAAATAGGTCCAGTTGAGCCAGAGAAATGCATATGAGTAGCTCATGAAAAGCAGCCTGGCTGCACTGTGAGCATGAGGCTGTTAGGAGTGGTGGTTGCAGTAGGTGGTCACAGGATGGGGCCAGGCAGAGCAGATGTGTTTTGCTTGTGAGGGTCCCGCCTGATGAGGAGAGGGACGGCTGGTCCAATCTGGGTTCTGGTCCAGCTCATCTCATCTCCACCGAGCCCCAGAAGACCACCCCCCAAAATCACCACTGCAGTTGAGTTGATTTCGACTCATAATGAGTGACCCTATTGGTCAGAGTAAAACTGCCCCATAGAGTTTCCAAGGACCACCTAGTGGTTTTGAGCTGCTAACCTTTTGGTTAGCAGAGATGGCACTCAACCACTACACCACCAGGATTCCCCCAGGAGACCCCGTGAATCCCAGGGCTTATCCTGCTGAGCTCAGCCCTTGCCTCCAGCACACTCACTTCCTGCCAGCCTCAGGGTCAGCAAGAGGTGGGCTGTACAACAGCAGGAACAGTGATGACGGCACAGGTGACCCAGACATGGAGAGAAGATGGACTGTCATGAGGACCGGGAGTCAGGAAGACAGAGACTGAGAGAGGACCAGAAAGGAATCTGGGGCTGGAGGAAGAAAGAGGTGGATGCTGCCGCTACCCAACCCCGCCAGCCCAGTTTGTGGTGTCCTCTGAAGGATTCTAGTTGCCGTGGGCCTGAGGTAGGACAGGGATGGACCTCTGCCTCCCGCATTGCTGGAGGTGGGACCTGCTGAAGGGGTTGTAGTCCTCTCTCCCCTCCCGAAGCCCAGGCAGGCAGAGCTGAGACTACCTACCCATTCTTACCCTCTTCTGAGCTGTTTCATGGCCCTGAGGCACTGACTTTGGCCCAGGCTGAGTAATCCTTGCTTCTGTGGCCGTCCCTGGGGGTTAAGTTTGCTTCTGCATAATAACACCTCAAGGTTGCTGTGAGCAGTCTGTGAGATGATGCGTCTAAGTGCTCCGTGCAGTGCCGGCCTTCTGAGTGGGCTCAGTAAGCAGGAGCTCTAATTGCTAAATGTTGTCTTTTCTCCATTCATGATGCTTGGACTTTCAGCACAGGTCCACTCTCTCAGTTCAGTCTCACATACCCTGTGCAGTAGACAGGACATACATTGTCTCCACTTAACAGATGAGGAAACCAAGGTGAGTGCAGGCATCACCCATCACCAGCGAGTTAGCAGCACAGAGAGGTCAAGAATGCAGCTCTCTTGACTAGGCCTGGCACCTTTAAACTGTTATGTGATATTTTTCTATAAACCCAAGATTTTTATCCTCATTTCAAAGATGAGCAGACTGTAATCACCTTTTTATGTCTCCTAAAAGCCTCGCTGTAAAGACTCAAAATATCAGAGAAAGTTAGTGCTGGAAAGTGCCTCAGGGATCATCCCACCCTTTATTTTCCAGATGAGGCACAGAGAGGGGATATACTCACTCAAGGTCACCCCGCAATTTAATGTCAGAGCCAGGACTATAACCTGGGACTGGTGATGTTTCTTGTATACCTGCTGCTTCTAAAGGTCTTTTATCTGCCTTTCAGAAATGGGAAAATAGAATCAGTAAGTAAGGTAAAATGACTTAGCTCTGATTCCATAGCAATGCCTTTGAGGACATGACTTCATCAGTGACCTGGTGGCTTTCAACTCTGATATTTTTATAAACTTTCGTTGGCAAAGAGGAGGGCCACTGAGCAAAAAAGATGCGGGTTAGGTAACAAACTTTGTAGATGAGTTTCAGTTGCATTCCAGGGATGATTCCTCTTACTATAGAGATTGGTTTGTGAAGTCAGGGTAGGATTGCTTAAAATGCATTTTACATTTTAAATAACCATGATTTTCTTAGACGATGGGGAAAACAACAGGTCAAAAATGCAAACTCATGGGCTTTTTTTGAAAGGTTACAAAATAAAATGTTCTTTGCTGGAGGATATAAAGGAAATGGCTCTGTGTTTGGCAAAGGAGAGGGCTCTGCTAGATAAATCCTGCATTATGAACAAATGAGAGCACCCTCCCTCTCTTCCTGATCAGCTTCATTTCTGGTTGCTTATCTGCAAATCCAATAAAGCTGGTAAAACAAACCTTTCCTGACTGAGTGCAGAGGCCTGAATGCTCATCCTCCAAAGTTTTATTTCTATTTATAACCGTAGCCTCTGCTCCTTGGAGAGCTGGGCTTAGATCACCTTGTAGAGAAGTGGGCAAAGGACTTGCCTGGAAACAGAAGCTTCCAGAGGGCAGGGACCATGTACTTTACCTCTGGATCTCCCCTGCTTCCCACTGAGGCCCTCAGAGCAGGAAACCCTCAGCAAAATAGAGCAGGGCAGACTGGGTACAGAGCAGGTATAAGGTTCCACATCCTTCCTGGGCTTCCCCCCTGAGGTAAATAACTATAATAAAAATTGCAGAGGTTAATATATAGTACTCTGTGTCACAGAGGTACCCTAGTGCTGCAGTTAAGTGCTCAGCTGCTAACCAGAAGGTTAGCAGTTGGAACTCACCATTCACTCTATAGGATAGAGATGTGACAGTCAGCTTCTGTAAGGATTTACAGCCTTGGAAGCCATATGGGACAGTGCTGTGCTGTCCTATAGGTCACTATGAGTCAGAATTGACTTGATGGCAGTGAGCTTGAGTTTGTTTTTTTTTTTAAATGTGTCGTATTATGCTTGGTGATCTGTGTGGCTTTTAAGATGTGATTTATTTATCCAATTCCTTTGCACCTGCAGTGTTTACTGTCTGTCTTCCCCAGTTGTGAGGGTGGGGATGTTGTCTGTGCTGTTTAGGGGTCACTGGGAGGTCTCAGTAGCTAAAAGACAGAGTTAAGAGTAGGCCCGAACACCAGGAAGGAGAATCCCACTGAAGTGGAGCATGTGATCTGTTCAGAGACACAGCTGATCACACTAGACCGTGTCTTGTTTACTCTGGGTAACTTTCTTGGGTCCGTTCATACATGTAGAGCCCTGGCAGCATGATGGTTAAAGGCTCGGCTGCCAACTGAAAGGTTGACAGTATAAAGCCACCGATTGTTTCTTGGGAGAAAATCCCTGGCAACGCGCTCCTGTAAAGTTTGCGGCCTAGGAAACCCCACGGGGCAGTTCTATTGTGTCCCGTAGGACAGCTAGGAATCGGAATCAGCTCACTGGTAACACAGCAACAATGTTGGCACTGTTTGTCAGCACATGGAGCTTCATTATAGGATGCTATACTTCCTAGCAGTATTGTGTCCTGTCTTACAGACCTGTTTTTGTGTTGTTAGAATGCCCCAGAAAGGGTATGTAACAACCCATCCTGTGAACACTGCGTTAGTCACTTAAAATGCCAACTGATAGATATTTTGCTGCCCCCACCATGTGCCCTATTAAAAATAAGCCTGTGATAAATATCTTTGTACATAAACTTTTGGCTACATCGTGTATTATTCCTTTAGCTAGATTTCTGGGACAAGGATTAGTAAATCAAGGGCTTAGGCTCTCACCATTTGGTTTTGTCTAGTTAGTAATTAAGTCTGTGGACTCAAACTCTCTACTGCCTGAGTTTGAACTCTATCACTTATTGTCTGTGTGCTGTTGAGGGAGTTACATAACCTCTTATTTCTTCATCTGTAAAATGGGGAGATAATAATAGTACCTACCTCATGGTGGTGTTGTGAGGAATAGATGAGAGAAGCCATGTGTAACTTTCAGGTTGAATAGGTCTGACTCATGAGATGTAATCATAAAGCAGACTTATTTTTATCTCCCATGGTCTCTTTAAATTCGTTCTACAGGATTCATTTTTACCCCTTAAACCTGGATAAAATTTAGAGTAAGTCTCATAACTTTACTGACTACTTTCAGGTAACCAAAGGTTGTCCTGTCAGTAATTAATTTATCCTGACTATTGTTATAAAAGAGTCCGTGGGGGATTAGTGAGCACTCAGTTTTTAACCAAAAGATTGGCAGTCTGAATCCATCCAGAGACACCTCGGGAGGCTTCATGATCTGCTTCTGAGAGACCACACCCCTGAAAACCCTACGAAGCACAATTGTGTTCTGAAACACAGGGTTACCAGGACTCAGCTACAACAGGATTTGCTTTTTTTAATTGCTATGAAAGTGACTTTAAACTTAATTTACAGTTACAGCAACTCCTTCTGCTCAGCAAGGTCTTCTGCAGGCCTGTGTGGATAAGGTCAGTTTGCAAACCACAATTCCTTCTAGGGTTCAAGGTAGAGGGAGGGAAGGAGCAAGCAGAGAAGAGGAGAAGAGCAGGAAAGTTCCTTCCTGACTAATACTCTGAAGAGCTAGGTTCTGTCTCCCTGGGATTCTTTGGAGACTGTACCATCGCTGAGATCTGTCCTCTACAGCTGCCTTGATGTGGGTGATGCTCCCACATCCTGTGGTTCCTTTCTTAGGTCCTGGGAAACTTGTGACTCACCTTTTCCCTCAGTGTCACTTCCCACCATAAGGATCTAAGACAATCATGTCCAGCTGCCATGCTGGGACCCACACTGGGCCACAGGAGACATTCTTGTGTCCTTTGCCCTGGCCAAAAGAAGTCTTGGAACACAGTTTGCCCCTGGAGCAGCAGCAGGCTCTCTGCCATCCTCTTTGAATTTGTCAGGCTTGAGTTAGATCTGTCCATGGTACTGCCAAACCTGTTGTGGTAGTATGTTGAGCCAAATCCGTTGTGGGTGTGTGTTCAGTTCTCCTAGGGATCTCTTTGCATTCTCTGTGTGGTACAGACAACTCACTTGGCTGCTAACCAAAGGGATTTTTTTTTTTAAGGAGTCTCCCCAAAATCCCACTCTGGATTTGAAATGAAAGTGACAGCATCACCTACCTCTCTCTGTTAGGCTCACTGGACCCTATGACTCTTTCTAAAATCCCTCTTCAGCCTCTCTCATACCTTTTGTGTGCTAGAGATGAGTGTCAGCTCAGGAACAGCCCCAGGTTTTCTCCATCTCTCTTCAAAGTCCTGCTTGGTGATTTCTCACCTCACCCAGGAATGTGCTATCATTTAACTCAAAGCCTCAATTGGGCCTAGACTAGAAGCTCTTCATTTCATCATCTTGTTGCCTGTACTGGTTTTCATAAAGCACATGAACTTCTGTAGTAGCTGCCTAACAGTTTTCAATACCTCTCACCTTGTCTACCTCTATTCTCCGTATTGCTCCCGATTAGATCCTCCTAAGAGGTACATCTCATCAGGTTACTCTTGGTTTAAAACCCTTCAGTGATTACCCTCTTTTCTGTAAAATAAAATCCAAACTCCCTGGCCTGGTGTTGCAGGAGCCGTATGATCTGGTCCCGCCTTGACACCCTGGGCTGCTCCTGCCACATCAAACCACTCACCTACACGCCAGCCATGCTAGTTGGCACCTTTTTTCAAATGCATTTGCCAAATGCTCTCATATCTCCATGACTTTGCTCAAGTCATCCTCTCCATTAGGGATACCCTTTGATAAAGACCCAACCACAGCACCTGGCCAATGGTAGACTCTCAGAAAATGCTGTTTCCCTCTTTTCTTTTTGGTCTGTCTGAATCTGCTCATTCTTCAAGGTCCAATTCATTGTCTTTTTTGCATTCTCAGGGACGACTTCTCTTAGCCTGACCTCCCTCTCTAGTACAATTCACTGACTGCCCTCCTCTTCTCTGTACCCACAGCATTTTGTGTATCCTGTATAGTAACAGCAACATCTTGGTACTGGGCATAGTCGTTTTCCAGTTGTCTCACCAGACTGAAAGCTTACTGAGAGCAGCTCTGTGCCTGACTCCCTTCCAAAGCCACCACAGCCCTGCAGTGGCCTTGAGCCCAGCCAGATCTGGTCAATATTTGATGTGTTTGAATTGCCTCCCTCAGACTTCAAGGTCACAATGCCAAGCCACTAGGCAGGCCGTTTTGGGATTTAGTGCCCATTTGCAATAGATTTTCATTTATTATTCATATCCCTCAGCTTCCAGAACTGACTTCAGGTAGCCCCACTCAATAAAACTGTTAAATTAGAAATAGAAAATATAAGACTCTGCATGGAAGTGGCAAGGGGCCAGAACGCTAACCTTCCTCCTAGGTAAACTGGTCTTGCTGAAGGGAAGTCAGTGCTGGGGTGGCCAGTTTGGTGGCAGGCCTCCTTCAGGTGGCTCTAGCCTCCATGTGTTTCTTGATTCCTCCTCAGAAAACATCACTGTGTTGTAAATTGTCTAAAATGCGTTGAAGAGAATTTAAATTCACTGCAAATATCTCATCTTTGCAGGATTTGGACAGGTGGTGAGGGAGGCATGTTGGACTTGGTATGGATAGTTTTTTCAGTAGCAATAGTCTTGCTCCAGGAGCTAAATTTAAAAAGCTTTGGCCCTTCTTTGAGGGTCAGTGTGTAGCACAGTCACATTTTAACCATGATCTGACACAATATCCTTCAGAAGGCTTGACAGAGTGGCTTTTTGATGAAAGCCAAGGACATAAAATGAAAATGTCAGCCAGGGAAGCCAGCTGAGCAGGAAAGCCCATTGTGAATTCTGAGCTGTGTGTGAATAGCACTCATAGAAACTCACTCTGAGATCCTCAAGCACACTCATCAACACACCACCTAACATGTTTTTGTGCAGATGGGACACAATGGCAGGGGCATCTCACACACACATATGCATGCTCACTTACACTGCACACACATTTCTGCTCATATGACACACATATATACCCACATTCAGACATACACACACACACTCGTGTTTGTACATGCAGCACACATATACCTTGCACTCATACATGCACTGGCACACAGCCCCACTGTCTCCCCCACATCTGTCACAGGCTCCACACAAGCTTTGTGGGAGAAATGTGGAGAGCCATTTTATTTCTGCATCTCATTCTGCCTCTAGATTTTGTTCCCTTAGGACAGAGCCTAAAGCGTCTGTTTAACAGATTCAATTACTCTGTGCTCCTGAGACCTTCCAACTTAATTCTGATTGCTGTGAGGTGTCAGATAATTTGGGAACAAAGGGGAAAAGCAGCCTCAGATTCTGGAAGGGAAACATCTTCTAGGCTGTAGTCATCTCTGAAGTTTTAGCTGTTAATTGCAACTTTGGGAGGGATAGTCTTAATGACAGGGCCTCTAAAGGCCAAAGGTTCAGGCCTCTTGCTTCTAGGCAGGATTTCTGTGCGGGAGGCCTTCGGAGACCTGTGGCTACGGCCTGCAAGGCTGGGACCAATCCCTTTCTGCTGCAGGGAGCCTGACAGAGATAAAATCAGAGGCCCAGGCCAAGCTTCCCGGCAGGCGAGGGAACCACCCTGCTCTCTGCCTCCTGCACCCCACTTTGAAGTGATTTGTTTCATCTTTGTTCCTGTCACCGCGATAGCTCTCAGAGACTGATGAATAGTCAGAGGTCGCAGCCTTCAGAAAGCATCTGTGCTGTGCCAGGCAAAAATGGGTCTGACCTATCCTGTGTTCTAGAAGCCTCTCTGTGTGTGTTGTGTGTATGTGAGAGAGAAAGAGAGACAGAGAGAGAGAGAGACAGAGAGAGAGAGAGAGAGAGAGGTCACAGTGGAGCACTTGCCCATCACCTGCCCCATCTATACCTGCTGCATCCATGCTGATGGGCCTCTGCATGACCACTGAGTTTGCTGCCCAGCTGGGTGCTCATCTCTTCTGCTTGCTTCCTCCAGCCCTGTGTGGATTCTCTACCCTTTACCTCTCCATCTCATGCCCCACAGGGACCTCTTTAGCGCTCAGAGTTTAAGACAATCTATGTTACGTATGGCCTCTAAAAAGGGCTTTACATGACAGATTCTGGTCATTTTCAGATCCATCACTTGCTAGCTTTGTGACCCTTGGGCATCTTAGCATTTCTGAGGCCTTATCACTGAGTGGCACAATGGTAAAGCACTCAACTGCTCCACAGGAGAAAGCCCAGGCTTCTGAAAAAGATCACAACCTAGGAAACCCTATGGGGCAGTACTACTCTGTCATATAGGGTCATTATGAGGAGGAATTGATTCCATACCCCCCAACAACTCCCCTGGGAAATAAAGGTAAAATACTTGGTTCTCAGAATTAGTGTGGAGATTAAACCAAAAAACCAAACTGAGTGCCTTCAAGTCGATGCCGACCCAAGCGTGGAGATTAAATAATACAAATTTATAAGGGCTGGGAATGCAGTGGACAACGGTAGCTCAAACGGGAAGGACTCCACTGCTGTAAGCAAACACATACCCTGTATAAAACCAGAGGCAGAGGTCCCTCAGAGAGGGTGTAGAAAAACCGTGTGTGTGTGTGTGTGTGTGTGTGTGTGTGTGTGTGTGTGTGTGTGTGTGTGTGTGTGTGTGACAGAGAGAGAGAGAGAGAAAGATCCCCCCAGCACCACCGCCGTCAAATCTGAGAAGCGGCTTCCATCCCTCAGTGGAGACAATGTTACAATTATCCCCATTTCACAGAGGAGGAAGCTGAGGCTCTGGGGTCTAGGGACCCGTTCAGAGGCATCACCGCTATAAGCCACAGGCGGGCGCCAGCGCAGTCACCTGTCCGGAGCCTGGGTTCTCACAACTTTAGGGAAAGGGCTGGGCGTTTCGGACGCGCTACTGGGACCAAGGGGTGGGGTCTCCTCCCGGGGCGGGGCGAGAAGGGAGGGGCGGGCCGCCGCTGCCAAGCAGTGACCCGGTTCTCGCGGCGGGGGACGGCCGTTCCCGCGAAGCCGTGCAGTGTGGTCCGCTGGGGAGCGTGCCGGGAACACCGAGCCGGCTGAGCCCGTGGACAACCTCTCCCGCCTCCTCGCGCGCTCCCGCCGCGGCCCCGCGCGCTCCCGCCGTTTCGCCTTCTGCGCCGCGCAGGCAGCCGCTCGCCGAGCTGGCTGCCGAGGCCCTGGCGTGCAGCGCGGGCCTCGGCGGGGCCCAGCGCCCCAGCCCGGGAGGATGCGGCCCGGGGCGGCCCGGGAGCTGAGCAGGGCACCCGCGCCGGCCCCCGCGGACTCGGGCCTCCAGAGCCGCAGCTGCCGCCCCGCCCCCGAGAGAGATGACTTCCAAGCCGCATTCCGACTGGATTCCCTACAGGTACGCGGGTTCTGGCCCCACCTTCTCTTCAGCACGGTAGCTGCGGGCCTGGCAGACCACCCCCTAACGCTGAGGGTCGAAGGGGCCAAGCCAGGAGCACTGACACTACCCGAACGACCACCCCCTCAATTTGAGGCTCGGGACTGACCTTGGACACTAGGGTGAGACGCGGGGCACTTCCATCCTCCCGGTCTCCCAACACTGAGGACACAGGTTGGAGGCGCTGGCCTTAAACTACCCCAACTTTCGAGGACCCGGCCGACTGTGAACCCTCCTTTATCCGCCAAGGCTGCTGAAAGAGGGCAGTGTTTTGGGCCTGAGTGAGCTTTGATGGGTCCCGCAGCTCCATGTGGCCGGCGTAGGAAGGGAGCGCATACTGCTAGGCGCCTCTCGAGGCCTGGCATCCTGCATCCTGTCACATGCCTGCCCAGCACCCTAGGTCACACGGCCATGCAGCCCTGCGTGCACACACCCATTCACATCTGCACGCCTGCACCCACAGGATAGTGCGTTGGGTACTGATGCTCCTGCTTTCTGGTTACACACTCAGAGGGTGGTTCGTGGAGACAGTTTGAACCAAGAGCACGCCAGTGCACGTATCCACATGCACCCTTCTGTCTCTACAGGCGTACTTACCCTTGGGTACACACAGGTGCACCTGCGTATCTGGGCACATACAAAGCCACAATCCCTACTACCTGCTCCCCACTGTCAGGTGTTATTAGTTGCCACTGAGTGGATTTGGAGTCATGGTAACACCATATGTGCAGAGTTGAACTGCTCCAGGGGTTTTCAAGCCTGTGACCTTTTGGAAGCAGATTGCCGGGTTTGTCTTCCAAGGTGTCCCTGGGTGTGTTCTTACTGCCAGCCTTTCAGTATCTTACTGAGACTCAGTAGTCTACTTGCTGGCAGGTGTGTGCCCGGACACAGAGCAGCTCGCAATACTGGTAATGCCCTCACATGCACAAAAACACTCAGAAGCCCAAGCTCACTCACACAAGCCACACTACACTTTGTTCCCAGGCAGAGCAGTTTGTCCCAGAGATGGCTGGGCTTTCCTACCAGCATGGGATGTAGGGAGTGGGGAGAGGTTGGAGGGCTTACACAGGTGCAAGTCTTTTCCTATCCACTCTACTCCATTCTCTCTATTACTACAGAAAGGAGCTCATCACCATGGCAGCACCGGTTTCTTGGCCACCCATTGGCTGTTTAGTTGCCATGGGCTACCCGGCTGTCTCTAGGCCTCCCGGAGAGGCATGTTGGTAAAAAAGGCTACTGGACCACTCAGGCCCACTTCGTTATTGCCAACCCAAGTGCATATGTTGTGGGTGGCAGGATCAGAGCCTCAGGACCTGCTTCATAATACGTCCTGCTTTGGCGTAGGGCCCTGATGTTAGTCACTGACAGAAAACAATTCTGACAGAGCTCTTCTGAGTCTGTCCAGACAGCCTTCAAATGGAAAGGAGCTCAACCACTTGAGCCTTGCTAAAAGCAGATCCTTCAGCAAACAGGCACCTGTCACTGGCCTGGCAATTCAGGATATCTCTTGAGAATTGTCTCTGATCTCAGCTGCTGTGGGGGCTTCAGGGCTTCCCAAGTTAGACTTTGTGTTGCCTCCCCTCCCCCACAGGCAGCACACACAGAGGCACCCCCAGGATCTCCTCAGACATATGCTGTCACACCTTAGAGTGTCACTTAGAACAGGGAGATATTTACACCAGGGGCCTGGGAAGAGAGCTGTACTGTCTCTGGAGAGCTGCTGCCCCACTCATAGCATCCAGCCTGGGGCACATGTAGTTTCTGGAGCATCCTGGCCTTTCTTGATATATAGGGGTTGAGGATGTTCTAGAAGACAGTGCAGCCCCAGGGAGTACCACGAGCCTTTTCTTGGTCCCACAGCTGCCTGGGCAGCACCTGGCCTGATGGACATACAGTGCTGTGGAAGTATCTGTGTGAGGGTATAGGTGGCAGGTTGGGGGACCACAGACTGAGAAGAGAGCTATGGAGATGGTGGTCTGTTTAGATTGAGGTCTGAGCCAGGCCTTGCCGTGGTTCACGGAAGCCTCTCCCAGAGAGTCAAGAACTAAAGCAACTTTTAGACATAGACAGAAATCCTAGAGAAAAATCTGACTCAAACTTGGCAGGAACGCTTAAATTCGTCCCTGGAAGGGGGCCCCAAAGAGATGGAGTTTTCTCTGGGAAATGACTCCGACCTCCAGCAAGTATCCAGGCACTGGCATTCTGCAGGGTGATTTGACACTTAACCCTGACATAGGCCACTGCTCTTAATCTTTTCTTGGACCTACATACTCTGCCTGGAGCACAGAATCCTGCCACCCCGGAAGCCCTGCCCTGCAGAGCAGCTGCGGCCTTGTCCTGCTTGCTTTACCCTTTGCACACAGCCCCTCTTCTCCTTCCTTGTTGTTCTGTAATAAGGAGGGTGGGTGTCTGGTTGGATCCTTCCTGCTCGTTGAGGTCTTTCCAGGCCTACCTTGTGCCTGGGAAGGCATCAGACTTGGGATGTGGACTTCTGGGATGGGGATTCTGGGCTGGGAGGGAGAGATTCAGATTGCCTCTTGCATTAACTGGGCTAGTGATTGCAGTCAAAGCCACATGTTTGTCTGATCATTGGGAAAACTGGGGCAGAAGACAGGCAAGGCATTTTATTTGCAGATGGGGGAAGGGAGGCACATATGTGCACCTGCTTTGGCTGATGTGGGGCATCCTACTGTCAGCATGTCAGAGCTGGAATGTGGCATTGGGTTTTGGGGAGAGAGGTCGGTAGATTACTGTTGGCTCTCTGATAGGGCTGCTGCTTTTACACACCCGTGCTCCCCCAGGACAGTTGGACCTTACATGCCCTGGACCCAGCTTATTTTTTGTTATGCAGTGATAAACCAAAAACACCAAACCCAGTGCTGTTGAGTCAATTCCAGCTCATAGTGGCCCTACAGGGCAGAGTAGAACTGCCCCATAGAGTTTCCAGGGAGCACCTGATGGATTCAAACAGCTGACCACTTGGTTAGCAGATGTAGCACTTAACCACAACACTGTCAGGGTTTCTAATGCAATGATAGTGATAATCTTATTGGGGATAATTTTGGTCCAGGATATAATGATAAGGGATTAACCTCACATTTTGACTTAGAAGGGAGCCATTTCATTTATAAAGTGTAGTAATGGGGCAGTTTTTTACCTTTTTTTCCTTATTACTGCTAACAATTTCCATGTCTGCCAGTTTGTTTTTGCTTGTGTTCGTGGCCCTGTCTGATGTTACAGCCTTTGGTAAGTTGAAGGTGGAGTCTGGGGTGTGAGGAAGGAGCAGGACCCACGTGTGTGTTGGAGGAACTGTGGTGGGGAGTGATGGAGGCCTTTTCCTCATTGCTGTGGTCTGTGCAGTCCTACAGTCATTGCCTGATGTCTCTGTCACTGAGCCGTGAGCTCCCTGAGAGAAAGGACCTGTTCTGGTTCCCCGCTGTGTCCCCAGAATACCAAGCAGAGACAAAGTGCCCAATATGTTGAATCAGAGTGGCATCCCAGGCAGCCTTTGGAGCTTGCTCAGCTTCCCTGACCCCACGTTGGTGCTCTCAGCTCATCAGAGGGACACAGCTCTCACCCATGTAGAGCTGGATCCTCACTGGGCCTCCCCGGGCACTGTTGGAGAAAAACACAGCTCCTCTGGGTCATAGAATGGGAATCTCTGGTTGGAAGTGCCCTTGAAAACCATTTGGGCCTCTGAGAGGGTGCTCCCTGTAGCATCCCTGCCAAGTGGCCTTCCATCTGCCTTTGCTTGTGCACTTTCAAGGACAGAGAGTTCACGCCCCTCTACATCACAGAGTGGTGACTGCTGCAAAGTTCTTCCTTCAGCTGGGCCTGTACATGTCACTGGCTTCCCCTACACTAGGCCCTTGGCTAGGATTACTGTTGGCTGTCTGATAGAGCTGCTGCTTTTATACCCCACTTTCTTAGCTTTGCGTTGTGGGGAGCAGTATGACTCCTTATTAAGATACAATAGGGGCCCTCTTTCAGTTCTGCCTCTGGGTTTAGCCTCAGAGTTGCCCTAGACCCTTGGGCCTTTCTTCACATCTGTTCTCTGAACAGAACCTCTGATTCTGAACTGGTGAATCATTGTCTGCTCCCATCCCAAGCCCCCTTTAGAATGTCTTCTTGCTGTTGCCTGGGATGGATGGAGTAAGCTACATAAAAGGAAGTGGACCTTCTGGATGACCTAAGATTGGTCTTTTCCTTCTCTAGTTTGCATCCTGAACTGCGTACAGTGTCTTGGGTGTGACCTTTGCAGTCCAGACAGTGAGATTGTTACTCCCTTGCTTTAGACTTCTGCTCCTTTAAGCTGTCACCATCACGTGGCATGACTTTGCCACACTGAGCCCTCTGTAAACAGGAACCCCAGGAACCTTCCATTAGGCTGATATCTCACCCTGTCTCCTCCATTTTTCCTGTATGGGGAAGACCTAGATATTAGGATCCATATGCAAAACTTAGTGTTCCGAATCCACATTGTCTCAACCAACAATTGACTATCTCGTTCACTTTGCTGGAAGTTTACTGAGAAGCCTTCCTTGTCTTCAGGTCATCAGTGAACACATTGCACCAGAGAGCATGGTAGTGGAGAGCTTCCTTGACTTTGGCTTCCACCCATTGTTCAGAAAACCTGGTAGGGTCCTTTGAACGGTTTCTGACTTTTCTCATTGAACTGGCATGGTGTTTACGGTGAAGCATCTTGCCCCTAAGTTGTCACTGCATGAGATTCCATGCAGAAGCCTGGTGCCAGTGTTCTCCCCATTTTTTCTGGATGGGCCAAAGGACAGTATGCCACAACTTGCTGTGAGCCTGGGCTCTCTCTTGATGATTACTGAGTCTTCTAGCTCTTCAAACTGCCCCTCTACAAACCCCTGCCACAGTTTCACCTTACTGCTCTGCAGACTGCATGTCTTATCATTCCGCATCTGGACAACAGAGCTACATTTGCATACTTCCAGTCTGATGACACCTCCCTAATTTCCTTTATGTTTATAAATCACAGCTATGGCTCCTGTGTATCCTCATTTGTATGTCCACCGATTGAAATCTATTATGGCTTCTGCTTTAAAGCAGAAAGGTGGGGATGGGAATTGATGATTTTAGGGTGTCTTCTGAATTCGCAAATCAGGTCTCAGTGCCCCTAGCAGTTTTAATGAACCTGACAAGTTTGGGATCCACTGGCTGGAAGGGAGCCCGCCCATCCTGGGAGGCTGGGACGCATCTGCCATCTGGAGCTGTCCCCATTCCCATGTCACCATGTTCATACTTCATCACAAGCAGCCCGAGGCAATGGAAGCCACAGATCCAGATTTGCTGGGGATCTGGCATTGAGGATGGTGCAGGTGTTATATCTGGGTGTCCTGACAGTCCACTTCTGTCTGATTTCCAGGGTCCAGCAGGCATGGTCCCCACTGTGACTAGGGGAAAAGAATGAGGGCAGAAAGTACAGAGGGTGGGTATGAAGAATGTGTCCAGAGATTGAATCTGCCATACATTGTCTAGACACCCAGGCCTCTGTTCAAGCTCTGATGGCTTAGCTGGAGCACTGAAGGTAGACTCTGAGAAAGGGAGAGAAACTAGCCTCCTAAGCGAGTTAGCCATGTCCATGGCTTTTCCAGCTCTTGGGAGAAGTGCCCTCTGTACCTCTGTCTCTTGTTATCAATCATAGTTCACTCCCCAAATGTCTTTTGGGTACCTTTGCAAAAGGACGCTGTCATGGGTGATGTAAATGGTTGCTCACGTGGCCACTGAGTGCAAGGTTGGACGTTTGAGTCTACCCAGAGGCTCCTTGATAGAAAGGCCTGAATTGTTCTACTTCTGAAAACTAAAAACCCTGTGGAACATAGTTCTACTCTGACACACTTGGGGTCACCGTGAGTCAGAGTCGTGCTGGACAGTAGCAGGTCTATTGCCTTGGGGAAAGTGGATGTGGAGGGAGGACCCTTTGGGAAGGGTGAATGGTCACCTTGTTGATCCTGGGCACAGTGGCTGGACAGGTGGTCACTGCAGACTGTTTCTGTGACCCTCGTGAGTCAGTAGCGTGTACTTCTCTGAGCCTCCCTGGTCTGGCCCTCAGCAGGAGGCAGCTGTGATGAAGGAGCCGCCCAGGTCAGCCTGGAAGCCCCATCCATCAGTGTCCGTCTCCAGGAGTCTGCACCTCCTGGCGGGGCTGCAGCTGGCAGCCTGGTCTTGGCAATGATTCCATAATGGGGAGCTGGAGCCATTAAAAAGCCATTACAGTCTCCTTGCGTGGTGGTTATCGTTTAGTGCTGCGTAGAACAGTGCCCTCAGAAGGGGGCAGGCTGGGAAAGTGCTGGTGAGAGAGGAAGGTGCTCTAGGAATGGGGCTGTAGTGGGAAGTGAGGAGGAGGGCCGTCTGCGGCGGGGGAGAAGAGGAAGCCGCTCTCAGTGAGGGTAAGTGGAGCTCCTGGCTCTCCCTCCGGAGACAGCCGCTGCAGCCATCATTGTTCTCCATGGCATGCCGCCAGTTTGCAGGGCACTCTTTGTTGCTCTCCAGGGACAAATGTTGTATGTTCTGGATGTATTGTTGTTAGCCAGAAACACCTGCCAGTATGAGCTCATCACTGATAGGGTATTGGGCACCTGAGATAATTGTCATTCATGTCGTATAGTTGCAGCTGGTTGCAGCTGTCTTGGAAGCACTGTTTTACTGCACCTGTGCTGTCCTCCACACGGGTTGTTATCTGCTCTCAGAGCCTCTGGAGGGTGGATTTATTGGAGACCCTCTGAATGGGTCTTGCTCATCTGGGCTCATTTTATTGACCGCATCCGTGTTAGTTCTCCCCCCTGCCACCCCTAGGCAAGCGTGCACCGGTCCTCATTGTTTGAACATGCCTGGTGCTGAGTGAGGCGGTGGGTGGTGCTTCTAGGCACCTCCAGGGTATCTGAGGGTTCTAGACTTTCTTCTCAGAAGTCTAACCCTCACACTCATTCATCTTTCCCTGAAGGCTGGTGGTCAAGTCCACTCTACCTGTAATCTTACCTGCTCATTAGTGTTTCTGAAGCCCGTGGCTCTTCGGGGACTGGAGGTGGGGACAGAGGAAGAGGCAATCGTTCTGCTTTTATGAAAATTGTGGGGGAAGTCTGTGGCATGGGACAGTGGCCTGTGGTAGCAGAGCACCTCCCGTCTCCCACACATGGATAAGAACACCAAGGGGACACTGGGAAGTGAGGCCATCACAGCTGGAACTCCCTTTTGTCCGCCAAGCGGCCACTGTGACCCAGTTATTCTAGAAGTGGCTTTGCTAATATGAGTCTTAACCTGTCAGCTAAATGACCCCTTTTCCAAATGACCATTGGTATTAGTGTCAGCACCACAGAAGACGTTGCCTGTGTCCTGCTCAGCCAAGCACAGTGCCAGGGATGAGCCAGAAGACTGCCTACCCCTGGCACTGCCCCCTGATGGTACATGTGGCTTGTGAAATCCCAGAAAGCTGTAAAATGCCTTTTCCTGCTGTAGAGGTCATGCAGGGCTCTTGGGACCATGCCGCCACTTGTATGATTGGGAGAATTTCAGAAAAACACCCCTTCTTTAGGGCTTCCATGTATGCAGGCACAGAGCCTGGCAGGTGGAATGTGGTTGCATCTGAGGCCCCATTGCTCAGCCTGCATGTGTCCCGGTGCAGGGTCCAGGTTGCGTTTCTGTGCACCTCCTGGAGGTAGTGCATGAGTGTGCACTGCAGCAGTGGCCAGACTGTGGTAGACGGTGGTGTTCAGGGGCTGAGGGACCGTCCCCTTTGAAACTGGTGTGTCAGCAGTGCTCTGCCCTTGTGTTACTCAGTCAGGCTGTTAAATGTGCAGTGTCAAGACAAGTGGAAGAATTGTAGGCTCTCAGACCTAGCAGGTTGCTCAGCATCTTGTCCACCCGGGAGCCTTAACCCCTTTTTCTCCAGTCATCTAGCTGGTGGCATACACTTTCAGTGATGGGACACTCACCTTTGGGGACAGCTCTTGTTTTCAGGGAGCTGGTTCCCTGTCCTCAAGGCCTGATGTTGCCACTAGGGAACCCCGGATGCAGCTGTGCCCTCTGGGGCAGGTGGGCTATTTTAAGCAGACTGAGGCCTAGGCTCAGAAGCAGCTCTGCTGAGCACCGTTGTCTCGGCATCCTGGCAGCTGAGGGTTTGTGAGTGAGGCTGCTGTGTGCACAACCCTAGATCACTGTCAGGCTCTTGGGGTGCACAGTAGCCCGTGGGCACAAGGAAAGGCCTTCCCAGATGTTGAGTGAGTGGGACAGCTACCAGTCAAAAATAGATGTAGTCCTCGTTGGTTGTGGAAGGGAGGTGGGTGAGTGAGGCCACAGGCTGGCAGGTCGGACTGCCTGTGATCTACAGGATCCCTCCCACCCTCTGGTTGGTCCCCTCGCTACATGGAGACACTAAGTGGTTTGAAAGAGCTCAAGGGACTTTTTTTATTTTTCATTTGGCATAGTACTACTTTATGGCACTGGTTAACAACCCCACAATAAGTCAGAACTCTCCCTTCTTGATGTTGAGCGCCCTGTTACAGCTTTTCTGTTCCCTCCTACCCTGCAGTCCTTGCCCCTGGCCTGGTGTGCCCTGAAAGGACTTTGTAAGTCCATGATTGTTCCAGCCCGAAAGGGCTTCTGCTGTCAGAAGGAGATGGAATGATTTCTTCTTGTCCTCTGGTGATTTGACCTTGTCTTTTCCCCATATACACACCATACTCACCTTCACACAAGGATGCCCACTTCTTCCCCAGGTGTTTGTGCCCAAGTTTATACCCAGATACAGGCCCCTAAATGTAGGTAGACATATTCACACATTTAAACCCTCCTTCCCCGATGTGAACGCACCCTTGAGATACCTTCACACACTTCAAACAGGCTTACACATAGACAGAGTGCACCTTGGTGGGCCCAGGTGGCCTGGAGATTTCCAGAGCTTTGGTCCTCAGACTCCAGCTCCACTCCGTGCAGCTATGTACTGACCTTGGCTTTCACTGAATTTGGGCCTGGCTCTCCTATATGTAGCTTAGACTGGTAGAAAGCTAAGTGGTTTGAGTTACTAGCTCCCTCCTTATACTTGGCCTTCCTAGGTGGCAGAGCCAGTCTGGGGGAGATGAGGTTGAAGATGTGGGACCTGATACCCTGGTGCCACCTGCACAGACTAGGTGGTTGCTGGGTTGCACATGGCAGACCTGCTTCCTGTGCTTGAACATGCTGCGTTGCCTGCAGACACCCACACCCAGCTGAGCCTTGTTGCAGGGACTGGTCTCGCTTAGTCTTACCCTTCCCGATGGGAAGGAAGACCTCAGCCCTTTTTAAATGGGGAAGCTGGGAGTAGGCTGAGTGAGCGCCTCCACTCTGCCAGGAGCTGGCTGTGAGCAGATGAGAAGATGGAAAGGCAGGGAAGAGCTGCGGAGATCCTCCTGCTGGGGGGCTGGAGAGGGGGCCGCTGGGTTTGAGGCCTGCCTGTGGTGGTGCTTCTGCGTGGTTTCTCCTGTATCTCAGTCAGCCTGTACCTTGCTCAGGGGTCCTTGGGGATGGGATTAGCCTGTATTTACCAGGTTCTGCCTAGATGGGATGTCCTTGAGGGCAGCAAGGGTTCCAGCAGTGGATAAGCTCCCCACGTGGTAGAAACATGGCTTAAGCTGTCTCGTCCGGAGCTGGTTCTCAGATGCCAGGTGGGCTCACTGAGGCCCAGGAGCTGTGGCGGGAGGAGGGGATTAAAGGGCCCTGGTGTGTTTAGGACAGGCTCTGGACAGTAGCCTGGCACACTGTGAGCAGGCCCTGAATATCCCTTTCTCCTCTGCAGTGTCTTAGATGATGAGGGCAGCAACCTGAGGCAGCAGAAGCTTGACCGGCAGGTGAGTGAGGCCACGGTGGAGGGAAGGGCAGTCGGCACTGGTATCCCTACTGGGGTTTGGGCTGGGATCTCCAGGGGCAGAGGGGAAGGACTCTCTTGTCCCCAGGAGTGGTCCTGGCTTGCGGGCAGAGGAGACTCACCTGGAAGAAGAGAGAGGCACACTCTCTCTTTTGCCAACCCGCATTAGCCCTGACACAGTTCACAGCACCTGGGGCCTGTGCTAAGCAGGCCCTCGGGTGATGCCAGAGGAGTGTGTGACCTGTGACCTGTGAGGCAGCCTCTGCACTGAGCTCACCTCCGTTTTCTGGGCCCTGAGTCTCGGGAAACCAGATTACACAGGGCCTTGGTCCAGAGTGGGCTGCAGACCCTGTGTGACCTCTAGAACCCAACTGAGCAATTGTGGCCCTCTGTCTGGTCCTGCGCTGGGTGCCCCTCCCTGGTCTCGGAGGCTGGCAGCCACCTCTGAGGGCTTCCTAACCTCTGTGCCTTCTCATGCCTCTGTAGCGGGCCCTGCTGGAGCAGAAACAAAAGAAGAAGCGCCAGGAGCCCCTGATGGTGCAGGCCAATGCTGATGGGCGGCCCCGGAGCCGGCGGGCCCGGCAGTCAGAGGAGCAGGCCCCTCTGGTGGAGTCCTACCTCAGCAGCAGTGGCAGCACCAGCTACCAAGGTACACCCTGCCTGCTGCCCACTGGAGAGCCAGCCTCGGGCAGCCCCGCAGGGTGGCTACATCCGCAGCACTGCTTGGGGGAGGCTCTCAGGGAGGCGTGCACCTCTCAGTCCGCCCAGCTTCAGAGGAGGAAAACCCCTGCCATTTCGGGCTCCCAGCCACAGTGGACCACTGCGCAAGGCCCATGGGACTTGTAGCCTAGTGCTCCTGTTTATGCTCAGGCTGTTGTCCTCTGAATCAGGTGGGGCTAGAAAGTTAAAACTTTATGAATCAGGTTTTTGATCCCAAGCATTTCAGTGAGAACAAGAGGCAGTGCTTCAGAACAGAGTCTGCCTTCCTGAGAAGACATCCCCAACAATATTCTACCTTCTGGGAGGAGTCCTTCTCATCCTGCCCTACATCAACGAGAGTCGCTTGAGACAAGTGCCTGTTCCTTCTCCCAGTGGGTTTCCTGCACCCTCAGTTGGCCTGGCTCTGCTCTGGCCTGCAGGTCCCTATCTGTGGCTCATGTTCCTTCAGAGCATAGGGACCAGTAGCCTCCCTTCCGTACACACTCCAGTTCTCAGCGGAGCCCACTTGGGGCTGGTTCTCTGAAACTAAATGTGGGGAGGGGTTGGCTTTGTTGCCTTGCTGCACTCAGGACTGCCTTCCTGTTTATGTTAGGGTCAGAATACCCAAGGCCAGAAACAGGGTTGGTCTCAGCCTGAGACAGGGACTCCACTCAGTCTCAGTTACCACTGCCCCCTGCTGGTGCTGGTAATCCAGGCCGCTGTGCATCAAATTGCTGTTAGGAGGGTGGCAATTAGAAGCCTCCCTGATGCGCCTCTTCTGTGGCTTCCTCGTGACCTGGAGCCTGCAGCCACATTGTACTTCAGTAGTTGCCTCACTTTATGTTAAATCTTTTTCGTCTTACTCCTGGGACTCCCCCTTCTCCTGCCTCATAGCATCTCAGGTCCTCTTCCCCCTGCTGCACTAGCCCTGCTTTTTTTCACTAGGTGGCCTCGTAGGTGCCTTGGAGGGCAGTGGTTAGATCTGACTCATTCACTGCCCAGTCTGTGGCTTGGCACACCATAGGAGCTCAGTGCCCCCGTGTATGCTCATACCCTCTGAGGATATCCATTTTGTTTCTAATAATAAAGGGTGCCTTTGGGCATTTCCCAAGGGCCAAGCAGAGTACTAGGCACTTTCCCTGCATGGTCTCATATAATTCTTGCAGTAACTCATCATCTTCATCTGATAGACAGAAGGATGGGTTCCGAGGGACTCAGTGACTTGCCCACAGTCTGCTGCTGGCAAGCGACAGGGCTAGAATTTGAACCCTATCCTATGTGACTCCACAGGGTCTTTCTGCCATGTTGTGTTGCCTGCCTAGTAGAAAGCTCCTTCGATGGTAATTTAGTTCCTGCACTGAGCACTGGGGACCTTGCTTGCTGTGTCTGACCTCCATCTGAGGGGCCTTGCAGAGCCGGACAGGGCTTTCAGCCCAGCTCTGTGGCTAGGAGAGGGAGTCCCAGCAGTTCCTCTCAGCACTGACCCTGGCCCCAGACTTTCCTGGTGGCCTCCTCCTATGTCTTCCTGAGTGCCATCCCGGTAGAGAGGGCTTCTGCCATCCTGGATCCTGTGTGGGACTCAGCGCCTCCAGCTCTCCCGGCATGCACCTGACCGCTGAGGTTGTGTGCCGAGCGCCACCCTACTCCCATGACTTTTGACCCTGCTGATTTGTGCCAGAGACAAGCACCTAACTGATGTTCAGTTATTTTGGCAAGTGTTTCTTGAACGTGGACTCTGTGCCAGGGCAGTGTTGGCCACAGAAAGAACACAGTTAGAGAAATAGCACCGCTGGGGAGGTGGATGATCTGGTGGCCGAAGACAGTTTCTGGTCGTGTCGCTACTGGTCGCTTCCTCATTTTTGGCTGTGGGTAAGTCGTTTACTCTCTGTAGGTCTATTTTTCCCCCTTTAAGATGAGGAAAATTCTCTCAGCCTCAGGGCTTTGAAAAACTGAAGCAGCCAGTGCTCTGTTCCAGAGTCCAGAAGCAGGGATTACGGTTCCTTGCCGACAGTGTAGACCAGGACATTTTCCTGGGGCCCGCCCTGCAGAGGACATTTGCACTTGTGACACTGGGGCTTCGGTGAGGTGCACGTGGCTTGGTTACTTGGTCTAGCTCAACAGTGGCGATCTCAGCTCCAGAGCCCCGGGGAGGCTGCTGCACGTGCAGTTGACTGACCTGGCGCTTGGTGATTCCGACACCACCCCACCTACCCTCTCCACCTCCGGCAGCATTCGCTGCCTCTGCCCTGCCCTCTGCTGGCTCTTGAAGTGAAGTGCAAAGGGATTATTCCCAAAGGAAGGGAAGGGGAGTTTGATAAAAATCAGCACTGAAGGTTTACCGCAGCAAACACACTTTGACTCTGACCCCCTGGCTCTGCTCATTCGTTTTATATGAGTTGCTTCATTTCGCTGACAGTGTGTGTCAGGCACCGGACTAGAGGCCGGGGGCCCAGCATGAGCAGAAACAGCTGTGGTCTGCTGCCTCCTGTGCTGAAAAGACTGAGTTACACACATGGTTACAGGTTCTCCAAGAGGATAAGAGAGATCTCATTTTCAGATTAGGGGTGTCAGGGAAGGTTTCCAGAGGAAATGACACTACAGCTGAAGTTTGCAGACAAAAGGGGTAGTAAGGGTGCTCCTGGCAACGGTCACAGCTGGCACATGAGCCCTGGGGCAGGAGGGAGTCCAGAACATCCCAGCTACTGATGAGTCTGAGTGGCTAGCACTCGTGGCCCCTGGGGGTCAGGGAGTGGGAGACAGGTCAAGGGACAGGAAAACAGAGGAATCAGATGTGGTTTAAAAGCAGCAACCAGAAGTCCCTCAAGATTGCTGAGCAGATTAACCCAGATGCCCATGAACAGATGAATGGATAAACTGTGGTAAATCTACTCAGTGGGACAGTATGCAGTGATAAAGAACAAAGATGATTTTAGGAAGCACCTCATAACCTAGTTTCAATTGGAAGACACACTGAGTGCAATCAGTCTGCAGCAAAAGAACAAATATTGTATGAGACTCTACCCTGCTAAAATGATTTTTTAAAAATAGACTTATGGCTGGCTGGCTATGTACAGAAGAAAAGACTCTGATGGCTGACAGAGGGAGAAGGTTGGTCATGGATTAGATAGTTGGTAGAAACTGGTTAGGTGAAAGCATAGACTACAACGCAGTGTAGAAAGTAGATCAGCTTAACTAGACTTCACCGTAAACGGAAAGCTCTTCTAATCTCAACCCAATATTGACAGGATAGAGTAGCAGGGGCAGGGCTCTGGGGGCCATGCTCTCAGGGAACATTGAGGCCAGTTGGTATAACTAGCCTATTGCTAAGAACATCTTCTGCACCCCCTATTGGTGAGTGGCATCGAGGGTATTAAAAGCTAGCAAGCTGCCGTCTGAGGTACACCAAATGGTCTCAACTCATCCAGAACAGATGATCACTGAGAACAACAAAGACACGAGGAAGAAAGAGCTCAGGAGACAGAAGGACCCATGTATCAATGGGAGACTGTATCAATGTGTGACCAGAAGAACCAGATGGTGCCCGGCCACACCAAAGACAGCCGTAATGGGGCACACAATTTAGAGGCCCTGTGGCAACACGAGAAAAAGGGGTGCAGCTCAACAACTCTGCCAAAAGAGCACAACTGATGGTCTGACAGCCTGGAGGGTCCCCTGGAAGCATGGCCCCTAGACCTGCTGCTGCCCCTGACTAGAAAACCCTCCTGAGGTCAGTTCTTCAGACAGGGATGGACTGGACTCAGGGTCACAGTGTGACCGTGTGGTGTGTGTACTTTATGGCTCTGTGCATTTATACGATGCTGTCCTACTGGTCTCTTTCTAGATAGGAGAGAAGAGGGTGAAGAGGAAGGGACAGGAGCTTGATGAGAGGTTACTAGAAGTAGGGAATGAAAAGGAGAAGTGTACTGTCACCAGGCAAGGAGAGCGAGCAGAAGGAGCTGCAGACAGGCATGCGAAATTGATTTAGATTGTATACTTTAATTTAATCACAATTTAAGAAAAAAAGAAAAGATTTCTGAGCAGATTTGTACAGTTCTGATGTGTGCAGGATTTGAGGCAACTAGCTATGACTCTTGGTCTCACTGCTGGTATACATCCACCCTCTGCTATCGAGTTGGTTCTGAGTCATAATGACCCTATAGGTTTAGAGTAGAGTTTCCTGAGTAGAGTTTCCAAGGAGCGCCTGGGGAATTTGAACGGCGGATCTTTTGGCTAGCAGCCACAGTACTAAACCCGGACTGCACCAGGTTCCCGCTGTTGGTGTAGACAGCTCCTTTCACACCAGCAGTCTACCCTTCCTCAGGCTGCTCTCCCGCTCAAGGCTCCCGTGTTCTCATCCCACGACAGCCCCGTGCAGGGTTCCCAGAATGCTTGCTTGTCTTGCCTGTGGTTTCTCAGGAGATTCAGCCTTTTCTCTATTATCCGCTGTCATGAGTGGCCTACACTGTCACATTCTTCCTCCTGCCACCCAGGTCCAGAACAGCTTGCTGGCTGCAAGCTTTGATTGCCTGCTTCTTGGTTGATCGTGGTCTGAGCCGGACCTCTAACTTCATCTAACTGGACTGAAGGTGCCCCCTCCCCTCACCTCAGGCCTGCTGCAGGCACCTTGGCCTGGTAGAGATGAGTGGGACTCTGGCTTTGTGGTCAGAGAGGTGGTCCAGAGGCCTTTGGGGCTTGGGGAAGGGACCAGAAAATGTGCTGAAATGTGTGTTTGAGTTGGAGCTCTGGTCTCACTCAGTGCCCATCTCTCTCTCTCTGTCTTGGGTTCTCTCCTAAGCAGTTCAAGAGGCTGACTCACTTGCCAGTGTGCAGCTGGGAGCTGCCCAGCCAACAGCTCCAGCCTCAGCCAAAAGAAGCAAGGCAGCAGCTGCAGCAGGGGACCAGGGTGGGGCCTCAAAAAAGGAGAAGAAAGCGAAGCACAAAGGTTAGCTTTCCTTCCCTACAGCCCTCTCCATTGTAAGATCATGGGGAGTCTGACTCCCCAGACTTGGAGGTGAGGGACAGTAAGGGTGGCCTCAGTGAAGACTACAGCTGACATGCAAGGTCCCCACACAGCTGGCTCGTAAATTGTGTCTAACTGGAGAGTATGTGGACTGACCTGTAGGTGTGGACAGGCCCCATGCCACCAGGAAGTGAGTAGCCTAGACCCCATTCTTAACCCAAGTGCTGTCTACCCCGGGCGCATGAGGGTCTTGCCAGCCTGGGCCAGGACGTTCCTTTTAGCCATGGCATCTCCTCCTCCCAGGCAGCCTGCCCCATGCTTGTGCAGCACACGCTGTTCCTCATGTGGGCTTCGTGCCACTCTGTACTCTAGTCCTGATTCGACTGTCTGGACCCACAGACCAGGCTATTCCTTCTGCTCCTCTCTCTAGAAAAGACCCCCAGAGATCAAGGACATGGACTGTGTCCTCTGCCCTTAGTGCTGTCTCTGCTGGTCAGACATCCCCTTTGCTCAGCCCTTGTTCAGGCGCAGTGGTTTCCAGCCACAGAGTCACAGATGGACAGTGATGTGCCAGGGTCTGTGGGCTCCTGGAGCAGATTCTCGCACTGTGGGCATAGTCCAGCCAAGCAGGGTGGCTGCCACATGTGGGGTCCAGGCCCTGGTTCTGTGACTGAAGCTGTGGCAACGTGAACAGCAAGATAGATGTGGGTGGGAGATGCTCTGCTTGGGAAGGAGAGTGTACGTCAACCCCAGTCTTTTTTGAGGTACCCCGCATGTGTGGACTGTTGTAGTGGTGTGTGTAAGTTACTCTGTGGCGTGTGTGCTTGTCTGTGAGAGCGTCCACTGGCCATGTCTGTGATGGATTGTGGGCCTCAGCTATGATCTGGGTCGATCCTTGTTCTCCATGCTGTTTTTTCCACTGAGCACTTAACTCTTTAGATGACTGCTGTCTCCCATAGGGATATGAGGCATTTTACACCAACCCTGGCTGTTAATTTGGAGACTAGCTGAAGAAACAAAGCTCACATCCTTTCCCTTCATAGATTACTGATCATTACCAAGATGAAAACAGTGGTTAGGTTTTTAAACTCAGTTTTACAAATCAAGTTTTGCAGAGAGCTCCACTCAGCCTTCATCCTTCGTGGACTTTTGAGAATGCAGGCACAGGTCCTCCCCCACCCCCTGGATGGGACTCAGGAGTGTCCATGGCCTGCAGGTACCAGCGGGCCAGCAGCACTGGCAGAAGACAAGTCTGAGGCCCGAGGCTCAGTGCACATCCTGACTGTGGGCCAGGCAGACCATGACCAGGACGCAGGGGAGACGGCAGCTGGTGGGGGCACGCAGCCCAGCGGGCAGGACCTCCGTGCCGCGATGCAGAGGAAGGGTGAGCCCTGTGGGGCCCGATGACTCCCCCAGAGTGCAGTCCCATGTTCTCAGATCCACCCTTCTCCAGGAGCTGGGCCTTCCTGGGCGTGGCCCAGCCTCCTGGCAGGAGTAAAAACAGCCTTGAAGACACATGAGGTGGGGACACATGAGGAACTTAGGCAGGGCCCTTGACCAGGCTTAGTTAAAAGAAAATAATGTGAACTGGGGTAACCAGCCCACAGCCAGCCCTGTCTCCCCTACCCTCATCTCCTGTCCCTAGGGAGGCCCAGGGTCGAGGACAGATGTCCTTTCAGGCCTTCAATTGCATACAAAAAGCTCCTTTGCAGAGTTCCCTTGTGTCTACTAGGCTGGGGGAGCAGGGCCGGGAGGCCAAGAGGCAGGGTATGTCCTCCTTGGAAACCTGCTGCCCTGGCAGTTGCCCCACTGTAAGCCCCACCTCAGGGAGCCCCTGGCATGGGTGGGTGGCAGAGAGAAAGAAACCTGGCAGTGCCACTCACATTCTAAGGTGTCTGATCAGGGAAAGCTTCCTCGAGAACAGGGCTGTTGAGGTAACACAAAAATGGAGATGGCCTTCTGGGTGGGGAGATCAGGGCAGACAGCTCTAATGAAGAGTCGGCACACCCTGCATGCCAGGCTGAGGGAGGAATTGGACCTTTTCTCAAGGAGATGGTATGGCCTGTGCCAGCCATGGCCTCTGTAGGCCTGAGGTTAGAAATGGGAGGTCCCTGGCACAGGGGCACCTCAGTGCCAACCTTGATCATGGGAGACGGGGGCAGTGTGACTGTAGAGGAGTCCGTGGGTGGTCGGGATGGGGGGCGTATCATGAGGTTTGTGACCAGCCACAGCCTGTGGGTGCATGTGAGAGAATAGGTGTGTCCTCGTGTGTATCTGGATATCTGCCTGTTAATGTGAGTATATGTGTACATACTGCTTTGTGTACGTGTGTCGGGGTCCATGTAGGCCAGCACCTGTGAATGTCTGTCTGTTGGGTGTGTATTCCTGGGGTGGACGACGACTCACCCCTTTCTTCCTGTGCCTCTGCCTGGCCTAGGCATCTCCAGCAGCATGAGCTTCGATGAGGAAGAGGAGGATGAGGACGAGAACAGCTCCAGCTCCTCCCAGTTAAACAGCAACACCCGCCCCAGCTCTGCCACAAGCAGGAAGTCCGTCAGGGTGAGTGGGGAGCTCTCCCACAGAGCAGGAGGTTGGGTGGCCGTCCAGGTTGGAAGTGGCATAGGTGTGTCAAGAAATGGCTGGGGGCAGTGGCTTTCCTGGAGCCAGGGGCTGGACCCAGAGGCCTGTCGAGAGCTTCTCTGGCCTGGGCACTCCTTTCCTTCCATCCTGTACCCTAGCTCTCTAACCGTACTAGGAGGGTGGGGAAGCTGAAGTTGCACGGGATGACCTCTGAGACTCTGCCCACAACACTGTCCCCACTGCTGGGACTGCTGAGGGTTAGGGAAGGGAGAGGAAGATAGCCCCAGATCCTAGGATGGCCTGGCCGCATCCCAGAGATCCCTCTGTCTTCCCCACCATGGGGCACCTTTGGATCCCAGACCACCAGTTTCAGCTGCTCAGGATCCCCGAGTCTCAGGCTCCTATCTCTGCCCCATAGGAGGCAGCCTCAGCCCCTAGCCCAACAGCCCCAGAGCCACCAGTGGAGGTTGAGGTCCAGGATCTTGAGGAGTTTGCACTGAGACCAGCTCCCCAGGGTATCACCATCAAGTGCCGCATCACGCGGGACAAGAAGGGGATGGACCGGGGGATGTACCCTACCTACTTTCTGCACATGGACCGCGAGGATGGAAAGAAGGTGAGGTTAGCCTGGGCCTGCTGTCTCATCTAGGCGACTGGAAGCCACACATGAACTTTCTGTTTTCCAAAGAAGCGAAAGCCGCCATGCCTGGTCAGTGTGTGCCTTTATGTCTGCCATTGCATAGGTGTGTGTGCACATACATGTATTTGGGAATGGAAGCAGGGCTGAGTGGCTCATGGGAGCACAGGTGTATGAGTGGCACCTGTGTTTGTGTGGAGACCAGAAGCTGGGTCTGCAGCATGACCTTGCTCCGCTCCCCAAGGTGTTCCTCCTGGCGGGAAGGAAGAGAAAGAAGAGTAAAACTTCCAATTACCTCATTTCTGTGGACCCAACAGACTTGTCTCGAGGAGGGGACAGCTACATCGGGAAACTGAGGTACTAATATCCCCCCAGGAAGTAGATGTGGGTGGGGGCAGGTTCTCAGTGGAAGAAGTCTCCTCCTGTCCCTGAAGGAGATCTAGGCCAGTCTCAGGATCCTCCCCTAAGATCTTCTCTTGTCCGCCAGATCCAGCCATAATCAAGGCCTGTGCCCAGCTGAGAGCTAGACTTGGAGCTGAGTCTCATGCCCCATACCCTAGACTGCTTGCTATCTGGCAGGTGGGAGGGAACAGGCCCACCAAGAGTAGCAGGTCAGACCTGGCATGTCACTGACTATTTAGGCCACCATGGAACAGCTGCCTTGCCTCTCTGATCTGTGGCACAGGGCAGGGATGAGAGTAGGTCCTTGAAAGAAGAGTTGCAATGACCTTGGAGTGGGGTACGGGGATGGGAGAAGCCTCTCAGCTGGGCCGGAAGGAAGAGGTGGGATTTGGTGAGGAATAGAATACTGGACTGAGGAGCATAAATAAAGCTTAGAGGTAAGAAACTAAAGCTGGAGATGGAACTAAAGTCAGATGAGGCTGGAGAGGGTAGGGGAGATCATCTCATCCGTTCCCTGTGGGTTGCTGAATCTCCTCGACAGCCTTGCCAGGTGCTATTGCACTTGCTCACCTCCATGAGGGGAGCACGAGTGCTCCCCCAGGGAAGTATGTGGAACCTAGATTTACCTCCCTGGATTTCCCTCACTGAACCGAGATGCACTCTGTGTCAACTCAGAGCAAGCCCAGGCCTTCTGCCCGTGAAGCCCTGTCAAAGATACGGATTCAGTGAGCGTTGTGCCCACTGGCCTGCCTGAGAATGCCTTGCCAGCTTCTCGTAGAACAGGCTGTGAGCTGCTTCCTGCCCTGGGGCAGAGAATGCATGATGTATGTTGATCACACCTTTCTTTCAGGTCCAACCTTATGGGCACCAAGTTCACCGTTTATGACAATGGAGTCAGCCCTCAGAAAACATCGTCCTCTACTTTGGAAAGTGGAACTTTGCGTCAGGAGCTGGCAGCTGTGTGTTACGTGAGTCCTGGGTTCCTGTCTCTGGTCTCTAAATTAGGCCTGAGATTTAGCAACTGGCTGCTGGATCTGGGGACTCGCCCATCCATCTTGGTGGGGACATAAGGCTGGGTGGAGAGGAACAGCACTCTCTGGTGTGGTCCCTGCCTCCAGCAGAGAACCCCTGACCCTCCTCTCTTGTCTTCAAGGCTCCACCTGCTTGAGGAGGTCCAGGAGCCTGTGGGCTGCCTGGCTAGGTCTTGCCCGGGCATCCCTCATGTCATCCCTGCAGCATGCCGGGTCCTGCGGGGACTACAAGCCCCTTTGTGTAATCACCTGACTGAATGTTCATGATAGCCTGAGAACTAGGTCCGATGTTCATCACGTATCTGAGAAGACCAAAGCGCAGATGTCGGGTCCTGTGCCAGTGTTACAAAGCTCATAAATGTCCAAACTGGAATATGAATGTGGGGGCTTTCTCCAGATTACTGAACCTCAGTGTTTTCATGATAAAAAGAAAGATTTGATACCCTTCCAGCCTGAGCATGGGTGTTTTCTTTGGAGCCAATTGGAAAGCCTGCAATTTTGTATGACCCAATGGTGCCATCTGCTGGTGAACTTTGAGGAAGCAGCCTGAATCTGACAAATACTGAGCCCCAGCGGTGTATTCCAGCTGTTGGAAACTGTAGTGGCATAGTGATTTAGTGCTACGGCTGCTTACCCAAAGGTTGGCAGTTGATATCCACCACACACTCCTTGGAAACTATTCAGCAGTTAAATTCTGTCCTATAAAGCCACTCTGAGTCAGAATCAACTTGATGGCAATGAGTTTGGGTATTTCTGGGTTTGAGGCACTGAGGGTACAGTAGTGAACAAAACAGATGTAACAGATTTCTACCCTTACTGCAGCTTACCACTAGTTGGGGAGACAACTTATAGGTAAAATAAAGAATATAGTCCTCATAAGTGCTAAGCCAGAAAACAGACCTGCTGCTGTCCAGTCAGTTTTGACTCAACAGCGACCCTGTAGGACAGAGTCGAATGCCCTATAGAGTTTCCAAACAGTGCCTGGTAGATCTGAACTGTGACCTTTCTGGTGAGCAGCTGTAGCTCTTACCCAGTATACCACCAGGGTTTCCCGATAAATGCTAAGAAGGTAAAAATAAACAAGGGAAAATGGATACAGAGTGTCAAGGTGTGCCTGAGGTTTTAGGGGGTAATGCAGGGCAGGCCCCCCTGAGGAAATCTGAGTAAAGAGCAGAAGGGAGTGAAGGACAGCCGTGTGGATATCTGGGGGTGGCAGAGGGAGCAGTGAGGGCGGGAGTCTTGCACAGCTGCCACGCTGGCAGAATGACTGGTGGGCCGAATGATGCAGTGAAGGTCAGTGGCCAGGAGAGTCAGGAAACAGGGCTGTCTCATGGCAGGCCTTAGGGTCACAGGGAC
Organism: Heterohyrax brucei; assembly: GCA_028571685.1. Taxonomy (NCBI): domain Eukaryota; kingdom Metazoa; phylum Chordata; class Mammalia; order Hyracoidea; family Procaviidae; genus Heterohyrax; species Heterohyrax brucei. The sequence goes on from CM053145.1 coordinate 93,022,719, forward strand.
ATCTTAAGCTTTTGCTTAGGGTGAGATGGGAAGCAAAGGAAGAGACAAATGATCTGACATATGTTTTAACAGGGCCATTTGCTGCTGTGTTAAGAATGGACGGCAGGGAGAAGGGATTTGGGGGGCCAGTGACAAAAGCAGGTTCAGTTAAAGGCTGTTACAGTGATCTTGGTGAGACATTATGGTGAAAAGTGGCCAAATTCCCGAAATAGTCAGAAGGTAGAGCTGACAGAATTTGCTAATGGATTCGCAGTGGTGTGGGGGAGGGAGCGACCCAAGGATGGCTGCACATCCTGTGCCCGAGCAGATGGAAGACCTGAGTTGCTGTTAACTGAGGGGAGGAAGATTGGAGGAGCTGGTTCTGGCAGTCTGGGAGCTCAATTCTGGACATGTTGAGTTAGAGATGTTTTATTACATAGTCAGTAGAGAAGTTGAAAACCAGCTTATCCTTATTTCCTTTTCCACCTCATTTTCTCCAGTAGGTGAGTAGGTACTCGCTCTGATACATGCAAAGAAGAGAAAGGTGGGAAGGGGAATATGAAGTGTCAGAGTGTGTGTGAAATTTTAGGAAGGAGGGCAGGGCAGGCATCCCTGAAGTAATGCACGTGAAGAGTTGAGCTCTCTTTATTTCCCAGGAGACAAACGTTCTAGGCTTCAAGGGGCCACGGAAGATGAGTGTGATTGTCCCGGGCATGAACATGGTTCACGAGAGAGTCTCCATCCGACCCCGCAATGTGAGTCTCTGCCCCCTTGTCCCTTCTCCCTTCTAGCCTCTGCACAAGCTGCTGAGGGCAGAACTCCAGCTGGTGTCTGTATGTGTAGGAGACACAGTGTGAGGAGCCATAGGGACCAGGGGAAATCTAAGGATCCCCATCCTTAGGACAGATCCCTCTTTGGGGGGGTCATGGTGTAGAGGCTGGGGCCTTGCTCAGGTGAGGCTGCCCCCTCCCCCAGGAGCACGAGACGCTACTAGCACGTTGGCAGAACAAAAACACGGAAACAATCATTGAGCTGCAAAACAAGACACCTGTCTGGAATGACGACACACAGTCCTATGTACTCAACTTCCATGGACGTGTCACACAGGCCTCCGTGAAGAACTTCCAGATCATCCATGGCAATGACCGTGAGTGTTTCTGCCCTAACTCTTCATGACTGGGACCCTAAGCTCGAAGTTCAGCTTACCTAGCTCTACCTATAGAGGCCAGAGTTTAAGGAAGTGGGCTGCATGGGTAGTTAGATTAGATGTGAAGAAGCTTCTAGCCATAATGGTTGGACAGCCCTAAAAGAAGCTTCTTTGAAGCCCTGGCCCTAGAGTCTGTGCGCTGAGCAGAGTCTCGGGCCTGGGAACCCCTTCTAAATGGCCTTTCCTCCTCTTTCCTGTCTCTTGGTGTTTGTACACATCTTTCTTTCTCCCTTGTCATCTATTGCCTCTCTCCTGCCGTGTCTCCCAATTGTTTTCCTTCCTTTGGAATTACTTTGGCATCTCTGCTTCTTGCTTTCCTGTTCTTGTTGTGGTTGGGATGTCTGTCCTTCCCTGTCTCCGCCATCCCTACTCTGCCCTGTTTTTGTTCTGTCCATCCCTGGCCATGCTTCTGCCTGGCCCCAGCGGATTACATCGTGATGCAGTTTGGCCGTGTAGCGGAGGATGTGTTCACCATGGATTACAACTACCCGCTGTGTGCGCTGCAGGCCTTTGCTATTGCCCTGTCCAGCTTCGACAGCAAGCTGGCTTGCGAGTAGAGGCCTCCTTGTGGCCTTTGGGGTTACTTGGCCTGGAGTGGAGCCTGCCTGCCTGCCCACCCGTGGAGAGACCGCCCTGCCTACCCTCTGTACCTAGGCCTCCTGCCAGATGCATCTTTGGCTCAGAGCTGAGGCAGAGGGAGGGGAATGAGGGGTGGGTGGGTCTGAATGGACCAACGTGAATTCCTTCTGTGCCCCACGATCAGCTCCTCCCAGGTTAGTGTCCTGCTGCAGTGGTGTTTGCGGAGCCGGACAACCTCATCTGCTGGAAAGGCAGGGGGAGGCGCTGAGGGAAAGGAAGCACAACACAGGGCTGCTGTGGCCCAGCCGTCCCCTCAGCTCAGGAGGCCGATGACAGCAGGTGCCCCAGCAGTGAGGGGCACGGTGTGTGTGTGTATGTGTGTGTATGTGTGTGTGTGTAGGGCGCATCAACTTGACATAGCAGCAGACTCGGTGGCCAGGCTTGGCTTTTCAGTTCCCTGCGTGGTGTTGAGGCTCTGAGCAGTTCGAGAGGCCAAGGTGGGCAGGAAGTCTGCTAACTTCAGAAGGTCCCAGCCAGGCCTGGGAGAAGTTAGGATGATAAGAGACAGGGTAGGGGTCTAGAGGAAGGGTGAGTGATCAGACCTTGCCAGGCTTGGAGGGGCCTGGCTGGCTGTGGGCTGTGGGAGCTGGCTGGGAGGCTGGGGTTTGAGCTCATTTGGTTTCTCCAGGTTCGCTCTGCACTGATGGAACCAACTCAAGGCCAGATGTCTCAGTGGACAGGGTGTGCTGGACAGAGGCTCAGTACGCAGGAGGTGCAGGAGCTCCCTGGCTTCTGCCCCAGTTGCTGCCTGCAGAGCAGACCCAGCCACACCCAGACAACATGGGTGAAGCCCAGGGCACTAGCCCCAGGCTGCGCACAGCCAAGTGTACCTGGGTTCTAAGCCGAGACATGCTCCAAGAATCCCGCCCTAGAAAACCCCGGCACCGGGACTCTTGCCTCTGCTTCAGCTCCCGCTGCCGTCAGCCTAGGTCGTGGATGGCTCTTGAAGGAGGCAGTAGGGTTTCTGTGGGTAGTTCTTCTTTGGTCGAAATGGGCCACAGCACGGTGAGCAGGGAGTATTTCAGAACCACAAGAAGTTAGATGTGACAGGACTCTTGGCAGTCAGCTGGCACAACCCCATCCCTTTCCATTACTCAGAACATGGGACTTGCCCGGCATCACCTAGCTGGTTAGTGACAGAGTTCAGAACCTCAGCCTCCCCCTTTTGTGTTGTCCCACCTATTCCCCATGAAACTGATAATCTTAAGTTTCTAGCCTTCCAAGGGCCCTGTTCCCTGATTCAGGAGACTTAGAATAAGTTTGATTTAATGAGTAAAGTTGAAACCATTTCAGTAGGAAATTAGGCTTTTTCCACATCAGTCTAATGAGGACTGGCCTGGGACCTCTGTTGAGAGGTGCTTGGCCATGAGCAGACCTTAGCAAGCCTGCTTTGTGTTTCTCTGTCCAAATGTGGTAGACAGATGTGTGCTGCAGGGCCCAGCTGTGTCTCCCTCCACTGCCATACTTCTCCATGGATGGCACTAGTCACCCCGCAGGCTTGGGCCTTCTAAGCTCTTGCCCGTTTGTCACTCGCCCTGGGCAAGCCTTCTTGCCTAGGCAGAGGTCGGAAGTCTGTGGGAAGTAAGCAAGAGTTGTACCTTGTTTTAGAGCAGATTTGCTTGAGAAGGCTAAGTAGAAATTCTTTCTTTTTTAAAAAAAATTAAAAATTGTATTTTAAACATGTGAGACTCTGTAGGAGACGGAGTTGTTTTGACTCCTTAAGTGGGAGTAGTATGTGCTCCTATATCTTTGTAATCCCAGTTTTGCTTGTTGAGTGCTTAAAGGCACACCTCTGCTAGCATGGGATCAGCTCCCATTGCAGGCAGATTTTTCTGAGAGACCCCTCTCTAGTTATCTAGTTTTTTGTTTAAAAAAATGCAAAAAAACATGGCCTGGTTTCTGGACAACTCTTGGGGGCCATCTGAGGACACAAGCAGTTTCTGTGCTGGGGCCGATCCATTCATTCCTTAGTAAAGCCCCTGGTGCCATCATCCTGTCCACAGCTCCTTTGGCCTGCCTTCCTGACTGAATGAGCAGAGAACTGCTAACACGTAAGCTGCCAAGGATTAGGCAAGCTGTTTTCTCTGGGTCTAGAATTTTAAGGTAGAATAGGCTGACTTTGGGTCTTGAAAGGGGATCTTGGTAGTAGACTGGAAAAATCAGAAGCACAATGGAAAACTCTTGACCTTTGTGTTTCCTTTGGAACACAGAAGAGGAGGTTGACTGGGTATTTTGGTACACTTCCAGGTCAGGCTCTTAGGCTCCCAGCTGGACTTGGGGAAGGGTAGCCTCAGCAACAAAAGCCTCAGTGGTGAGCAGTAGCGACTGAGTCACCTGCTCGAGATGTAGCCTAGCAAGGTTTCCTCTTGAGACTCCACTCCTGATGAGGCTGGTATTCCTTGTCATTGGCCCCACAGCCATGGGCCCAAAGACTCCTGATGCTTATGGGGCCCTGGAGACCACCTCGGCTCAGCACCTCCTATAGCTGAAGTCCTTGTCCTCCACAGCCTCTGCCCAGACGGTCCCTAGCTGGGCAGGGAACTTGGTGACTGAATGAACAGGCTGAGGGTGTTGGGCAACTGGTTCTGTAGGCAGCTTCTCTATAACTGCTCCTGGCTCTCTAGCCCCTCCTGGAGCTGCACCCCAAAACTCTACACCTTCTGCTCCAAAACAGTTCTGCAGAGTGGTGACGTTCACTTCCCCAACTCTTCTCCAATTCTAGCTTTTCTTTACTTCTGGCTCTAAGGTGCTCTGTGTCAGTTTGTGTCTGTCTGTCTGTGTGTCTGTGTGTATTTGGGGAAAAGGGCAATCTGCAAACAATCAACTGAGGTTTCTTCGTGTCATATTTGAGGATGAAGGAAAGAAATAAGGATGTAGTTATGATCCCATTGGGTTTTGTGCATTCATTTCATGCTCCTTGAACAGAAAGTTTATCTGGGAAGTTATCAGCTTGTTCTCCCAGGGTTCTGATTACACCATCCTAGAAACTTTTAAGTTTTTAACTTTCCACTCTGAATTACCTAAAGACATCAGTGTGTCTGTCGCATGCATGCTTTTGGATGAATTTGAACAATCTAGTGAATGTGCCTTAAAAATCAAGACACTGCTTCAGAGGCATGTAAGGTCCAGACCCAGGGTGAGGCCAGGTGCTGGAAGCCAGGGAGTGTGGTCGTCACAGGCTAGAGGAGAACCTTTGGAGGCCACCTCCTTCAGTGCTAAGTAGGGCAAGAGAAGTGTGGAAGCAGAGTTTTTCTTCACTCTGGAAATGACAGGGCATTAACCTGAGAGGTGGTTCTAAATTGAACCTGCTGCAGTGGCGACTGCCCAGTGAAAGGCCCACCCTCCCTGACAGGGGGCCTGCGGTGAAGGGAGATGCCGGGAGAGCCATGCCCACGGCGGTTACGCAAGCACAAATCCCACCCCTGGGTGGAGTCCCTGGTTTTCCCTCACGGCAGGAACACTGGCCCTCCCTGCTCTCCAGTCCCTCTTGCCCTCACAACACCTCATGTCATCTGCCATGTGGCCCTTTGAGCACACTTTGCCAGACAGCTGGATGAGCCTGCCTGCTTGTGAGGCCCAGCACCATGCCAGGCACCAGAGTCCCCTGCCCTGGCTCATCAGCAGCCTGTGGCAGCCCCAGGAACAGTCCAGGGGATGGGATCTTGTTTGAAATGCCTGGCCACCTGTTCTTGTGGGGTGGGGTGTTCTTACGTACCTCCAGTTTGCAATTTTGTGTCATCTCAGGATATAGGGGAGGAGAAGAGCAGAAGTATTGGAACAGGTTTCATTTTTGAATTTTCTACCAAGCTGAGAGGCAAGTTGGTCTTAGAAAAAGCACTACACCACTTAGTAGCCATGTGATTTTGAGCAAACTGTCTAATCTTTTGAGGTCTGTTTTCTCATTTGCAAAATGAGGAGGTTGGTCTATAAAGCTGCAACAGGATTCAGGGTGAATGACAGTTAACCCTTGCTTTCATCACTACTTTTTCTAGCTCATCACTGTGCCTTTTTTCTTTTCTAAGGAAGACATCACCACACCCCTCTCCTCTGTTCTAGCGTCCCTCTCCCCCTACCAAGGTCCAGGTAGAGGTGGAGATTAGGCTCAGATCGAGTTTCCTATGAGCAATCTGGAGTGACTTAGAAAGGGAAGCCTGACTCTGCCTCTTTCATCCCGCATTTGGTGACAAAGGGGACTTGGTCAGGATGGGTGATGTTTCTCTTGCTGGGAACACACACTTAGCTAGTTTTCATAATGCCTAGAATGTGTATGTCTATTTGCACAAGATTGTCTTTTCCTATTTGAGTGGTCAGACATTTTATTTTTGCTCAAAATTATCTGGAGTTTTAGACAAACTTGCAAAACTGTGCTTTTATTAAGTGACTTTTTGAATAAACTCTTTGGTATTCTGGAGCAAATGTATTTATTTATTGGTATGTGCAATGACAGACTTGGTATTTTCCCACCTTGACGTTATATATGTTGTAGAATTTGGTGTTTGTCTAAGTACAAAACATATACCAACAAATTAAACTTGAATTGTTTCAACACTGCTGTGTATTTTTTTTTTTTTTTACCATTAAAGTAGAAGAGCATGTCTCTCCTCAGGTCTTTTCCTGCTCCTAAAGTTTCTGTTTAGGAGTCTCTGGGGGTGGCGAGCTGGGCAGTGGTGATTTGAAGGTCACGGCTTCTTCATGACCTGTGATACGTGAATCAGAACTGCACTCTTCTGGCTGTGCTCTTCAGGTTTAGGAATGGTCACAACCATACCCAGAAGGTGGGAAAATGGTGAGGTTAGAAGGTACTTAGAGTGATCCTCTTTAGGGTCAGCTGTGCCAACTGGGGAGCCATGGTGGCGTGCTGGTTAAGAGGTACAGCTGCAAACCAAAGGTTGGCAGATTGAGTCCAGCACCTGCTCCTTGGAAATCCTATGGGGCAGTTCTCCTCTGTTCTGTAGGATTGCTGTGAGTCTGAATTAACTCGGTGGCAGCAGGCCTTTTTTGTTTGTTTGGTGCCAACTAGAGTAACAAGCTATTGGCTCCTAAGTGTCCCCTTGTGGGCCTGGCTCTTAGGGACAGAAGAAAGCTGTAGAGCTCAAAGAGAGAGGCTGGAAATGGCCCAAGTGGCAGAAGTAACACAAAGACCCAGCTACTGGATTCCTCTGGCCCTACTCAGGGCCTAACCCATTTGAAAAGGACTTAAACATGCCTGGAAATCGTGTATGTGTATGTACAAGACTTAAAAATGCCTGGAAGGCATGTGTGCATGCGTGCGTGTGTGTGTAGCAGAACTGCAGTCAAGACAACAAGAGGCTGCAATTATGGCTGGAAGCACACATGTGGTCTGATCCTGAGGGAAGAGGTCAAAATTAAAATTACCAAGAGATTACAGAGCCCCATACCCTGGGCCATTCCGGGCAGTCTGGGTGGCCTTGGAAAGTGTCCGGGGTGTCCCAGCTGCACAGGACCTGAGGTACAGACTGGTAGGCTGTCACTGCACACCTCCCTCACGTTTGACCCTTACAAACAGTCTCTCATTCCAACAGCCCTGTAAGGTAGGTTATTAGTCTCCATTTATAAATGAGAAAAATGGAGCCTGAAGAAGATAAGGAATGAACCGTGAAAGGGGATACGTTTGTTCTTTTTATTTTGTATAAGAAAATGGGGGAAAGTATGTACATTTTCAATTTGTATAAAAATGGTCAAGCTACAAGCATATGGATTTTTTTTTTTTTGGCATGACTACAGGATAACTGAAGTACTAGATTTTTCTTTAGAACAGAAATAATTAATGAATGTGGTAGTAAGTAGACTTTGTTTCTCCAAGATTTAGTTTTCACTCGACCAAGGGCATTTTTCTAGCCAAACCATGGCCTAGCGCCTGTGGGGAAAAGCATACATAATCAGGGCATTACTAAAAACTAAAGAGGGTTTGGTTTGGTTTTGCTTGTTTGGGTTTGTTAATGGTCAGGCTGAAGACAAATCTTTTCCATGGCCAAGGACAGGGTGATCACAGTCCATGACAGCACTGTTTAACACCTATTGCCTTGGCATAATTATTGTTAAAGCCCCCTTTTCCCAAACTGTCTCAGTGTACCCTGCAAGTTATCTGGTCACCCCCAATAGATGGTGCAAAGAAAATGGTTCTCATGGGTCATCTTTTCTAGAGGCCAAATATGCCTCAACTCCTTAGCACATCTTCCCAGGCCAGCTTCTCAAGTTCATACTTCACTAGTCATGAAGCTGACAAGATGCTTTCCCTGTGGTCCTGTTGTGATCAGGGAAAAGGATCTCCTGGCTGGATCACCCACCTGATGTGCCAAGCTGATGGTCCAGTGGTCTTCTAGGACAATCTGTGCCCCAAAGAATAACTGCGTGCACTACCACAGTGCTCAAAGGTCATGCAGAACCAGTCCCAGGAGACTGGTCAAGTTTGCAAACCAAATCAGTTCCGAGAAACAAAAGCCATGAAAAAAGAGGAGACATGGTGACAAAAACCTGTCCCTTGATTTTAGGTCACCTGGGTTGTATGTAACCCTATCACTGTTATCCCTGAAGGATAAAATCCAAAAAGAATAATCTGAAATGATCAGAAAGTACATCAACATACTTGATACATACATATATTCCCAATACAGAAACCAACCAAGAGTCAGTGCAGCAAAACAGTCATGAGAGATGTAGTGCTTCCGGTGGGCTGCTCCCCAAACCCCCGAAGAGTAACATTCAAAATAAACACTTAAGCAACACGGTACATCCTAGCCTCATTACAGCACTCAAACACACCTTTTCATACCTTGCAGCTTTTTCCAGCCCCACTCTTCTGCCAGGCATGTCCTTCCCCTTTCTTGCCCACCTGGAGAAATTCACAGCCTGCATCAAGGCTCACCTTCTCTGTGACGTCCTCTTTCATGTACTTTGGCAAAAATAATCTCTTTTGTGCTCCTGTAGTTTTGGCCCCATATCTCAATCACAGCCTGCAACTTCATACAATAAAAATAAAACAGCTGCCATTTATTGAGTGGTTACCACGTACGAAATACGACCAATACTGTTTTGCATGCACTGGTTATTTCATCTTCATAATTAATAATTATTAATAGGGATAATTATTATTACCTCTCTTTTATAGATGACAAAGCCAAGGCTCAGAGGGGTTAAAGAGCTGACCCACGATCCCACAACTAGAACGGGCAGGAATGGGATCAGGGCCTACATTTTGCTGCCTATAAAACTCATGACCCTGAGCCCCATATTACCCTTGCCTCTCAGTTTACCTGGTGGGCTCCCATGATCAGCGTGAAGTGTAGGAATTAAACCTTTGGTCCTGGTACTCAGCAGTTCTGCTAAATAAATGAGTGAAGGGGCTAAAGGAAACAAGTACTTATTTTTAAGGGAGTCACCTCTGAAGGCAAAAAGCCCCCCAAACTTTCAGCCTTTGAACAGTGACCCACAGATCTCCGCATAAGGTGCTATGCTTGTGCGGAGAGCTGTGGCTCCCTGTGAGTGAAGTAACGGCGTGAAAAACAGCATCCAGAAGTCAACAGCAACTGTACTGTTTTTGCGTCTAGTGTTACAGCCTGATTGTATGTTTTAAACTGCAATCTTTATAATGTGAGTTAAATGTTCCACACAAAGACAGGTGCACTATCATTTCCACAGGCATGATCTGCAGTGGCATTTCTCTGTAGTTCAATTATTTGACAAGAAATGCCTAGCAGCAGCTGACGCATTAATATGACCACACAGCTTCCAGCAGTGGTTGGTATGCTTACATGCATGATTTAAACTCTTTTTTTCCTAGCAACTTATTCAGGCCAGGCACAGTGAAACTCTAAAAGCCACTATGAACTCCCTTTAGATAATTTCTTGATTTCCAAGTCTTCCGTATTTTATGGCTCGGGATGTGCTAAGGGGAACAGGCCTTTAAACTGTCAAATCTTACATGTGAACTGAATTCACTCATCCTTGTTAGAGAATTCACAGGAGACATGTAACATGTGGCAGGTTTAGGCGATTAGGCCTTTGCGCTTGTTCAGAATGCACCCCAGCCTACTCCTTGTTTCCCCAACTCTATTACAACGCTCAGCTATCTGAATACAGAACAAATAGTCTCTTCCTCTGTGTACTGCTGTACTGGTTCTCTGCAACTATCCTATTGGGCTGGCACTCTGTACACAAACTCGGTCTTCACTTCCATTTTGGTTCATGTGGTAAGAGGACAAATTTCCCAGCAGATGGCACAACATTAAGGAACAGCTTCTGGGCAAGGACACTCTGTAAGGGTAGGGGTCTTCAGCCTTGTTGCTGGCTCCTGGCCTTCTGAGCAATTCATGGCAGGACTACCACCCTTAAGCAGGCCTCCCTACAGCCACAAACCTTAGCTTTGCAGGACATGCTCTAAAGTCTCCGTGAAGAACTTCCTAGGGCCACTGAGAAGTACAAAGGTGCTTCTGGGTTTGGCAATTCTGTTAAGTAGAGAAGGGACAAGGGAAGCTACAGAGCTGGGCAAGATCTGGGCACAACAGTTCCCTAGACAGGCCTCTGAGTTCCCTCTAAGGTCTGCAGGAGTCATCTGCTACTCTGGATGTTGGAGGCAGCATCAGTGCACCTTGAATGAAAGGCTACAGGTGTGAGCAAGATGTTTCAATCTGGGAAACAGTCTTACTCTGCTCTGGGACCATCATCCCTACAAACAAAATGTTCTCTTCACCCCAGCAGGCCACTAACCTGCTGAAGGCCCAAAGAGTAAGGCCTCTCGGAGCCTGAAATCTTCACTCTTATAACCATAAGTCTCATCCTTTAGCAAGCTGATGTTCGTTCACAGGTAAGCCGTCTGTTACTCTTAGCAGGAAAAGCCCTACCTTAGCCCCTGATTGGTCCCTTCTGTGGTTGCAATACACCAGACAATTACACAATGGATCAACTTCTCAGATGGGTAAAAGGCAGGAAGAGAAGAGTGAAGCTGCCTTGTGTGTTCACACTAATTAATCTCTCCGATGTTTTACAAGGTGACAGGTGTGTGAGCACCAGAAAGGATACATGATATCCATGGTAATGGCCTGATAGCTACGTTATTTGAACACACAGAATGAAGTATAGGGCACAGGGCCAAGGATGAAGTCTGAGATGAGAGAAAGGTCTCCTTGGAGCTAGAGTAATGGATACTTCACCACACTCACTGTTTTCATTCTAAACTCTGGAGGTTCCGCTTCCTCAACATACCACCTGGATGTGCTCTATCAGCACAGATGCCCATTTCCTCATCTCTGAAGTCTTGGGGCCACTCCTCTTTGGTGAGTTCCTCTTGCTCACTGTAACTGTCTGCACTGAATCCAGCATTCTCTGCCAAGACAGCAGGATCCTCTTCTTCATGGAAACAGCAGGAGCATACTTCTGGCTTTGGATCACCTGAAGCAACTGAATTACCTTCCTGGGCTCGGCGATCAGTGGGCAGACTTGCCCAGTCCAGATGGTCTGACTCTTCTAGCCCTCCCATTCTTTCAGCTATTTCTTCCGCAGAGGGCTCTTGTGGGTCAGGGTAATCCACCAGGATGGTTTCTTGCCTACGCTTGATGCAGTCTGAAAGGTCGTAAACTGGGTAAGTCTCTTCAGGGTAACCTAGAGAGAAAAGAAGCACCAAGTCCTACAAAGAATGTCTTTAAAAAAAAAAAGAGTTCCACTCAGAGTTCTCAGGCAGCAGCCATCTTACACTAACAAATCCATTCAAGAAATCTCAGATGAGTCTAACAGTTTGGAAGTTTCACTTGAGCAAGTGCTTAGCAGTCTGGCTGACCATCCCAGTGCTCTTGAAATACAAACCAATTCACATGAAAATCCCTTAGCAAGTGCAGGGTGCTTGGGGCACAGTATAAGTCTGACACCACGTGCTTCTGCAGCACTGATGGCGATTAAACAAACAACATAAGCTTCAGTTAAAAAAAAAGACCAAACAGCAGCTGGAGAAAGCACAGCTCAGGGCTAGTGTTGATCCTTTCTATCTGGAGCCATTTTCAAATCAACCTGGGAGTAAGGGGCGGGCCGGCGGGGAGGGGAAAGAACACTACAAGCTCTTTGGAAAAATACACCAGGAATGAAGCCTTCTACTTATCAAAACAATGGAAATGCCTTGCGAGTGTCAGAAATAGAGAGCACTTCAGCAGGACATGCCCGAGATCGCGAAGGACAAGCGCTGAATTTTCAGCAGGCAGAATTCCCATTGTTGGCGTCCTCGTCTTCACAAAATGGAACAAAAGGAAATAGACTGGTAAACAAAACGAGCAGTACTGGTGCCGAATCCAGGCTACGATAATGAGAGAAGGGGCTGCCACATTAAGCACAGCAGTGACATCAATCTGCGCCAGCCACGCGCGCCGGAGCGGCAGATGGGCTGCTCCCGGGCTCACGCGCCGCGCCGGCAGCCGGCGAGCTCGCTCCGCAACCTGAAAAGCTGGAGAAGCCCAGGCCCGCTGGCACGTATGCTAATTGGCAAATTCAGTCCTCACACAAACCACTTGCAGCCTACAGATTATGAAAAGCAGGGGTCTTTGTAGTGTAGGGTTTGGGAAAACAGTTTCACAACATTGACTGTTTCTCCTGATTCTAAAAGTTATACAGACTCATTGTAGAAAATACGTAAAATACTGACAAGTTTAAAAAAGAAAATCACCCAGAATCCTACCACTGATAAAAATTTGTTGTATTTACTCCTGACCTTTGTACAGTTGATGAACATTTACTTCTTCCATTTAAAAGAAAAAAATAAGGAAGAATCATATCACATAGAGAATGCTGTTCTGTGATTTTTTTCATTCAACATTATATCATGAGCATTTCTCCATGTCATTGGGCATCTTAAAATTGGCTACAAGATAGTCTATCATACAGCTACAACATAATTGTATGATTTACCATTCTTCTTGGGACATTTAGAGTTTTTTCCAATTTTCCCCTATTATAAGAAATACTGTAATTAAGATCTCTGAATATAAATTCATGTCCTCTATTTCTTTAAGAAAGATATCTAGAAACATGAAAACCAGACCAAAGGGAATGAGCATTTTAACAAGCTTTTTACACTCAGCCAAATTCCTTTCCAGAAAAGCATTACAAATTTTCAATCTTGTCAGTGATGTAAAAACTGTCCTTGTTATTACATCCTCACCAGCACTGAATAGCAGTGTATTAAAAATCCTGCCAATGGAGAATTCATTCCAGATTTAATTTACTGTGGACAGAATGTTAGGTGAGATGGAGGTTAGCTAACCAAGGCCTTTACAGCCTCTTTGGTCCAGGGCAAGGCTGGGGAAGCCTGCTTGCCTGTTAACTCCTAGCCAGTGAACACTTTAGATACCTATTTGCCACCATGTACCTGCCTTCTCACCACACCAAGGACAAAACTTGCCCTTAGACTTTCTCTTATTTGGCTTAAGAGGGGAAGGCCCACTGAGGAAAATCAAATAGTGACCCATACAGCTGTTGAGGTAGCCCATAGTAGCCAAGATTACTGATGACTCAAGAGCTTCATTAAAACATGAGCATGCAATGGGAACTGAAGCCATTCCTGGAGACCATCTTTCAGCCAAACCATAGACAACCCCATACAACAAACAGTTAAGACCTAAGAGAAACACGATCTTTAGAACAATCAAATACATGATATCAAAAGGGCAACATTTGCCCCCCCCCAAAAAAATGAGAAGGCAGGCAGTGATCAAAAATCAGAATGAAAGGAAACAGAAGAGGAGAGCATTCTGACACATTTGGGGAATGTAACCAATGTTATGGAATACTTTATATACAAACTATCAAATAGGAAACTAATTTGCTTTATAAACTTTCACCTAATGCACAATAAAAAGTTTAAAAACACAAAAATAAAGCATGAGCAAGGGACAAAAATGTACTGGTCCTAAAAGAAAATCAGCAATTGAAGTAGAAACCAACCTAGCAAATTACACACACACAAAACAACTCCAACTACATTGCAGGAAATAGGAATTAAATGTTGATCAACCTAACATTGATATTCCTGATAACATTCAAGAAGACACTGCATTGATAAGAGTTAAACCAGACAAATAAAAATGTAGAAAGCAGGAAGAGAGAGGTCTTAGCAAGTCATAATTAGTACAAGCAGAATTTTAAATTCAGCAGAAGAAAACAGATTGAAATGAACATGCCTGAAAACCAAATTAGTATGTTAGAAAGCCACAATGTGGAATTCTCTTAGGACAGACAAGGAAAAGAAGAAATAAACCAATTCTACACAGACTTTCAGAAAACAGAAGAAGGAACACATCCCAAAGCATTTTATGAGACCAGCATTACCCTGAAATAAAAAACAAACACATAAAAAATGACAACCATAAAACCAATATCCCTCACAAAACACAGACATAAAAAACCCTTAGCAAACTAAATATGACTGATCCCAGGACAGCAAGGTTGTTTTAGCATTCAAAATTCAATCAGTATAATTCACCATATTAACAGAATAAAACAGAAAAATGTTAATTAAAAAAAAAACACTGAAAAAAGTTCAATACCAATTTGATTAAAACTCTCAGCAAAGTAAGAAAGTAGGAAATCTTCCTAACCTAAAATGAGGGATTCATGAAAAATTGCTCACTTCATACTAATGGAGAATTTCTGAATTTTTCCTCCTATTATCAGAAACCAAGTATGTTTAACTCTTACCACTTCAGTTTGGCATTGTGCTAGAGGCTCAAGCCAGTGCAATAAGGCTAGAAAAAATAATAATAAAATATAAAGCATACATACAGATTAGAAAGGAAGAAGTAAAAATTATCCCTATCCACAGATAATTTGATTGTCTACATAGAAAACCTTAAGCAGGATTTAAAAACAAAAAACTTTAAAAAGCTTCTAGAACTAATAGTTAGCAATGCCACAGGAGACAAGGTCATAATACAAAAATCAATTGTATTTCTCTATCATAGCCACAAATAATTAAAATTTAAATAAAAACTATCACTTTTATAAAAAGCATCAAAAATATGAGCTTCTTAGGAATACAGTCACAAAATTCATGTAAGAGCTATATACCAAAAACTACAAAACACTTTTGAGAGGAAGAAATAAATTGACATACATTCATGGATTAGAAGATTCCATGTTAGTAAGATGTCAATTCTCCCAGACTGATCTTCAGATTAAATGCAATGCTAATCAGAATCTCATCAGGTTTTTGTTGTTTTTTTTTTAATTTGGGGTGTGTGTGGTTTGTGTATATGTAGAAATGAACACACTGATGAAAATGGAGGATCTAGAACTAGCCAAAATAGTTCTGGAAAAAAGAAAAAAACAAGAAAGTTGAAGAACTTACACTATCTAACCTAATATAAAACTACAGTAGTCAAAATAGTGTGATATTAGTGTAAATATAGACATACAGATCAATGGGCTCCTATAAAATTTCCAGGAGAAAAACATACAGGTTCAGCAAAGCTTGGGCTAGGCAATGATTTCTTAAACTGAATACATAAAACATGAACCATAAAAAGAAAACAATGATACACTGGGCTTCATCAAAGTTAAAAATTTCTATTTACTGAAAGATGTTTTTAAGAAAATGAAACAACAAATCACAGATTAGGAGAAAATGTTTGCTTGTAAGTGTCTGATAAAGTACATGTATCCAGAATATATAAAGAAGTCTTTCAATTCAATAAGACAACTAAGCCAGTTAAAAATTTGGCACTCTGAATAGACCCTTCACCATAAATACAGGAATGGCAAAAAAGCACACGAAATAATATTCAACATCATTGGTCATTTGGGACATGGACATTAAAGTCACAACTGCGATACCACTGTACACTGACTAGAATGGCTAAAATTATAAACACTAACAATACCAAACGCTAGCAAAGATAAGGAGTAACTCAAATTCTCACACATTACAGGTGAGAAGGCAACATGGTAGAGCCACTTTGTAAAGCAGGTTCACAATTTCTAATACAGTTAAACACACACTTATAAAACTCAAAAATCCCACTCTTACATATATACTCAGGGGTTTATATTACAAACATGTTTGAAGACATCTGTAAAAGTTCATAGCAACTTCATTCCTAATAGATTAAAGCTGGAAAACAACCCAAATATTCTTTAACTAGTGAAGCCATAAATTATGCTATAATCCAACACAACAGAATGCAAACATGTGTTGCTTAATGTCTATAATTCATTCCATGAAATAGAATGTTAGGTGATTTGGACACTGTGCAAACACGGTATTATAAACTTAACAAAGCTGTATGGAATACCTTTTGTTTCATTTCCAAACTGATAGTTCTCCTTTCCCTGTTGCTGCTATCATTAGCACTGGTTTTGTAGCATTTAGAACCCATGATGCACTTTGCGGTAATATATTTGGAAGAAAATTAAAAGAGATAAATGCTACAAAACTCAAGAGAGGCATGATAAACGAGTCTAGATGCTGCTGCCTAAGAGCTGACGTACACACTGTTGTCCAGGACATTGTTTACTTCTAAGGAGGGAAAGTTCACATTAAAATAATGACAAAAAGTACAGTATAGTATATACATAGGCCAATAACACAGGTGCTTATTATGATTATGAAGACATGTGTTACAGTCTATACATGTACTATACCATCATGCGCCTGGTAGCATAGTTATTTTTATTTGGTATAGAAGAGACATGAGACACACATATTACATGTGGGAAGTTGTTGTCTGCTACATCTGGTTGCACCTGCTACATCCCATTTTCCAGGTGGTATTTCTGAGCTCTATTATAACCTTATGGGACTATGCACATACATGCAGTTGGATGTTGCCCCAGTGGATGCTATGCAGTGTATGACTGTACTACTAAGCAAAATCAAAAACACTACTGACATATACAACAGAACATATGAATCTCAAAGGCATTATGCCAAATCAAATAAGCCAAAAACAGAAGCACATATGCAGTATGATCCATTTATATAGAAACTATAGGGACAGAAAGCAATTCAGTTACTGCCTGGGTGGGAGAAGAAATTAGTTGCAAAGAGGAAGGAACTTGTAGGAAATGTTCTACATCATGCTTGTGGTGTGATCACACAACTCTACACACTTGTCAAAACCCATCCAACTGTACACTTAAAACTGATTAATTTTACCACATATACATAATACCTCAATAATAAAGCTGATTTAAAAAAACAGGTCAGATCCTTTTTCTGTGCCAACAACTAACAAAGAAATGAGTAAACACTGTTTACCTTCCCAGTCTTCCATGTAAGGGGCTTCTTCAGCTTCCTTCTCTGGAGTGGGTCTGTCAACGAATTTTCCTTCCTTCATGACCCTTGTGATTTCTCGGAGCTGATGTAACAATTGTTTCTCTTGGTCAGAAGTCACAGTCTGTGCTCTGCTTAGAAACATCACACAGTCCAGCCCTTTAGTAGTAAACACTCCAAGGCAATGGGTATTAAACACCACTAGGCCCTGTCCAGATCCTATAAGTCCAACAGCAGAGGATAAGTGTACTAGGATTTGATCCTAGAACTACGTAACTGGGATGAAATCTTAAGAGATGTTATTTCAAAACCTGATTTTTCAACAGGGAAAACTTAGGCCCAGTTTAGATCGAGTGATTGCCCAAGGCCCCATAGAGAGATAACAAGGGCTGGGGTTAGATCCTAGATGTCTCAGCTTTCAGTCTAGTTCTTCACTGCCCTGATGTCTAAACTCCAGGCAATTTCACTGCTGCCCACATTACTGCAAGCTGCTTTTCTCTAAAGCAAGGCCATCCAAAGAATGTGTGCTGGGCCATGAGCTCATACAGGGAAAAACATGCTGCTGGGCCAACCTCAGAATTACCAGGCTCCATCTACCGGTGCAAGAATAAGGATAAATCTGAAAATTTCAGAGTTGGATCACTGTGACAACTCAATCACTTAGTTCAGAGAAAGCAGGGAAACTGACGCCCAGAAACGGGAAATTATGTATTTATTCATATTGCTAATTAATTAACTGTAGCACTATAACAAAAAATTGTCTCCTGACTTCTGATAGCACTTTGTGCAGTTCTTAAAACCCAGTGCTCTAGTTCCACAGTTTAGAAAACCCGATTTGAGTCACAACTTAGATGGCTCTCACCAAATGCCTGCAAAAACAAGCTGAGGCTCATTTTATGATTATCTTCTGAGAAGGACTGCATCATGCTGGTGAGCAAACAAGGCCCTACTTAAAGGGCTGAGAACTGTCTGCATTGGGAGCAATTTTAGTGGTAGGGTTTAATAGGCTACTTACTATTTTTTTAAAAACCTAAAGCATTTGGAGTCAGTAAGACACTCGAAGGAAAAATGACACGTGCCATACCAGCCTTGCGGAGTGCCATCTCTTTCACACATGGCCAGTTCCAAGCTTGCATTCCCTTTCATGGTCAGCCTTACAAACTTTTTTAGCCTTAATGACTAATCGAGAGAAAGAAAGTGTTTCTCCCCTAAGACCATGATGGTATGTGAGCAAAGTGAAGGTACATTTCCACACACTTCAGTGGGAAGAAAAAAAAAAATGCCCTGTGCCCTGCTTCTTCCATACCAAATGGTCTCAAAGCTAAGACCTGAAGAAATCTGCCTGTTCCACGTTCAGCGAAAATTCTGTATTTCTACGTCCCCAGTGAAATACAGAACCACTCTGCAACGGACAATTTGGCCTTTTGGTCCTGGTTTTGATAGGAGGACCACATCTGAGGCCAATGAGTAGGGGTGACCTGACTAAGAGGGACCACCTGAGGGCCCAGTGCCCACTAAGGCCCCGGTGGCCCATGCTGAGGCCAGTAATACCCTGGAAAGACAGAGGCTCAGGGGAGCTTCCTGGGTTGGAAAGTGTGAACATTCTGCTTTCAGAGGCAAGGTGAACGCAGTCCGTGGGGACACAGAAACTCCATGCTGAAGAACACTTGTCTTCCTCCCAATCCTTGTCCTAGGGTGCAGAAGTCAGCCCAGGGGATAAGAGATTGGAAAATTCTTCAGAAGAGACCAGCGCCAGTAACCACAGATACCTTGGACCCAGTAAGAGGCAGAGGTGGGAGAAAGCAAAAGCTGGAGTCCGCTGACCAGTGAAGCAGAAGCAGAGCAGTCTGAGGAGAGTGGGCCAAGAACTGCGAGGTGCTCAGCGTACTAGAGCGCGCTGGAAGCTGTGGAGACCACCAGCATGTGGACGCAGAGCACAGTCCCTCACAGGTCTGTCCTTCCAGTCAGGACAGGAGACCTGACTCAATGCAACTGCTTGTCTGCTCCACATAACCCCAAATCCTTACTGTTAAAACAAACCCACTTTGTAGGAGATGTCAAGGGCAGACTAGGTCCTCCCAGCTACAACGGCCTATGTGCTCTTGTCCTTGGGCTGCACCTGCTATTTCTCTGGACTGTATACAGGGCGTTCTGATTTTTATGGAACGAAACAGTCTTTATTCTCTGGTGAGTGTGGAAAATCAGACAGCCTCAACTAGAGGAGGG
The DNA here is from genome assembly GCA_028571685.1 of Heterohyrax brucei. Lineage (NCBI taxonomy): Eukaryota > Metazoa > Chordata > Mammalia > Hyracoidea > Procaviidae > Heterohyrax > Heterohyrax brucei. Next base: position 93,042,038 of record CM053145.1, read on the forward strand.
ATAGCTGGTTGCTAAGCTAGGAGAAACAGGGACAGACAAGGGAAACTTTCTTAGAGAACTTCAAACTAAAACATCCTCTCTTAATGCTGAACTGTTGTTCATACTGTCATTGGCTACATCTTGCATTAGGCAATTAATCATGGGCCACCTCACAGCATATTCTGAATTTATTGGAATGAAAATTTTCATAGATTCCTTATTGTTTCAACTTGGTGCAATACTCGTGACGGGTAGTGCTAATGAGTTCACAGCAGTGCAGGCACAGCACCGTGAACACTGGAAGCTCAATAAACCGCTTGACTGGCCCCCACTTCTTTGTCAGCCATTGTCTCCTATCTCCCTGACACCTGGCTTCCATCACATCATTGTACCAAAACTTGTGAAAATCATCAATAAACCACTTTACTCTCAAGTCAGGGGCTCTTTTTTTTTTAATTGTGGTTTAAATGGAAGTTTAAGATCCAAGTCAATCTGTCAGACCAAAACTTACATTTTTGTGACCCTAGTTGCTTTCTCCAGTTCATGCCTTCTTTCCACCCTATATTTCCCATGTCCATTCAACCAGCTCCTGTACCCTTCTGCCTTCTCATCTTGCCTCTGGACAGGAGTTACCCATTTAATCTCATGTATCTACTTGAGCCAAGAAGCACACGCTTCATCGGTATCATTTTATGTCTTATGGTCTAGTCCAGTCTTTGCCTGAAGAGCTGGCTTTGGGAATGGTTTGAGTTCTGGGCTAACAGACAACCTGGGAGCCATGTCTTCCAGGGACTCTCTAGTCCATCAGACCGCAAGTCTGATCTCTTTACTAGACTTCGTTTCTACACCCCGCTTTTCTCTCATTCCACCAGGGACTCTTTGCTGCTTTGCCTGTCAGGGTAGTTACCAGTAGAGAGACAGCATGTAGTTCTTCCAGTCTCATGCTGATGTAGTCTCTGGTTTAGTGGCCCTTTCTGTCTCTCAGGCTCATATTTGCCTCATGTTTTTGGTGTTCCTTTATTCTCCTTTGCTCCAGTTGGGTTGGGACTAATTGATGCTTCTTAGATGGACTGTGATAGCTTTTAAGTCCCTAAATGCCACTCACCAAAGTGGGATGCAGAACATTTTCTTAATAAATGTGACAATTAAATAAATACGGAAATTGTCAAATGGGGGAGGCTCCTCTTCTTGTAGTTCAGTCTTCCCTACCTCTCTACACTATGGACATCCCTTCCTTTAACCTTCCTCCTCCCTTGGCTATTGTGACTTCTGCATTCTTCCTATTTCTTTAACCATTCCTTTTATCTCTGATTCTGGCTCACCTTCCTACTCCCCCTTCTAAAATATGGTATTCCCACAGGGTCAGCCCTAAGACTCCAATCCCTCCATTCAAACAAGTATGCCCTCAGGAAGCTGACCCAATACCGCAAATTACGCCATCACCTATACACAGATGATGCCCAATCTCTAGCTCTTATGTTGACTTTTCAGAGGCCAAACTCATAGCACCGGTTATCTACTGAGCATTTTCACTTGGAGGACTCACCACTGCCTTGAATTTAATCTTAAATTTGCCCCTCAAAACTAGGTCTATTTGATGTAGAATTATTAGCAGCTGCATGAACAGGCAGGCCAGGAGAGACCAGACATGGAAAAGTCTAAGACATCAGGAAAATAAACAGTCACAGCTGGGAGATAACCTCACTAGATTTCTGAATGTTGCAAACCCAGAGGAGTTATCAAGTTCTACATCTCAGAGTTAAACACAAAGAGAATGAAGCCAAAGCCAAGCCAAGTGCTATCGAATGAAACAGATTCTAGTACCATTCACAGTTAGAAAAGAACTCAGACTATCAAGAGAAAACTGCAGAACACTACTGCACAGAACAGATGCCACAGGGACCTGGTGGTCTCAACTTTCCCAACAGCCCTCACTGTTCATCTCTAGCCAAATGACTTCTGAACCTACATCCTTTGTTCTTATCTCCAGACTCAAATTTCCTATTGCTACTGTATATGACCCATGGATGTTCCGGTGGCAAGTCAACTGTATTCAAAGACGAACTCATGATCCCTATTTCAAAGCCTTATGTTCTTTCTCCTCTTTTGTGTTTGTACCTTGCTTAATGCCACAAATGTCCTTCCAGTTTGGGCTGTAAATGTCCACCTCATCTTTTTCCCTTTCATTGTTTTCATTTAGTTTGTAGTTTTCATTTGGGGTAAGCAATAGTTCTTTCACGTGTAAATCAAACGTTAAAGTGAAACCATCCATCTCCTCACCTCTCCTAATAAATCTGTCTTGTTTTTGAGTCACCAAGTTTGTGATAATTTGTTACAGTAGCCATAAAAAACTAATTCACCTTCTAAGAGTATATCTGTGAGATGCAGCTCCTTGTACAGAAAATAATACTTGCTTTTCACAAACATTAGGGCTGCACAGAATAAATGACAATAGGTACCAAAGAAGACATTACTGCTAAAGCCTCATTCGTTCTTCCAACCTATACTGACACTGTAAACGTGCAAGCACTAGGAATACAAATTTAAGCAATTAAAATTCTCTGCCCTCAAGAAGGTTACAGGGCACTAGGGGAGATACAAAAGTTAACAGAAGATCAGAAAGTAATGCAATTTATATAATACTAAGCAAACCCCCATGTGTCTGTCAGCTTGTCACAGCGCAGTGGCTCATGTGTTGCCATGATGCTGGAAGCTATGCCAGCGGTATCCAAATACCAGCTGGATAGGTTTCAGCTGAGTTTCCAGACTAGGACAGACTAGGAAGAAAGACCCAGCTGTCTACTTCTGAAAAGAATTAGCTAGTGAGAACCTTATGAATAGCAGCTGAATATAGTCTAATACAGTGCTGGAAAATGAGCCCCCCAGGTTGTAAAGCCCTCACAAGATGACTGGGAAAGACCTGCCTCCCCACGGTAGAGTCAACCTTAATTACACGGATGGAGTCAAGCTTTCCGGACCTCCATTTGCTGATGTGGCACAACTCAAAATGAGAAGAAACAGCTGCAAACATTCACTCAAGCAGAACGATTGTGGGCATTGTGCAGGACCAGGCAATGTTTTCTTTTGTTGTATACACGGTTGCTGTGGGTCAGAATCGACTAGAAGGCAATGGGTTTTTCTTTTGGTATGATGTTAATATGGCAGGATTAGAGGCAGTTATGTTAATGAGACAGGACTCAATCTACAGGATTAGGTTGTTTCTTGAGAGTCAATCTTCCTTGAGTTATAAAAGACAGAAGTGAGCAGACAGAAGTAGAACCTTATGCTACCAAGAAATGAGCACTGGGAGTGGAGCACATCCCTTGGACCCGGGGTTCCTGTACTGAGCAACTCCTAGACCAAGGGAAGATTGACAGCAAGGATGTTCCTCAAGGCATCAGAGACAGAAAGCCTTTCCTGAAGCTGGTACCTTGAACTTGGACTTCTCAACTCCTAAACTGTGAGAAAGTTTGTCTTTGTTAAAGTCATCCACCTGTGGAATTTCTATTACAGCAACTACGATCACTTATCAATTATAGATAACTGAGATATTCCCTCAGTCATTCTTTCATCCATTTTAACTGACACTTTTTTAGAGCTTACTATGTGTCTACACCAGGCTCTGGGAATAAACGAGATAATCCCCGGGCTTCATGACAGACTGACTTACTACACGGAAATGACAAGACACGGTGATATACGCGATATAGGAAGCAGAGGATGAAATACAGGTGACATCTAATTTCTATAGTGGAAATGACAAGACATGGTGATAGACATGATACAGGAAGGAAAGGAAAGGATGAAATAAGGGTGATATCTAATTTCTATTTTAGGTAACTAGATGGTGGAGTCATTTGCTGAGAGAGGGATTATTATGACAGAATAGGTTCAGCAGGGTATAGATGATGACTTCCATTTTGGACATCCATTCAAGAAACATTTATCATTTGATGAGGATAACGTAGCTATCTATAAGACGTGGCCAGTAGGTCCCTGAATGTACCAGTCAGGAACTGATGAGAGGGGTCTGCAAAATGAATGGCTATAATTTACTCTTCAACCATGAACATATGTTCAATGCTTTTCTCAAAAGAGAGTATCTTATTCCCATGAGAAGTATTTACTCAGTACCCACCATGAGAACACAGTAAACAAAACAGACCGAATATGTCCTCAAAAAGCTTACATCCCAGCAATCCGTGCCACAGACCCGTAGTCCCACAGGCACACTCAACGTGCCTGTTACAGCTGTTTGCTGCCACAGCCGCACCCTCACCAGTCCTCTTGGGCCACACCATACTTCTGGGAGATGAACCACTGGCACTGGACATGCCTCTCCAGGAGGGACGTTTTGCTGACCACAGGATAGAAATGAGGACACCTCTATTATGACTGCCAGATCTTTTCCTTAGTTAGTGTTTCTTGGGCTGTGCTTCGTATCAGGCATCCCTGGCACAATACGGACTTCCCAGGAGGCTTCACTACTTAAACGTGTATATTGATCTAGTATTGCTCGCAGCCAAAGCCAAGTGCCGTCAAGTCGAGTGAAAGCTATTTTATGTCTGAAAGTTCTTTCAGATAATACTTAAAACCTTTCTCATATTCCCAGTTTTACATAAGCATTAAGATGAAGTTTCAGAAGTTACATATTTTGCTCTCAGATATTTATTCATTTACTCAATACTCTGCACAACACTGAACATACGCTTTTTCTCTTGAAAAACCAAGGTTGCTTATAGTATGAAAATGGCAATGTTGTAAGAGGAATGATAGGTAAAAGACAAATAAGGTGACAATTATAAGAAATGAAAATAAGTGGCTCATGAATCAAAGAAAATTTTGAGTTGACTCTCTAAGTCCCGGGAAATGGTCTGAAAACCTACCTCTCACCATTAGGTCCCACTCTGCTGATTAATTTTTCCATGGCTTCTTCCGTCTCCTTCAGTTTTTCCTGCAGTTGAGCAAGCTCAAAATTGGCTGAAAAATAAGTATCAATCTGAGAACCATCATTGACAACTCTCTACGCCCTTTCCTGAAACACATCTGTGACAGTCTACAATAATCCACGCTGGTTCTGAAACTCAGAGGAAAGACAGTGTCTCCAACTAACCCAATCAAGACAAAAAAAATGTACTAAGGTCTGGACAACGAGAGCTACAGGATATGTTCAGTGAGTGATGGACAAATCACTCCCTCTCACACACAGAAACCCAGCAGGACCAGCTAAAGGATATATACCTGGGAGTGAAAACACACCTCTACAAACTCACCTAGGAAGAAATACAGAAGATAAACATACGCTTATTGATACTAATGACATCTGACAGTAAGGTACCAAACCTATAGCGAACTTTAGAAAAGGAGTTGAGAGTCTGAAATGAGCAACATTTTACCTGCACCTAAGGTGTGAAGATGTATCTGGCACGCAATGTTTTACCCTGAAAAATTCTTGAACTAGGACTGAGAACTCCCTCCCCAAGGTCTTCTACATCTCTCATCTCAGGTTAATAGGGAACATGCTCGGTGAAACCTTTCTTAAAACTCTATTCATGCTATGGCTTTTAATTTCTCTAAGACATATATCTAGGAGTGACACTGCTCCATCATCCGTATTTCTAGGTTTCTAAGGAAGAGCCATACTGTTTTCCACAGTGGTTGTATTTTCATTTTCTAGCCTCCCTACAACCTCACCAGTATTCACTGCTTTGTTTTTTTGATCAGTGTCATTACTGCCAGGGTGAGATGGTGTCTCATTGTTCTAAGCAGTTAACAAGTTACTTACCTTGACATTCATTCTAGACTATAAATTCTGAGAGGCAAGAGCCATGCCTTATGCATTTTTACCTCCCCAGGGAACACAGCATATTCTAGGTAGTCAATAAATACTTGATGGTTATGCTGCAAGAGTCAGAAGTGTTAAACTCTGTTCCTAAATCTAATAACTGGCTTTGGCAATGACCTGATTTCTCTGCCTCAGTTTTCTGACCTGAGAAGTAAACATATTTGCTACCAGTACTTTAAAAGTCTGAAAATATGAAGTAACCCACTTCAAATAAGAAATATTAATTTGTGAATATATAAAAAAAGTCTACTGGTGGTTTTGTAGCTTTTAGAACTATCTTTCCCCGAAAAGCCCAACATCACTATGAAAACTTTTGAGAATTCCCAGAGTTAAGATAAAAATGGCATCAGATTAATTTGGAGCAACTTTAGAGACATGCTTTTATGTCATACCCAAAGAATGTCCCTCTGGCTGTACTTACTCAATACCACTTGTGACCATATCGAGCAGATGCACTTACTGATCTTCCGGTGGCCGCTTCCAGGTGCGGCAGTCAAGCATTTCCGGTCGTCTGTAGTCATTTTCCCCTTTGAGAGCTGAGAATTGAAGGAGGTACAGCACATTAGCAGCAGCTTAGCACCTCAAAGTCACAGAACTCCTCAGATTACATGAGAAAAAAAAAGAAAGACTGAGAGACAAAAAATAAGTCACAAATCAAATAGCAACATTAGAGAAGCATCTCAACACAAAATAAAAAAAACCCGCCAAAAGATGAGATGGACTCCAATCCAAAAATTATCACAGGAGAGGAGAAAACAATCTGCCTCCAGGACACCTGCCTTGCCCTCGCTTAACTAGGTGAAGATGTACAGCCTCGGGGAGCCTTCTTGTAGTAAGCATAGGCTTCCTGGGCAACAAGGAACATACCTCTCATTCTAGTCAGGAGGGCCAAGTGAAGCTTCCGCCTCCGCCTCACAGCACATTGGGCCCGGGGCCTGTGAAAGCCTGCCTGAAGGTGGAACTTAACTGGAGGCCTGCTTTTAAAGGATCCAAATCTCATCTCCCCGTAGCCTGGACACAGCAAGTTTACTGGCAGGACATGATAGTTCCACCTTAGGAGAATTACCGGAGATGATGTTGAGAACAACCGCTCACACTCGTAGGGTTGAGGGGATGAAGTGGTGTGGATATAGTCATTCTTTGGCTTCGCAGCAGCAACTTGAAAATCACTCTGTCAATCCTAATAATGAAGCTGCTCTTAGAACATCTTTATGACTTTCCAACCGGCAAAGATGTTCATTTTTTGTTGTTTTTTTTTTTTTGTCTTTAAACTAGGTTGCACACTGGATTAGAAGCTGGAAGACTCAGCTTCAAGTCGTGGTTCTGCCCTCTTAGTTGTCAACTCTAGGCAAATCACTTAAACTCCAGAGAAAGATTTTCTCATCTGTAAAACTGAGAAAATATCTCTCCTAAGCACCTCTTAAAAAGCACCAAGGTTTAAAGACATGATGGATTTGAAAGAGGGTTATGAACTATAAAGGGGTTTTTAGTGCAGGCAGTGATTTTCTGATGATATCCAATTTTCACTGATAGAACCAAAGTGATTCCACTTACCTTAAAGAGAATGTATAGTATATATAAGAAAATCCCAAAACCATAGATTGGAATAATCTGCCCCATCAGGCCTCTTCCAGCACCTCCTCCTCCAGTGCCTCCACCTGCTCCTTTGGCCTTTGCAAATGCCTCTGCAAGGTGAGACCTCTGGAATCGAGCCCCAGGGGTCGGGCTGTCAGAGGATGCCTGGTGATGATGCATCATAGGTGGAAATCGGCCCAGTTTTCCTGAGAAAATAAAATACTCTGTCTCCATTTCTTCCAGGGGTTTAAATACCATTATTATTAAAATACTTTATGCAACGAGGTATAAATAGCAGAAGCCAACTCAAAGCAAGTTTAAGAAAAATCAGGAACTTGATTGTAAGAATACAGAGGTATCAGAGAAACTCTAAATGTAATGTGGCAGTCTCCAGCTGTTCACCAAACTAATTTTTCTTCCCTTTGGTCTACAACTGGATGACATTTCACAGCCTCTCATACATTAAATGTGGTCATAGGACTGAGTTCCAGCCAAAGGAATATGAGTGATGTGTACTAGTTCAAGGCCTAGCCTAAAAAAACCTTCCATGTGTTAAAATTCACGTTCATGTCCCTTCTCTAGGTTGGATGCTGACACACAGGGAGACCCCAGAAACCATGTGCTGAAACAGCACAGCCTCCATCAACCTGGGTTCCTGAATAACTGTGTGACACAGAGTCCTCCACTAAAGCCACTTCACCAACTTAGTGCCATCTGGAACTGTTTATGTAAGAGACAAACATCTACTGTGTTAGGTCCATTATACACTTTGGAGTCTATCTGTGACAGCAGTTAGCCACCTCTAGTTAATACATACAAGGAAATGCAACAGGGTCTCAGGAGAGAACAGAAATAGAAATTTGAAAGGCATCACCACTAGGATGGCTACTTTCTCATTCTCTCAAGGGGCCATTATGATTTTTGCTTGTCTCTTTTTCTGTGTGTATCTTTTTTATCCTCCTTTCTCTGAGGCCATTTCTACAAACCTTTGTGGAAGATGGTCATTCTAAAGCTCCTCAATTTGCATCTCCTTCACAAGACCAGCAGAACCTGGTTAATATCTCTTAGTCTTAATTCCAAATGCCTGGAAGATTCTGTATATTCAGCTGGGTATGCACCCCTTCCTAATCAGCTATGGCTGAGCAGACAGGATTCATGTACCACAAACATGGTCATAGGGACCCAACTCTGTGAGTGGACAGCAGGGCTTAGAGAAGGCAAGGGATAAATCAATTTTCTTGCATTTTTCCTCTCTCAGGAGCAGCCAAACATTAACATCAACTACCCAGGCTCCTGAGAGCTATAATTGAAGGAAAAAAGACACACGTGCAGAGCATCAGGTGCACAGACTTGGATCATAAAACCACTGGGAGAGAACACTAAAAAACGAAAAGACTTCATGAAAAAGATTCTAAAAATAACAGTCTGTAAAAAGAAAACTTGTCAGATTTGAGTTCAGTAAAAGTATGGATTTCTAGTCAATAAAAAAACATCATTAGGAGCATTAAGATAAATACAAATGAGGAAAAGATGTGTAACATCTAAAACTGACAAAGGGATTCAATATCTAGAACATACAAGGAATTCCAATAATTCAGTATGAGCATCACAAGAAATTCAACAAAAAAATAGTCAAAAGATATGAGTTGAGAACTCACAGAGGGGAAAGCCTAGGTGGCTAACAAATATATAAACAGATGATAAAATTTAAAGAAATAAAATGAAAACAATGGGACATTACTTTACACCCATCAGAAGGGCAAAAATTAAAATGGTGTTAACAAAAATGTTGGAAGGCAAGAATGTGCCTGCACTTTGATTAAGACACAGCCACTCTGCTAAAAAATGTAACTGTATTTAATGGCACGAAATATGTACATGCCCAGTGATCCAGTGATCTCACTCTGGACAAATCCCAGAGAAATTATCAAATAAAGCTGTAGATACCTTACTTACCATTTTACAAATCTATGTGAGAACGTTAGCCATAGTGATGTTATACAAGGTCCGACAATTAAGTCCACAAACTTAATTGTTCTAAGAGCTACAGACCTCACTGCTGAGTATCACTAAAGTCACCTTCAGAGTACTCTCCTTGGGAAGCTATGCACCCATGCCAGCACCTAGTCTAACTTTCAAAGCAATTTGGAACTCTTTCTGGAATGGCCATTGTGCACGGTGGCAAGTTTGCAAGCTTAATTGTACAGTTGTCTGTGAGAGAATTTTTACCCAGTAAACAAATAACTGTACTGGAACACCCACCCTACTCACTTGATCTGGCCCCCAAAGACCTTTTTCTTTACCCAAAGACATTCTGATGACATTCAGGACATCAAAGGCAACATGATGACAGCTCTGATGGCCACTGCAGAAAGAGTTCCAAAATTGCTTTGAAGGGTAGACTAGGCACTGTCATCGGTACATAGCTTCCCAAGGAGAGTACTTTGAAGGTGACTGTAGTGGCTGTCAGTAATGAGGTATGTACCCCTTTTTGTAGGATGAGTTCATGAACTGGCAGACCTTGTAGCAGAGAACTTGAAGAAACTTTGATTTCCCTAATGGGAAGACTAGAAAATTTAAACAGAGTCAATACAAATAAGTATTTCTATGTACTTTTTTAGAACTCACACTTTAGATATTCCTACAGTAACACAAATACATCTTTAAAAACAATGCAATGAGTAAGAAAATAGGCAAACACCGTTATGTATGTTGAAGACATACATAACTATACTACATATTTTTCAGACAAACACAGGTAGTGGTGGTGGTTGTATGCCGTCAAGTTTATTCCAACTCGTAGCTATCCTGCAGGACAGAGCAGAAGTAGGCTGAATGGTGTTTCCTATGCTTTATGGGAGCAGACTGCCAGGTCTTTCAAGGAAAGCTCTTCTTTCTTACTGTGACATATAGTCTAGCTATGGATCCAAAGGAAGAAGAATGGGTTGTGTGAACAGCTAGAGAACGCACATTATATTTAGAATGACAAGCAGGGACATAAGGTAGCCACTCAATGGGGCTAGACGCTGCCTTCTGCCTTCTACGCTCCTTTAGCCAAGCTACACTCCAATCATCTTCCTCTGCTTCCCAATACTGACTATGGATGGCATGGGAATTACAGAAATTATGAAATGCTCCCTTTTAAAAGTAGATCTGCAGTGGGGGCACAGATTCAGAAAACAGGAGGAAATCTGGTGATACCCTCTTATTCTGGTTGCTAGTGACTATGCCTCTTTTAAACTGTCAAGAATACCAATATATCGAATGTTAGATAACAACTGTAAAGCTATTAATGCACTTTGAAAAAAGCCTAGCCAGCATCCAGGAAGCTAATCTTTCTCTTGAGAAAACTGGACATATCAGGTGGCCAGCAGTCCACAAATTTGCTTTAATATTTACAGTAATATATTGTGGATGTTCATTTTACTGTACTAAAAACAATGTTATCAACAGCTGAGATAAGCAAAAAAAAATAAAGAATTAAAACCGGATGACATAAAAGGCATTATTTTTATGTTTCAAAAACTGAAGAACAATGATGACACTGAACATCACACATATCCTGTCTGCAAACATTTACAGACCTGTCAGTCAGGAAGATTTATTGAATATCTAATACAAGCAGGACTCCATGCTGCAGGTAGAAAGGAGGAGAGTCAAAAATAATAAAAAAGAAACAACAGTTCCCACATGGAATAATGCTTTTCAGACGGAATACATCAAAAAAAGAAGCAAGAGAAAGAGGAATCAGATAGGATCAACTATGGAAGAGAATGAGAGACTCAGAGTAGCAGAAGAGCAAAGACAAACCAGAAGGCAAGAAGAGTGTATTATAGAAAGAGAACAAAGAGTCCCTTAAATGATGCTAACTACCGAATCAGTTTGGCTTAGTTTAGGAAACTAACGAGCTAAGAAGGGTGAAGCAGAGGTAGGGAGATGTCTAAATGCTCACCTGTGGTGCGTGAACTGGATACTGTGGGCTTTGGATCCAGTAAATGACTTAACAAAAACAGTGTTTGAAAGAGACTAATATAAAAGCTGGGTATGGGACCTAACATAAAGAGAAAGTGGAGTATAGCAAATCAGCCAGAAGGCTATTACAGTAATCCTGTTCTGAGATGCAAGGGCCTGAGGAGGTGGTGTTTGTAGATGTAAAAGGGAAAGGGTAGGTCCAAGAGCTATTACCACAGAATTGTCAACACTATTTGATACTGAATAGAATACAGAGATAACTGGGGAGGGGGGATTAGTTGCTGTCAAGTCAATTCTGACTCATGGCAACACTACAGGACCCTATGGCCCCATCACATTCCTATTAGCAACTGAGCTCTTAACCACTACTGGCACCAGGGCTCCACTGATAAAGGAGGAGTCACAACACTTCAAGTTTCAGGCATTTAAGACACTAAGAGAAGAAATGAGGAAAGTGGGAACCTAGGCTTATGGTTAGGAGAAGACTGGTATCATGGATTGAACTCTGTCCCCCCCCCCCCAAAATAGATATAACTTAGCTAGGCTATGATTATCAGTATTGTGTGGCTGTCCTCCATTCTGTGATCTGATGAAATCTTCCTAGGCGTTGTAAAGCCTGATCTCTGCTGTGATTAATGAGCCAAGATTAGGCTATGTTAAAGAGGATTAGGGTGGGATGCAATACCCCTACTCAGGTTACATCCCTGATTCACATTAAGTTGGATTTCCCTGATGTGTGGTCTGCATCACCTTTCATCTTACAGGAGATCAGAGCAGAGAAAAGCAAGCAGAGAGGGATTTCATACCAACAAGAAAGAAGAGCCAGGAGCACAGCATGTCCTTTGAATTGAGGTCCCTCAACAGAGAAACTCTTAAACCAGGGGAAGACCTTGCCCCAGAGCGGACACAGAGAGAAAGCTTTCCCCTAGAACTGGTACCCTGAATTCAGACTAAACTGAGAGAATGACTTTGTTAAGGCCATCCACTTACAGTATTTCTGTTATAGCTGCACTAGATAACTAAGACAACGGAACACACATTTTCAAACATTAACTTCCAGATGTTGATGTTGCATTCAGAAGAAACTGAACTAGACTGTAGTTATTTGGCTTGAAAAGAAATTCTAAGCTACCTAGATGACAGAGCTAATCAAAATTAAGTGAGGCAGGTGAGCAAGATGGTAGTGGAAGCAACAGTATGCTCCCTTCTCCCAACAACAAAACAAGAGAAAAACAAGCAGAAACTGATGAAATCAACTGTCTCAGGTCTCTGGAAACTCGTCAAAGGGTTAAAGCATCTGAAGATCTTTAAACCAATCAAACAGTGACATATGAATAGCAGGTATGCACTGGTTCTCCATCCCGTCCCTAGCTTGGTGCAGTTATCTTGGGTCAGCAGAAGCAGCCAGCACATCCAGGCAGGGAACCTGGTGCTGAAATGACCACATCGATGCTCCCAAACAGGGGATCTGGTGTTGCAGTGGCTACATCTGATGCATCCAAGCAGGGAGCGTGGTGTTGAGCAAAACACTACAGCCTTCAATGACTGAAAATGTTGGCAATAACAATACACTAACAATATACAAAAACAAGCATATCTAGGGAAGGTGAAGAAGCTAATTTCTAGTTACTACAGTATAATAGTTAAGTATCCCAATTTCAACAACGACAACAAAAATTGCAAGGCCTAAGAAGAAACAGGTAAGAATGGCCTACTGAATGACCAAAATAAAATGATTTAACTGTCCTTAAGAAAGGACAAATAATGGACATGCCAGACAAAGACTTTAAAACAACAGCAGTAAATATGTTTAAAAAGATCCACGAAAACGTGGGCAAAAAACTAAAGGATATCAGGAAAATGACGCAGGAATAAAATGATGCAGGAATTTTAATATGGAAGGTTTTTAAAACAACTATGCAGAAAAATGGGAGCTGACAAGTTTAACAACAGAAATGAGCCACTTTAAGGGGCTCAATAGCAGATTTGAATTGGCAGAAGAAAGAATCAATGAACTTCAGACCAAGGGGCACAGTGACACACAAGCAAACATCTGAATAAACATTTTTCCAAAGAAGATACAAACGGCCAATAAACATGAAAAGATGCACAATGTCATCAGCCATCAAGGAACTGCAAATCAAAACTACAATGAGATACCAGTTCACAACCACTAGGATGGTGATAGTCACAAATATAATGAATTAGAAGAGGAAGAAAGGAAGTACAATACAGCATTTCAAAAACCAACACTGAATGATCAGGTGTGGAGAGAAATGGAGAAGCTCTAAGAATTCATTAAAAATTGATTAAGTTGATGGAATTGAATTTAAAAAGAAGTTGATAAGACTGATTAAAAATAGGTGACAGATAAAGACATGCTGATTAAACTCATAAAAAAGTATATATTAATAAAGACAGGCAAATTCATAAACCAGATTGGAAACTGGAATGAAAGAAAGCAGAGACAACTACTTTTAAAGGTAGAAGAGGAATTTAGAGAGCAATGTGAACAGATATGCTGAGAGGTGAAAATATGTTTTACATCTTAGGAGAAATCTAAGCATTTTATACTCAGCCTAATATTTCACATATTTGCTACTGAACATTTATTTGTCTGGTACTATGCTATACACTGAGATTAAAATAATAGTCTCTGAGTTCCGTTTACAGTCACAGAGTATAGTTCAAACAACCCAGTAACTGTAACTTCACCATCAAATCCAATGGTATTCTTTTCGGCTCTCACTCTTAAATTTTTCTGCAATACAGAAAAGTTATCACATAGTTATCATTCAGTAAATAGTGGATTAATCTGAATAAATCTTAAGCTCTGTGTTACTTCCCAGTGCTCTTCTTCTCCCACTGTCTGGTCCCTCAATCTATTACTTTTCAGTCTCTTTCACTGATTCTTCTTTAATCCTGTCCTCTCAAGATTTTTGTCTCAACCTCTGTTCTTTCCTTTCTCTCTTGGCAAACTCATTTTTAAGGCATCTGTTGTAATTCTTAACATTTATAACTCTAGTCTAACCTTTCCCCCAAGTTCTTGTTCTTTAACTCTCATTAATACATATGTCCTTTTATATGTCTACCACCCCAAACCTAAAATGAAACTCATTTTCACCCTCCAAAACCTGCTTCTCTCATGCATTTCTCTTCTTTGTAGATTCAATCTCTTAGATCTTTAGACTTGAGATCTCTAATCTCTGCTAGCTGTGACCAAAGGTACACTTGAGGTGGCAGGGTGGGGCCAAAGGCTGAATTTCCAAGAGATTTTTCTTTTCACAAAGCTAACTGGCCTAAACAAGAGGCAATCTCACCTTTTAGGTCTCGGTAACATGTGTGACTTAGAAATGAATAGCCCAGAATGTTTCAAAAGTCGATGTGATACTTGTGAAACATTTCAAAATTAGGCAAAACCGTAGCCAACTGGCACAACTAGCATTTTGCTAAGAGGGCTCTCTGCACCCCACATTGGTGAGTGGCATCTGGGGTCTTAAAAGCTGCCAAGCTGCCATCCGAGGGCACAGCAAATGGTCCCAACTCAGCAGGAACGGATGCTCACCGAGGACCAAAATGACACGGGGTAAAGACAATCCAGAAGATAGAGAGACCCACATGAGTGGGTGTCTACATCGACTTGGAACCAGAAGAACCAGGTGGTGCCCGGCCACCACCAGTGATAACCGCGATGGAGCTCACTAAGTTGAGTCTCACTGGCAACACAAGAATAAAAAGGGGTGCATCCTGAGATATCCACTAAAAGACTTCAATTGATGGTCCAGCGGTTTCAGGGTTCCCCTGGGAGCACAGCCCCTGGCCCTGATGCTGCCTTTGCCCATAAATCATAACAAAGGTCTACTCTTCGGACACGAATGGACTGGACTTGGCAATGCAGAGTGACCATATATTGGATGCACTTTATGGTTCTATACATCTATAGGATATCATCCTGCTGACCTCTGGTTAGAGGAAGGAGAGTGAGTGGAGAGGAGGGGAAAGGAGACTGTTGGGAAGATGAGACATCTATGGAGCAGAGAGGAATAGTGTGCTGTCACTGGGCAGGGAGAGCAGTGGAAGCTGCATATAGGTGGGCATGTAAATCTATACAGGAATGTACATTTTCACTCAGTCACACAAAAAGAAAGAACAAAAAAACAAACAAAAAAAGAAAATTTCTAGTTGAAATGATTTAAATTTTTTTTTTAATTATGAAATATTCCAGGTGTACATAAAAGTATATCCACTAAATCTACTGCTGTTGAGTCAATTCCAACTCACAGCAACCCTACAGGACACAGCAGAACTGCCCACGGAGTTTCCAGGGAGCACCTGATCAGATACATACCATCAACCTTCTGGTCAGCAGTTGTAGCACTTAACCACTATATCACCAAACCAAAACCAAACTCTCACAGCCATCGAGTCAATGTCAATCCATAGCAATCCTAAAGGACAGAGTAGAACCATGCCACAGAGTTTCCAAGGAGCACCTGGCGGATTTGAACTGCTGCCCTTTGGGTTAGCAGTCATAGAACTTAACCACTAGGCCACCAGGGTTTCCATACATAAAAGTACAGATGATAATATATGAGCACTTGTATACCTACCATGCAGATACAACAGGAGCCCCTTGTGTACTCTTCCCTAACCCTCTCTGAAATAGTCACAACTCTAAATTTGGTGTTTATAATTGCAATTCATGCTTTTAGACTTTTACTATATTTGTACACTCATAAACAGCACACAGTATTCTCTTGAGCATATTAAAACTTTTTGCACTTAGCTACTAAAGGCTGGTGATACAAGCCTACCCAGCACAGCACATAAGAAAGGCCTGGCAATCCACTTCTGTAAAGATTAAATACATTGCTGTCAAATTGATTCTGACTCATGTACAGTCAAGAAAACCCTACAGGGCAGTTTGGCTTTGTAACACGTAAGATCACAATGAGATAGAATCAGCTCAACGGCAACAGCTTGTTGGTGTTATACTACTTACACTTCTGCAGCTTCCACTTTCTTGTCTTTTATCTGGGTGCCACGCCAAGGCACGATTAATAATTTGCTTCAAAACTGCAGCCATACTGATACATGTCACTCTAGCTCATCCTTTCAAACTGTTACATAGGATCTCATTGTATTTGGGGGCATTTTACCAACTCTCTCCAGCTGATGGACACTTAGGTTATTTCCAATTTTCACTAAGAAAATAATTCTGCTTTATAGTTAAAATATAAGCAGGATTTTTTAAGTTGACAATTTAAAAAAAAAAAAGCTAAAGAGAGCAGCATATTAAGTATACCAGAACATTAAAATTGAAAGCTTTCCATTGCAGAAAATAGCTGTATTGACTATCTCTACAAATACTTAAGTATTCTATAAAATGGAACTTGACTAAATCCTAATTGTTTATTGAAAGCTTTCTCCATATTAGGTTTATTTAATTATTAAAATTTCACTTAGGATATCATTTAAGCTTGACTAAAAAAACTTAATGGATCTTACAGAGAGCACTCTACTTTTGCCTGTAAATAACCATCCTATAAGGCTAATAACAAAAACAAAAACTCTAGCACTGTTAAAAGAGGTTTCTGAAAGCAACATTAAACCATCTGCAGCATTTTATTCTTAGAGCAAATAATCAATGACAAACTAAATGTGTTTATATGTCTGATCACCACAGTCCAAAAGGTCTTAATGGGTCAGTTGCTTAAGATATGTACGGTTTTCCCTAAACACTGAGGAAGTTATAGAGACCCTATTTAATTCAGCACTGCTTAAAGTAGAGGCCAGGAAAAAAGCTCTTTAGTGCTTTTTCCTCACTAGCCTCCCCCAAGAGCCTCATCTTGTGACATCCCCCTCCTATCTAATACTACTTAGCTATTCACTGCTTTGATGTTTGCTGCTAGTTTATTTTTTATCAGTCTCTCCATTCCCAGTTTATCCTATTTATTACTAACAGAGATCACTGTATGTCTACATTGCTTAGCACAGGGCCTGGACCATAACCTCAATACACGTTAACTACTATTACTTTGTACACAAAGTAATCCTCCTAAGGTGTAACTCTAAATGGTTTTGCCATTTATTTGGTGAGAAGCTTTCAATGTTTCTCAGTGAGGACAACATGCTCTGTTAAGCAGGTGGAAGCAAAGTGAAGTACAACGAATAACCTCTTTTAACTCAGTTATTAGTTAATATCTAGCCTCTATCTCCCACTATTTAACTAGAGGTAAAGTTAAACATGCCGGAGCTACTTTTCTTCATCCATAAAACGGATATAACAATGTCTACTTTTCAGGGTTGTCATATGGATTATAGATTAAATTTTAAAAAAACAACAAAAAGACAACTAAAGATACGCCAAAGACTTGAATAGACATTTCTCCAAAGAATATATACAACAGCAGATAAGCAGATGAAAAGTTACCAAAGTCACCAGTCATCCAAACCTGTTGCCATCAAGTTGACTCCAACTCACAGCAACCCTCTGGGACAAAGCAGAACTGCTCCACAGGGTTTTCAAGGCTGCTGTCTTTACCGGAGCAGACTGCCACATCAGTCTCCAGCAGAGTGGCTGGTGGGTTCAAACGGCCAACCTTTTGGTTAGCGGCCGAGCACTTAACCACTGTGCAAACCCAAACCACAAAGAGATACCACCTCATACTAGGATGGCTATTATCAGAAAAACAAACTCACAAGTATTGACACGGATGCTTAGACCTGGAATCCTGTGCCTTGCCAGTAGGAATATAAAATGGTACAGCCTCTATGGAAAACAGTTTGGCAGCTCCTCAAAAAGTTAAACAGAATTATCATATGACTCAGCAATTCTACCCTATGAAGCTAAGACAAACATGTTAAGAGGAAGTTAGATCTTAGTTGGAGAGGCCAGATAAAGCATCAGGAACATCACTTGACTGAAGAAGACGTGAAGAAGGTGAAGGAATGAGGCACAGAGACAACCACAGGAGGAGCATTTCAATCAGAGGCAACGGTAAATTTAAGGCTCTAAGCCTGGCATATTCAAAGAACAGCAAGGAAGAGGACAGTGGAGCCAAAGCAAAGTGACAAAGAGGGAACTGAAGAAAGAAAAGGGGAGTGGTAGGGCCTTTTAGGTCATGTACAGACTTTGGCCTTGCATCAGAGTGAGCCAAGAAGCCATTGCAGGGTTTTGAGAAGAGATACAGGATATGACTTATGCTCTAACAGGATCACTGTGACTGCTCTGTTGAGAAGAGTCTGGAAGGGGTAATGGAAGAAGCAGGCAGACCACGCTGACAGAGTAAGACAGAGGAGAGCATTCATATGGTGGTTGGCTGAATGACTACATACAAGATCTCAAAGAAGGAAACTATGAAAAAAAAATTATGAGACAATGGGAGAAGTCTGAACACTGACAAGATATTAATGATATTAAAGAGGTATTGATTTTTAAGTGTGATAACAGTATTATTCTGCTTTAAGAAGAATCCCGATTTTTTTTTAGAGATGCATACTACAGTGTTTAGGAATGAAATGATACAATGCCTGGGATTTGGTTCAAGATAATCCAGTATGGGGAGGAAAAAGTTAGGTGAGGGTATTAGTGACACAAAGCTGACCATGTACTGACAGTTGTGGAAACAAGTTGATGTAGATTCATTTTACTACTTCTCTATTTTTTATTGTGTTTGAAAATGTCTGTAACAAATTTTTTTAAAAGTAAATTAAGAATATAGTTCAGAAAGATGGTTTAAAAAAAGAAACTGGATCAAACAATGAATGTTATAAAAAATTTTTCAAGACACTGGAATTTTGGGCCAATTCAAAAAGGCAAAATACAACAAGGATATATTTGGTTTCCAAATAGTGCAAAATGTACAAAATCTAGATGAGCAGTTCTTATACAAAAAAGCCAAGGCTGTCTAATATATGCTAAGTTCAGCAAGTAAAATATCAAAATTCTAAAACAACACCCTGATAGTAAGAGAAGTATAGAACTTACAACTCAGTAATGAAAGACAAATAACCCTAACAAAAAGAATCTGAAGACATGCACAAAAAATCTGAAGACACTTCTCCAAAGAATATACACAAATGGCCAACTAGCACAAGTAAAGGTGCTGAAGAATATTAGTCATCAGGGAAATGCAAATACAGTCATAATAAGATAACACAAACAAACCACTGCCAAGTCTATTCCCACTCATAGCAACCCCGTAACACACAGCAAAACTGTCCCTGTAGGGTTTCCAAGGAGTGGCTGGTGGATTTGAACTGGCACCATTTGGTTATCAGCCTGAGATTTTTAATAGCAGGTGTTGCTCTGAATGTGGAGAAAATGGGACCCTCACAGTGCTAATGGGAAATGTAAAGTGGGGCAGCCACCCTGGAAAACAGTCTGACAGTTTCTCAAAAGATTTAAAATATAGTTACCATCACCATGTTGCCACTCTGAGTTCCCATCACACTAAAATGTTCATGTTATCCAAATCCATGAGAAATGAAAACATATGTCCATTCACAAACTTATACACAAATGTTAATAGTTAAAAGGTGGAAACAACCCATATGTCCATCGACTAGTAAACAAATAAATGAAATGTGATGTATCCAAACAATGGTATATTATTCAGCCATTGAAAGGAAGGAAACCCTGGTAGCTAATGGTTAAGTGCTACATCTACTTATCAAAAGGTCAGCAGTTTGAATCCACCAAGCACTCCTCAGAAACTTTATGGAGCAGCTCTACTCTGTACTACAGGGTCCTTACGAGTTAGGACTGAATCAACAGCAGTGGGTATGGTTTTGGGTCCTAGAAAAGAATGGAGTATTGACACACGTTACAACATGGATAAATCTTGAATACATACATTATACTAAGTGAAAGAAGCTTGTCACAAAAGATCATATACTGTATGAAATGTTGACAACAGGCACATCCACAGAGACAGAAAATAGATTAGTAGTTGCTTTGTGGTGGACTGGGGTTGGTGAGTGATGGCTAATGGTACAATGTTTCTTTTCTTGATGGTGAAATCATTCTAAAACTAACTGTACTGATGATTGAAAAAACATGAATATGCCAAAAACCACTGAACTGGAGGCTTCCAACGAATAAATTGTATCGTATGTGAATTATATGTCGTAAAGCTGTTACCAAAAAAAGGAGGTACCTCCTCTCTGAGACCTTTCTTGGGTCCTCAATAGAGCTAACCATTCTCTCCATGTGTCTATTGGTTTCCTATATAGATCTGAGTACCTGCAACTAAAATTTATTTCTCGATATGTCTTTTTTTTTTCTCAACTGCATCATGGGTTTCTCAAGGCAGGAACTGGCTCATTTTTCTTGGAATCCACAGTGTGTGTACACTTTGTGTAGACTGTGTAAAAAGATACATGATAAATATTCATTAGAGGACAATTTTAAACACTGTCATGTGAGAAAAGGGTTGTACTTATTTTACACACTTCAAGGGCAGGAATGGGAGCTACAATGACACAAATTTCAACACTTTTTAAGAACTGTCATTTTCTTCAAAGCAGAGGTTTCAGGTTCTGTGAATCCTAGGAAATGATCCTCAAATTTGGGGTGCATAAATAATGTACATATTTCTAAGAAGCAAATCCTTAGCTTTCATCAGAAGCTCAAGTGGCATATAACTAAAAAATGGTCAGGATTGATTGCTTTAAAAATTTAGCAAATTTCTACTAGAATATATCATTTAAGGTACATACTTGCTTGGAATACAACACTTCAGTAACGTACAATACAAAAAAGAAAATACACAGTGATATTTGTAGCTTCATAACTTTAATTAATTAATTCAAAAGCATCTACTACCTATCACTTGCGAGCTGCTGGAGACATAGTGGAAAACTAGAAAGATAAACTCCTTGTTCTCAGAGAGCTTACATTCTACAAAATGGAGACAAAAAATAAACAAGTCAATCAATAAGAAAATTTCATGTAGTAATATCTGCAGTGGAAAAAATGAAATAACACGATGGAACAGATAATGATGGTAGTGGAAAGAGATTATTTTAGGTAGGATCAGCAAGGAAAGTCTGAGGAAGTGACATCTGAGCTGAAATTTGAATGATGAGAAGGAAGCTGAGGGAAGTGCACTTCAGGAACAAAGAGAAACTATCCTAAAATGACATCCCTGAATGAATCGTCAAGGTAAAGAGCCATGTCTAACCTTCACTCTGTGCTCTATACAACAGTGTCCTATTCACATTCAATAGTACTTGTTGAGGAAAATTCAGCATAATCAGAATTCGGCTCTGGATAAAACTTTTAGAAAAAATTTCACTGATTAGGGTCATCATTAATTTACTCCCTTTTAAGGCAGACAACACCATTAGACAAAGTGAGTAAAGATTTTTAGATTTTGTAATAAAGTAGAAGGGGGAAAAAAAGACCAAGCATACGAAGTTTTTTTTATGTCTCTTCGACGTTGACAGTTCTACAATCTTAAAGATTATACATGTAAATTCTGTAAACACAATTTTGTGTTCAATCTTCACTCCACCCTACAGCTTAGTACTTTGCCTCTATGGCATTTATAATCTATAATGCAAAAGGGAAACCCTGATTGCTTAGCGGTTAAGTGCTAAGGCTGCTAATCAGAAGGTCGGCAGTTCAAATCTGCTAGACGCTCCTTGGAAACTCTACGGGGCAGTTCTACACTGTCTTATAGGGTCGCTAGGAGTCTGAATCGATTCCACAGCAGTGGGATTTGTTTGTTTGTTTGTTTTTTGGTTTATAATGCAAAAGACGCTGAAGCAGAGAAGCGGAAGTTCACAAGGAGCTGTCCAACAATCGACAGGCTGAACATCAGTAGAAGGCTTCAGAGACTTGAAAAACGAGTGTCAAGGATATCACAGAGGGAATTTACAGGAGAAATAAACCAATAGAACTTAATGATCTCTGGAGAACTGTTCTAGTTCTTTCTTCCAGCCTCTGCCACCCATGGCTTTACAAATTCGCTCATTCTGTAGCTCCCTCCCCGAGCTCCTGCAGCGACGGAGTGGAATTTTAAACGTGACATACATCGTGCCATAATTAATGATTAACAAAGAAATATTGTTTAAGTAGGGGGAACCCAGCAATATGTTCGCCTTCACTTCAGTAATTAAAAGTTATATATTTAATATTTAAAAAGCTACAAAAAGAGTCAGAAAGCAGTGAGCTTCCTACAGTCAGTGAAAATACACGACAGATTTAGGTCAACAATACTGATTCACACTGACTTTATTTCATACAAACGCAGGACAGAAGGCATGGGGCAACTACTACGGGAATCCAGCTGTGAGCCTTCTCTACTCAAAACACTTCAACAGATGCTAACCAAGATGAGTTAAACCAGAGAGGGGACTTGCAAGCAAAACTCAAAAGGGTCTGTGCACGGGTGCCCAGGCGCGTAGGTTAGGCTTCTTCGTCCTTCCCTGCGGCAGAACAGCAGGAGGGACCCGGTGCCTGGCGGAACTGGCCGCTGCCAGCTGATGCCCAAAGAACCCGTGGGCCTAGGCGTCGCGCAAACGACCCCTCCACGCTCTCTCAAGTGTCTAGAGGTATCTAAGTGGGGGGCTCTGGGGTCTCCGGCAGTGTCTTTCGCTTTCGCTGCGCGGGCAATATGCCCAGCCCTGAGAGCCACTCCGGGCACCTCACAAGAGGCCACCCCCACTTGGAGGTATCCCAGGCCGGGCCACCTGCTCTTACCTTCCGGCGCCGGTGGCGGCTCCTGCCGCTTTCCGCGGGACAAGAAAGCCTTGGGCAAAAGGAGCGACACCGCTAGGACGAGCCCCGAAGCCAGGGCCACCCTCTGAACCGTGGAGTACGCCATGGCTGCCCCCTGTCGCTGCAGGTGAGACTTCGACCGGAAGCGGAACTGGAACCTCAGCGCCGGGGTTTGCCGAAACAGCACTACGGGGTGCGCGACGGCGGCGCGCGAGGGACAAGGTGGGCGAGGCGTGCGCAGTTCAGTTCGCTTACCGATTTGACCGGCTTTTCCCTTCCTCTGGGTTTGCTGGTCGCAGGAAATGGTACCCTTGCCTGCCAGTTTGCACCACCTAGAAACTCCTCCTCCCTCACTTCATCTGTCCTGTGCAGTCTACCACGAACTCCTGGAAGTCGTCCTCTTCTCTCTATCCTCTCTTAGCAACAACCGCATCACCGTCTACTCCTAGATCCACCCTTAAGATCACCACTAATCAGTATCCTGATTGATGCTATGGGTTTAGTGGTCTTCCAGTTTCCACTCGTGCATCTGACAACCACTCTCCATCTGTAGTCAGAGATGATAATTCTAAAGCTCTGGCAGAATTATCACTGTCTTCTACTTAAAACCTGTCATAACTCTTCATTGGCCTCAGAACAAGGATCAAACTCCTTTCTGTGATCGCTAATCAAAGCCCTGCATAATTCGGCCTAATCAACACTTCATCGAAACTGGATCATTTGCTAGTTACTGAGCTTAGTCCTTGCTTTCAGGGCCAGCCAAGTGCCGTCGAGTCGGAGCCGACTCATGCTTTCAGGGAGACTTAGTTTATTGTGTTCTCTCTGCCTTAAAAAAACTCTTGCCACCATCTCCACCTCTCAAAAATGTCTCTGACGAACAGCTTAAAAAATAGTACCTTTATGAAACTTATTCAGGCAGCCTCTCCTTCAGTCCTTACAGTTCTTTGTTACTGAATTTATTCATTCATTGAACAACCATCTTGTAGTGTTTGCTAAGTGTCAGACCCTTACCTTGGCCCTAGAGGGTCTGTGAATCAAATGGTTTCTCTTACGGGGTAGAGGGGTATCCAAGCAAGAAAAGGCAGGAAGTATTCTGAAATCTGGAGTAGTCTGCCTAAATGGAAGAAGGAATCAGAAAAAAAGCTGCTTACAGGAGGTGAAATTTGAGTTCGTTTTTGAAGAATGAGTAAACTTACTAGGCAAACGGTTAAAGAGTATTCAAGAAAAGGGAAACAAAGAAAGTGAAGGCATGAAAAGTTGGCGCGTCATGGCGTGTTCAGAAAACTATCAGTAATTCCCTTTGGCTGGGCCATATGGTTGGTGACAGGACATAAAGTGATGAGACTACAAGGATAAGCAGGGGCTAGATTGTGAAAAGCTTAGCGGTGACAGATGGGGCATGTGCATTTGTCTTTGAGTTCTCTTGACACTTCACGGAAACGGAAAAACAAAGTGTACAAACCAAAAGACTAAAGAGAACAGGAGAAACGTGGCGGCAGACAAGAAATGCCAAAATTTTGTAAGATTCAAAGGAACAGTGTAGTGTCAGTCATGTATGTGATTTAAGAATTTTAGTACTGTTTTAGGAAGTAAAAAGAAATAAGTGATGATAATTTAAGGAATATATTTTGTTTAGCCCAATATATCCAGAATCAGGAAAGGATAAGAAATGGAGTCAAATTAAAATATAAACTAAGGAATAATGGTGTGAGTAGACATGTGAAGATGGATGACTTTGGTCCCCATCTAATGGCAACCAAGGTGAATGGGTAGGTGTCAAAACAGCATAAGAGTAGTATCTGACCTCCTGTGACCCCACAAGGGGCAAGCAGAACGAAGATCAGTAGCGCAAGACTGACTCCCCTGAGGCGGAGGTCAGACAAGCCTCACTTCACCATCTTTACGAATTCTGACACCAGTCTTCCCTCCCACAGCACTCTCTGCTTCTCTACTGTGTTCGATAATTCACTGCAGTGGCCACAGAGAACTCACAGACCATGCTCATGACTATGCGGTTCACTGGGGAAATAACAGTTGCAGTTCAGGTTCAGGAACACTCAAGACACACTTTCTCCATGAGGACAACCTCTTCCCAATCCTCCTCACAAGCACACTGCTACCAGGTCTAGGCCTCTCTCAAAACGCACTCAGCGTTCTCTCTCCTTGGGCCAGGAAGCTCACCACACCATCTCCTGCTTCCAGATTTATGCTGCTGGGTCTCTCCTGCCACAAGGTCTCTCTGTCTTTGGGGATACAGCTCTCTTGATCTCAGTCTCTCTCTCTGTCTCTCTCTCTCTCTTTCTGTTTCTCTATCTCAGCTTCTAGGAGGTTCTTAGCTCAGGAATCTGGGGTCCAAAGGATGTGTTGCCTTCTGGCTGTTCTTCCTCAGTGGTAGTAGAATATTCTCTTTCCTACCTCGGGGTTCACTTATTTCAAAACCAGTGGGATGTCGAAACTGACCAATACCTTTGATGGGTCACAATTACCCTATCACATAGTCACACCCAATCACTTAGGTGACAGTTACAAGACCATAGATAGAAAAGCCACACACAAGTGATCAATCATACCACAGTAGGGGTCATAATCACATTAATCCTGGAAATGGCACAGAGAAAGGTGAAAATGCCAAGTTATAGTCCAGAGTATTTTTCTGGGAGTATATTTTATTTTGTAGTCAGGAGAGATGTGGCCCTAGAAGAGACAGGGACCTCCTTAGAAGGACTGAGATAATAGGCAGCTCATGGAGCTAGGGAAGCTAGGATGGACCTGGGATGGCTGCTGGCTGGTAGGGTTGTGGAGCCAGAAGCACACTATGATTCAAGACCTCCTGAAAAACTTGGATTCTGTCTCTGAAGACAGGGCTTAGTTTCTCCAACAAGATGTCAGTGGAGAGCTTAAATCTGAAATCTGGAGACTTTAGTTGAAAGAAGGAACTGATGACAAGGAAGTAGAGACAGCAAATACAATCCATTCTATGTGGAGCTTGCATATTAAAGAAAAGACAAATATGCAGTGATAACTTGAAGGTGTCTGCAAGTTGAGTAGGCAATTATTATTTTTTTTTTCTAAACAAGGAAGAGGTTTGGGAGTGTTAGTGCATTTAGGGGTTAAACAACAGAAAGAGAGAGTTGGAAACTATGAGATCAATGGGGACCAGTGTTGGAGCAAGTCCCAAATTCTGGAGCAGACAAGGAGAACAGACACCAAGGACCCAGGGGTAAAGATAAGCTTGGAAGAAAGGAGGAAGGAGTAAATTCAGACACACATAAAGGAGTGGTGTAGGGGCAGCAAGTTAAAGCAGTTTGTTTCTCATTGCCTAAGTAGTCTTGCAAAGGATATAGCTTCCCATTTTCTAAGAAAGGGCAGGGTGGAGGAGAACTTCCTAAGTGTGGTAAAGGCTGGGAAAGGGGGAAACTACTGCTGGTAAGCCACTCTAGCTTGGCACACTGGGTTTCCTTTTGGTTTAAAGATAACCAAGCCTCACCTGCCCTCTCCACGGAGATAGGCTCATCCTCCGAGCAGCACATTCTGGGCCTCCCCAGAGCATCCCTCAGCCTGGCAGCCTCCAAGTTACCTATGCCAGAAGACTGTAGGTGATAGCAGAGAGGTTACAGTGGAGAGGCCTTTACAGATCAGTTAGCACAACCCTCTTCTTATTGGACCAAAGGGAAGCCTGAGTCCTGCAGAGCAGAAGGGGCTCACCCTGGATCGCCCTGATGATTAGTGATTGCCCCACAAGAGCGCCCGAGTTCCCAGCCAGGATTTTCTCCACCACCTCGCACTGTGTCTGCTGCTCTGCCAATTTTAGGGGCCATAATGAGGAAATAGTCTTCAAAAGTAATAGCTAGAGCCTTTGTTTCCTGGCTTAAAAAAAAATCTGTCCCTCACTTGTGATTAAATGTCCTTTTCCCAGCCTACAGCCTCAGAGCATTTATCACTGCGAGTTGAGAGAGGTGGTCTGTCCATAAAATCAATCATAAAGACGGAATTTCTTTGTCAGGGCATTGACTGAGTTCCTGTAGGGCAGAAGCAAGTCTGAGGGAAATAAAATTCCAGAGTATGTGCTTATGAACAGTTATGGAGTAACCTTCTCCCAGAGTTGAATCAACAGCAGTTGCTTTAATTTCTTCTACATATGAGATCTGTCTGGGTGGTGGTACATGGGAGCCTGCAGGCAGGAAGTTCATAGACAAAGCTATTGTTACCTGTCTGCTACCCTCATGGTCTTCACTCTTTGCTCTACTTTCTCCTTTTTCTTCCTTCTCTCCTACCTTATTTTCATCTCCCATACTGATGCCTCCTTCCTCCTCTTTCACATACTTTCTGTGAATTCTCCTTTGTCTTTCCTTCATTTAGTTGCTAATGTGCCTGTATTCAGGCTGAGGGCACAGACTGGGGAAAGGTTTAGCAGTCACAGTACATTTGGAAAATGTTGAAGAGTGGGGTTGAGACTGGAGTCCAGAAAGAGAGGGAATGGGTAGGAAGGCAGGTAGAACAGACTGTTTAATCCCAGTGGTGATGAGGAAACATCAAGGAGTTGGAAGCAGAAGAGGGAAATGTCAAATGTGGGTTCTGGAAAGGTTAGTCTGCGGCAGCAGGGAGGACAGGAGAAAGGGAGATTACTTCTGGGTTGATGCAACAGTCCTGGTGAGAAGTGATAAGGCCAGGGCAGAGGAGACTGAGTGGCAAGGCTGTCTGCAATCCTCTGAACTGTAAAGAGCAGAGGTAGAACATATGAACTTCCTGTTCCCAGTGCTGATGGCACAGTGGTTAAGCATTGGGCTACTAACAGAAGGTCAGCAATGGGAAATAACAGCCATTCCTTGGAAACCCTGTGAGGGCAGTTCTACTTTGTCCCACAGAATCAACTTGACAGCAGTGGGTTTTGTGCCCAGACCCAAGCATCTGCTTGACGCAGCCTAACTTCCCTGCATCCTCTCTTACCTTGCCCTAGGCCCTCAGCCACATGTCTGTTCCCTAAACCCAGTCAGCACTCTGTCTCTGGGTGTACTCTTCACCTCCCTCCCACCCCACAATACAGTTGCAGAATTAAACACCAGCTCTCTCTGAAAGACATGTCCATCAGCCCTGCCTGCCTTCAGATTTGTCTGCTGATCCATCTGCAGCAATGCAAATGGGGACAGAAATCTTGACAAAACAAAGGTTCCACCATCACAACAAACTCCAAGTCCATTCTTCGCCTTCCAACTCCCTCTGGGTGGTACCTGAGTCTTCACCTTCCAGTTCCCTCTGGGTTCTGCCTTAGGCTCAGTGCACCTCCAGCTGTACTCCCACCTCCACTTGACTCCCAAGAACACCGCTCACCTTCCACAGTCCTTATTTTGACAGACAGTGGGGAGACACTTTGCCCATGAGTGTCCTCAGCTGATCAGGAAAACATCCTCATGCAGGAGAAGGCCATACGAACAGGGCTGCAGAGGCTTCCAATTATCCTAACTGGGCAGTTTGCACCTTGCCAGTCTCCAGACTAGAGTCAACCTAGTTTGGGGGCCTTAGCCCACCTAAGAATTCTTTCTAAATGACTGAATTCTAGTCTTACATCCTCAGGAGGATAGTGCTACTGCCTTGCTTACTTTGGACATGTCATCAGGAAAGAACAATCGTTAAAGAAAGACATCGTGCTTGATAAAGTACAGGGTCAGCAAAAATGAGGGCAACTCTCAGTAAAACAGACTCACACACTAGCCTCAACGATGAACTCTGATATACCCATGATCATAAAGAGGGCACAGAACCAGGCAATGGTTTATTCTGTTACACATAAGGTTACCATAAGCAGAGTGGCATCACAGTAACTAACAACAATAAAGTCTTGTGTCTGCCACTTGGTGTCCTTAGACAAAACCCTTGGCCCCTCAGAGCCTCAGTTTTCTCATCTGTGAAATGGAGACTACAAAGTCTGTGCAGCTAGCAAATATGATAGACCCTGGAAGGCAGTCGTGCGTGAGATGGAGACTGCAGAAATAACTCAGTGAAACAAGCTCCCAGACCTGCCTGCAGAAAGAAAACTGAAATTAAAAAAGGATAGATAGTTTCAGAAGAAAATCTTTAAAGAGGAAGCTTCTGGGAGCCCATGTTCCTTATCCTACAGCTTTATAAAACAGGCGCTGGGTGAGCAAGGGGCAGGGGTTGTGGGGACAGAAGCTTTCTGGTAACAATAGGCAAGGTGAGAATGTCCTTACAGTGTCTTTCCTACCCTCTCTCCTAGATGGACCCTGGTGGACAGAGAGCAGAGCGAAGTCACAGTTGGATACCCTGGGCCTTTCTGCCTTGGATGAGGAAATAGTGTTCAGCTCCGATTAATTAAGCAAACTGATAGAAATTCCCCGCTTAAGTCACACTTTGCATATCCATAATCTCTGCACTATATTTTCTGTATACTTTACCCCTGGGTTAAAATTGGTGAGCATTTAAATGCTTCCTCACATAATCTTGCTAAAGCACACTCTTGCCTATAAATATTCATGCCTCTGCCAAAACATTTGCAAGCTTTCCCCAAAGGTGAAATGTGTGTAATGTACTTTGTCTTCTGGGTATAAATATTATCCAATACATTTTGGTTAATATGAATACACTAATTATTCCTGCAACCCTTTTAAAAAGGGTCATCTTCATGATGTGAATTTTTAAAAAAATGTAATTACAGTAATTGGATACTTAATCTAATTAAAATTTGTTTAATCTTTAATGGAAATTTTTCTAAAGAGGTAGAATGACAATTGGCTTTTTGATAATGACTGTTTTCTTTCTGCAAGGAGATCAAGTTGGTGCAAACTAGAAAACCAGACAGCTTTGTGTCTGTCAGTGTCCTCACTGCTGGGCAGAGTAAGGTCGGCCTTTCTACTTCTCCTTGATTCCATACTTAGGCAGTAAAAGAAGGATAGTTACTGAAGAGATTGGAGGAAGAGACTAGGGTCACCTTCTTTATTCTAACAGTTCTTCTGGACTGGTGATTAACACATGGTGGACATGTGACCAAGCCTCCTAGAGCAGAGTCCTTGGCTGGGCTTCCTAGATTTGGAACTGGAGGAGAAGCAACTCTGTGCTGCTTTGGGGGATCATGCTGGATGGAGTTGTAGTGGGTGCTGTTAATGCCCTCTGGTACACCCTGGAGGTCACCTGCAGACAGTTCCTATACACAAGGTGGTCTCCTGTGTCTCTCTGCCTTGGCCATTCTCTGGACTTGGTTGCAAGCTTGGCTTAACCTGGGGACAGTTAGGAAGTATCCAAGAGTTATCACTCCTAGAGCAACTCTCAAACAGTAAAGGAGGGAGTTGGTAGACAAATATTTCAGTTCTCTTGTTTTTGGGGTGACCGTTCTGAGGAGTGCTTCACATATCCTTTCAGAGGCAAGCCAGTGGGACTGAGCTCTAGTTGTTCCAGCTGTAACCCACTCATCAGCACAGCCCTTTGACTTCCCTTCCTTTTCTTCCCTCACATCCCTACTTCTTTGATGCTTCTTGGCATCACCTTCCAAATAATGCTTGCTGTTGCTGTTGTCAGCTGTCACCAAGCTGGCTCCAACTCATGGTGACCCTATGTACAAAAAGAAACATTGCCTGGTCCTGCACTGTCTTTCATTGGCATACTCTTGTCCCTTGTTGCAGTTAATATGTGTTTTGGGAGACCTCCAACCTAGGGGACTCATCTTCCAGCATTATATTGAACCATGTTCTGTTGCAATCCACAGGGTTTCCGTTAGCTAATTTTTGAAAGTAGATTGCCAGGCCTTTCTTCCTAGTCCATCTTAGTCTAGAAGCTCCACTGAAAGCTGTCCACCACGAAGAATCTTGTTGGTATTTGAAATACCGGCGACATAGCCTCTAACATCATAGCAACATGGAAGTTACCACAGTGTAAAAAAAACTGACAGACAGGTGGTAGCCCAGATAATGTGGTGTACCCACATTGTTGCCTCAGAGTCTGCTCTTGAGGGAGCCCAGATTAAGACAGATGGAAGTTGGGGTTTTCAGGTTACTAGTTTTTCTACCATGTGGAGAAAACCTTGCTATAGAAGGAGAGAATGATGCCAGCAGCAATACGCAGAGATGTTGAAACAGAGATGAAGAGTGGTTCTGATGGTGCTGAATTCTGGTTCTGACCCCAGGCCTCTCCTAAACCTGTTCATCCTTAGGGTCTCTGAGCTTATTTGAATCCTTCCCGGCTATGTGACTGAAAAACTCCCTCCCATTTTTGTGTGTGTGTGCGTGCACATGAAGCACTTCTGAACTGGACTTCTATTACTTGCAAGTGAGAAGCATTGCTCTCACAAAAACTGAGTTTGTAAACAAAGTAGTTGGAATAGAGCCTGCCTCATATTAACTGCCATTACTATTTTTATTAAGGACACATAATTAGTATTCAACATTTGGCCTGTTTCCAGAAGGCATTGTGAAGCAGGGACCTAATGGCCTAGAAAGAAGTCACAAAAGAAGCCAGTTTAAATCTACCTTAGCTCTCCTCTTTTTTTCTTTTCCATAACTTGATTGGATTGACGTCCACCTTTTCTCTTGAAAACATTTACTTAATAACTGTAGCTTAACTGTCTTCTTACTTCTTATTGATCACTAAAAATGGGCAATTAAAAATCTTTCTCTGTTACTTAAAGGTCACCTTGATTCTGCTATGATTTTGTTGGCAAGAAGTGAGAGTGGCACAGATAGAATGCCAGGGGGAATGATCCAGTGGATTCAAGCTCTGGCAAGCTCTGCCCAGCTGCAGGGCCCTATGAGGACTTTCAAGAGTTGAAACTTTTTCCTTCATGGACCTCAGCATCCATAATAAACAAATCAAAATTAAAATGATATATTACGTTCACAAAAAAAAAACAAATACGTTAGCATTACACTATTAAATATTTTCTTTGACGTAAGAATTCATTTCTTTCCTTCATTTTTAAAAGACTTTGAAGCTTTTTTGTGAGACCCTAAAGGTATGGTGTGCTTTGAGCACTGTGCCTGCCATGTCTGGCTGAGTGAGAGCCTGCTGCTAAGTCCATGAGTCTCATTCCAGGAAGCCTAGTATGCAGTGAAGAAGTGGCTCCTAGTTTATTTTTCCATATCACACAATAGTTTTAAATTGTATCAAACATAGAAGTCAAATGTTGCTCTTTCTAGAGAAGTTTCCAGGAGATTCTGGGTTATAGGAGGCAGAAAATTTCCCTTCTGGTTGCAGAGGCAGGGTCCAGAAGATCTTCTGGACTGAGCAGCGGCTAAGACCAAAAAGATTAAAGGGCTTTTCAGAATAAATAAAATGATGTTTTCCTGCAGTGAGGGGTTGTTATGCTGTTACATCTGGGGACTTCCTCTGGCAGCCCAGAGACAAGAATCGGTCAGCCTAGGGACTGAGGAAGGGAGAGCAGGATTTGAAGGTCTGTGGTTTGTGGAAGAGCTGAGCCCAACAGAGTCCAGCAGGTAGAAACATCACGTTATGGAAGCTGAGAGGGCTGGTTGGAAATAACTTTCCCTGAAGGGTTCCTGAGGCACTGTATTCCTCTCACGGTTTCCTCTGGTCTCTGGAAAAGTCTGACGCACAGTGGGCTGAGTCAGTGGTGCACAGCAGTAAGGGAGGGGACTGTGCCCCTGCTGGGGACAAGGGGATCCCCTCTCAAGAGGTCCAGGTGGTAGTAATAGCTTGGAGTCTGCAGGGAATGCTAATCCTTACCGCCAGGGCCAACTAGGAACAATGAACTCAGAAGGGTCCAGTGTGCTCAGGACGCCGCTGAGATAAAGGCTGCTTTTCTCACGTGTACTGGAAGAAGGTGATCTTTGAAAGAAAGGAAAGGAGCAAAATGAGGGCTTAGATCCTGCTGTCATACCATTGCTATTGTTAGTGGCCATCAAGTTGTGGGGGGTGGTCCCAGAGCAACCAAGATTTGTAACTGTTTTCACCTTGCTTACCTCATCTCCTGTTACTACTTCTTTGCTTCCAGCTCCAGCCCCACCGGTGTCCTTGCTCTCACTGAAACGTGGCTGGGAAGCATCCCAAGTATTTACACCCGTGTCTTCTGCGTGGGGTGCTCTTGCCCCATTGATCTGTATGGCTCATCACTCAATTCATGCAAGTCTTTGCTCAGATATCACCTTCCCCTGTTGAGACTTTCACTGACCAATCTTTGTAAAATATAACATCTCTTATCCTCCTGTCCTGCTTTATTTTCTGCCATTGCATTTATCACTTGCTAAAGCTAATTTTTGTTTATTGCCCATCTCTTCACTTTAGAATATAAACTGCATGAGGACAGGAATTTTTGTCTGTCTTGTGCACTTTTGCATCTCTGGGGCCTGGAACAGAACCTGGCACATGGTGTTAATTAACTGGGTGAGTGAAGCTAACCTGTCTAGAGGGTACAGATAAAGTGCTTTGAAAAATCTCCTCAAAAGATTGAAAATAAGCTTACATGTATATTATGCAGTAGTTGAAAACCATAAGTAGGCAAATTAAGTGAGAACGGGTTTACACTGAATGACCAATCATCCGTGTTCTCACATTAGAGTTATAATAAATAAAACAACAGCAAAAACAATAAACCCGCTGCCGTTGAGTTGATTCCAATTCATAGTGACCCTGTAGGGCAGAGTGGAACTACCCAATACAGTTTCCAAGACAGCCTGGTAGATTTAAACTGCCGACCTTTTGGTTAGCAGCCACAGCACTTAACCACTATGCTGTGTTTTTATTGTCGCAAGGTGGTTTTAAAACGGTGTTCTGTAGAAACTTAGGTGCTACAGATCTTCCTTTAATATCTGTTTTTAATTTTTTTTTCAGTTTCTTAAACTAGTTTAAGAATAGAATATGCACTCAAATGCCGGCCAAGCCAAGTGCCGTCTAGTCGGATCCGAATGCAGTCTATCTTAAATTTGCATGTATTGGCAATTTCTGACATGTTAACTAGTACTGTCAGATTAATTCATTTTCAAATAGAACTTGGTAATAAACATACTTCTGCCATTTCTATGAATATATTTGCATTTCTTATAAATGTAGACATAAAAAGTTATTTTAAGTTAGGAGTTCTTCATTTGTGACACTTCGCTTAAGAGATCCACAAATTAAGTTCACGAACTCATACTGGAAACTGTCACAT
Source organism: Heterohyrax brucei (assembly GCA_028571685.1). Lineage (NCBI taxonomy): Eukaryota > Metazoa > Chordata > Mammalia > Hyracoidea > Procaviidae > Heterohyrax > Heterohyrax brucei. Next base: position 93,076,247 of record CM053145.1, read on the forward strand.
ACCTCATTGTTGAATATCACTATGGCCACCTTCAAAGTGATCCTCTTAGGAAGCTATGCACCAGCACCCTTGCCTAGTCCACCCTTCAAACAATTTTGGAGCTCTTTTTCTGGAATGGTCATCAGAGCTGTAGTTGTATTGCCCTTGATGTCCTGGATGTCATCAAAATTTCTTCCTTTCAATATTTCATTTAAATTAGGGTAAAGAAAAAAGTCATTGGGGGCCAGATCAGGTGAGTAGAGAGGATGTGCCAATACAGTTAATTGTTTAATGGCTAAAAATTCCCTCACAGACAGCTAGATAATTAAGTCTGCAAGCTTATTACCGTGTGCAATGGCCATTCCAGAAAGAGTTCCAAAATTGCTTTGAAGGGTGGACTAGGTGCTGGTGTAGGTGCATAGCTTCCCAGAGGGAGTACTTTGAAGGTGACTGTAGTGATACTCAGCAAAGAGGTATGCAGCACTTAAAACAATCAAGTTTACAGACTTAATTGCTGGACCTCATATGACAAGAAATTAGATCATTTTGGTGGTTCACTATTAGGAAAAAATGTCTACATTCTCTTTCAAGCCTCTGAAATAGATTACTTGAAGGTTATCCTGAGGTTTCAAGGTGAACTTAAAATGTTACCATTTTGTATTATATATACTTTATATTTTGTATTATATTTTATCATTTTATATATTATGTATGTTATATATATCATTATATATCTTTGTATCTCTGAATTTTCTCAATACTGTGTGTAGAAAATAAAAGACAGAAATGAATTGGGTGCCAAAACTGATAAGCAGCAGAAATTCTCCTCAAAACCCCAGCTTTCAATGTTTTGCTTTTTTTTGAAATGGTAGTTGTTTTATGTTTATCTGCAAGTCAAGTTTAAGAACCATGATATTTTAGAATTGTCTTGCTTTTACCTTTGGTGGTGTTATTTTTCTTCTGAAAACTAAATCTGTTACCCAAGTGAATAAGGATACAGTCACTACAAGGATATAGTGTCATGTCTTCATAAAGTCTTGGCAACTTGTAAATTCACATATTGTTCTATATCCTTACCTGTCACTTTCTAAGGATCCCTGGTGGTGCAGTGCTTAAGAACTTGGCTGCTAACTGAAAGGTCAGGGATTTGAATCCAGTGGCATCTCCATGAGAGAAAGATATGGCAGTCTGCTTCTGTAAAGATTCACAGTGCAGCCTTGAAACCTGTGAAACAGTTCTACTCTGTCACAAAGTGTCAGCTCCACAGCACTGGGCTTTTGTTTCTGTGTTACTACCCCACTTTCTGAGTTATCGTAACTTTCCACTTGTGCCAAGAAATTCTTTAACGTGGAAAGCTTAATGTATTACTTTTTTAAAGGTTTTTAAATTCACAATACTAAAACTTACTTTCTTCCCCCTGAGTTTTTACACTTCTTGTAATCATCACTACAGACAAGATGCAGCAAAATTCTAATTATTTTCATATGCTACCCATTTGTATTCTGTCTCTCTTCCCACAGTTCCTTTTAACTACTGAGCAATGTTTTATAAAATGGAATCGTACATATGTAATATTTTGAGACTGCATTCTTTCATTTAGCATAATGCATCTGAGATTCATCCAAGCTGAGTGTATCACAGTTAATTGCTTTTTATTTCTCAGTAGTATTCTATTACATAGTTACAGCAGTTTATTTATCCATTCCCCCATTGAAGGACTTTTGGGTTGTTTCCAGGTTTTGGTGTCTAAAAATAATGTTGCTATAAACATTTGTGAAGAGTTTATTGTGTGAACATCTGTTTTCATTTTTGTAGGGTAAATACAAAGAAGTGGGATTTCTGAGCATATTCTGAATACTTTTTGAGAAACTTCCACACTGCTGTGCAGAATGATTCGGTCATTTTGCATTCCATTCCGGAGTTAGGAGAATTCTAGCTGCTCCGCATCCTCATTAACATTTGGTACTGTCAGTTTTTGTGGTTGTTACTTTAAATGTTACTTTAAGTGTATTCTGGTATCTTATATGTGGTTTTAATTTGCATTTATCTAATGGCTAATAATGCTGAGCATCTTTGCACGTACTTATTTGTCATCAGTATATTTTCCTTGATGAATTATGTTTTCAAACCTTTCGCTCATTTTTTAAAGCTCAACTTTTTTTTGAGGTTGAGTTTTGAGAGTTTTTTTTTATATATTCCGGATACAAAGCACTTGTTTGGTGTATTATTTACTAATAGTTTCTCCTAACCTGTGCCTCTTCTTTTATTCTTGTAACAATATCCTTTGCAGAGAAAACTTTTTTTAAAAAATGAAGTCCTACTTACTGATATTTTGTTTTATGGATTATATTTGCTATCATAACTAAGAACTCTTTTCCTAACCCGAAAGCAAGAAGATTCTCTTCTATGTGCTTTATAGTTTTACAGTCATAACGATGATGCACTTTGAGTTAATTTTTGCATACAGTTGCTTTTAATTTTTTAACTATTGATAGTTTTTGTTGTTTTATTTTCCTTCTTATAATGCTTCTGATTTTTAAAACAAATACACATTTATTATTAAAAACAATGTAGAATACAAATTCTACCACCCAGAAACAACTGTCTCTAACTTTTGATTGGCATTATTTCAGATATCTTTGTGCATTTATGCAGATAGACTTAAAATCAAAAAGGATTAATAGCTGAAATACAGATAGGTAGTTTTTATTTTTATTGGCAGTACTCTTTTCTTCAGAAACAGAAATTATACATGTTGGGTTCCTTAGTCTTCTTTATCTATTCTTCATAATCATGTGTATACTGTTGTTTGTCCTCTGTTTTCTTTTGAATGATTTCCTTAGTTCTGATCGTGAAGACCCTGGCTGTGCTTTTATTTACAGCTTCTAATGTAAGGCTAACCTCTATAATATTCTCTCTCCCCGCCTTTTTTTGGCTTTATTTTGATCTTCTTTATGTCACTGTATTCATTTCTATCATTTTATTTAGAAAGAAAGATTGTATAATGTGTAATTTAATGAATGTTGTGGAAAATGATTTGTCTGAATCCCTTCTCTCTTTGCTAGCATAATTCCTCTTGAAATTTACATTCTTTAGCAGTCTTTGGCTTATGTCCCCATGCCCACCCTATACCCTTTGCAAAGGTCCTGGACAACTTGTAGATGACTAGTTCTCATCTTTAAATGGAATGGGCTGTTTCTGGAAGAATAGGGTGGGCAAGAGAGAAGAGCAAGCCAAGACAGTTCACAGCTTCAAATCAAGCCAGAAGCTGCAAATAGCCTCTCAACAAATCTGTCATTGCGCCTGTGAAGGGTGCTTGTCTTTCAATGGTCTTCAGCTTTCAAGAGATCCAAAAAGATCACAGTAAGGTTCTTAAAGTCACAAGTTTTCTGTATTATGATCTTGTGACCTTCATTTATGCTCCTCCTTCATTCCATCTCACCTCTAGGTGGCAAATCATTGCTGCTGTCAAGTCTGTCTCTTCAGACTCATAGCAATCCTAAAGACAGAGTAGAACTGCCCCATAGAGTTTCCAAGAAGTGCCTGGTAGGTTTGAACTCCCGACCTTTTGGTTAGCAGCCATAGCACTAAATCACTGCATCACAAGAATTTTCTTAGAAATGGCCCATACAATTTCAGAGGAGCTCTGGGCAGATTTGAACTGCCAATCTTTTATTTAGCAGAAGAAGTACTTAAGCACTATGCCACCAGTGTTTCTAGGTGGTAGACAGCAAAAATGGTGAGTTGGCATCGTCTCTACTTCAAGCCAACCTGCCCTGCTCTTCTTCCATGCCACACTATGTATCTCAAGGAAGAGTCCCTCTCTATGCCTTATGTCCCAAGATCTAGTTGCTCTTGTACTCCTGCTGCACGTTAGAATCATCTGGGGGTATTAAAGAAATGCTAATGCATGGGTAGATCTTGAAATCTTTGTTTCTTTTATAATGAATGTGATGGTGTTCCTCTTCAATTTGTCATTCCCAACTGTAGTGTAATGGATTGTTTTTGTGAGGCCTTTCTTGTCATAGTCTTATAACTCCCGTGTAAGTGGTCTGGTGGGGCTGTGTACATTTGAAAAAGAAGGAAAAGACCAAAATAAACGTCAGAAGAGACTCTGAAACTTACTCTTGAATGTACAGTAGCTAAAGTGAATGGAAAAAAATATGAAGTAAGAGAGCTAAACAGAGGATTTGAAATGGCAGCTCAAAAAGACAAACTAAAATATTACAATGAAATATGCGAAAACCTTGAATTAGAAAGCTAAAAGGGAAGAACACGCTAAGCATACCTTAAGCTGAAAAAAACTGAAGGAAAAATTCAAGCCTCTTGCAATACTGAAGAAGTCTATGGACAATATTTAACAGAGCAAGAAGCATCAAAAAAAAAAAAAAAGATGGAAGAAATGCACAGAGTCATTGTACCAAAAAGAATTGGTTGATGTTCAATCATTTCAGGAAGCAATGAATGTGTTAATCATCTAGTGCTGCTATAAAGAAAAGCCACGGAGGTTGGTTTTAACAAAGAAAAATTTATTTTGTCACAGCGCAATAGACTAAGGGTCCAAATTCAAGACATCAGCTCTAGGTAAAGGCTTTCTCTGTTGGCCCTGGAGGAAAGTCTTGGTTGTTGCTCTTCCCCTAGACTAGGAGCTTCTGAGGCACAGGGATGCTAGGTCCAAGGGATGTACTGTGCTCCTGGCACTATTTTTTTCCTGGTGGCATGAGGTCTCCAACTCTCCACCTCTCTACTTGCTTCGTTTTCATTTATATCTTAAGAGATTACCTCAAGGCACAATATAATATTTCACATGGAGTCTGCCTCACTAACACAACTGCTGCCCATCCTCTCTCATTAACATCACAGAGGCAGGATTTACAACATGCAGGAACATCACATAATACTCAGAATCAAGGCCCAACGAAATTGTCACACACATTTTGGGGGGACGCAATTCAATCCGCTACAACGTATAATCAGAAACTTGTACTGAAGGAAGAAATCCAAGGTGCCATGACAGCATTGAAGAAAAACAAAGCTCCAGGAGTTGACAGAATGCCGCCTGAGATGGGTTCAAACACAACAATGATTGTGAGGGCTCAGGACCCAGTGCTGTTTCTTTAGGTTGTACAAAGCTGTAAGTCAGAACTGATTCAATAGCACTTCACAACCAAAAACATTCAATAAACGGTGGTAGCTCACTACCTAGCATTTTTGGGGGGGTGAGGAGGGGCTGTGATTAGGAGGAAGCAGGAGAGAAAATAAGCAGGATTTATGGCTCATTCATTTAGCAAAGTAAATCTTAGCTGGCTCAGACATAAATGTGGAAAATAAAATCATAACCTAAAATAGAAACCCAAAAACTTAAGTGAAAAGGCTTTTAACTTAAGCTACATACAAGGCAAAATCTCCTCTTTGAAAAAATTCAACATAATTGCAGACAAAAGAGAAACTAATGAAAAGTATTTGCCACACACTTGACAGGTAACTAGGATACCATCCTTAGTGATATGGAGGGAGAAGAACAGGAAGGAGGAAAGCAGGAAACAAGGCAGAAGAGCAACAGGAAGGAAAGAAATAGCAGGAATCAAGACAGGGGAGAGGGAAAATTGTTGTAGTTAGGTGCCATCGAGGCAGTTCTGACTCACAGAGAATCTATGTACAACAGAACATAAACACTGCCCAGCGCTGTCTGAGCCCACTGTTGCAGCTAGTATGTCAGTCCATCTGGTTGAAGCTCTCTCTCCGATTCGCTGACTCTCTACTTTACCAAGCATGACATCCTTCTCCAGGTATTATTGTCTCAGGCTAAGTTCTCTAGAGAAGCAAAACCAATAAAGCATATAAATATATATACCCTGAGAATCACGGCCAAGTCAAACTGACACAGAATCCTCACCATCACATGGTCCTTCCTGATAATATGTCCAAAGCATGTGAGATGAAGTCTCACCATCCTCTCTTCTAAGGTACATTTTGGCTGTACTTCTTCCATGTCTGCATATAAAGCAACTGAAAACACTATGGCTTGAGTCAAGCATACTTTAATCTTTAAAGTGACATCTTTGCTTCTTAATACTAGAAAGGATTTTTTTTTTTTTTTTTTGCGAATTTGCCCGATGCAATACGTTGTTTGACTTCTTGACTTCTCCTTCCGTGGGTGTTCACCATAGATCCAAGTAAAGTGAAATCCTGGACAACTTTAGAATTTTCTCTGTTTACCACAATGTTGTTTATTGGTCCAGTTGTGAGGATTTTGTTTTCTTAATACTGAAGTATAATCCATCCTGAAGGCTGTAGTCTTTGATTACCATCAGTAAGTGCTTCAAGTTCTCTTCAAACCAGAAATAGCCTTTCATTTCAGCAAGCTATGTTGTGCCATCTGTGTATCTCATGTTGTTAATGAGTCTTCCTCCAAATCTGGTATCAAATTCTTCATATAATCCAGATTCCTGGATTATTTGCTCAGTGTATAGATTGAACAGCTATTAGCAAAAGAATATAACCCTGACACATGCATTTCCTGATTTTAAAACATGCAGTAACTCCTTCGTCTGTTCAAATGACTGCCTCTTGAGATTTATAGATCCTAAACATTTTTTCTTCAATGTTTTTCTGTTGTTCCTATTGTGAATGTGAATTTTTCATGTGTTGTTTGATAACTTGTTATTATGTCTTAACTTCATTAAAAAAAATATTATGTTTTAGGTCAAACTTTACATCTCAAGTTAACTTCTCATTCAAAAATGTGTACACATACTGTATGGTGGCACTAGTTGCAGTCCCTACAATGTGACAGCACATTCCCTCTTACTCCGAGTTCCCTGTGTTCATTCATCTAGTTCCTTTTCCTTTCTGCCTTCTAGTGTTGCTTTTGGACAGGAGTTTCCCTTTTAATCTTGTATATTTGACTCAACTAAGAAGCATGTTTCTCACAAGCATTAATTTTTGTTTTATAGGCTTGTCTCATCTTTGGCTGGACAGTGGACTTCGGGGGTATCTTTGGTTTTGAGTTAGCAAGGTGTTTGGGGGACATAGTCTCAGGGGTGCCTCCAGCCTCTGTGAGACCAGTTAGACTGGTCTTTTGTGGGTGTGAATTTGAATTCTGTTCTACATTTTTCTCCCATTCTGTCCAGGACAATCTAGGAGATTATAGAAATGTTATGATCCCTGTCTGAGTAGATGTTGTGAGTATCCAGGCACCATCTATAATTTGTTATTACTTTAAGTAAGAAAAATTTGATTTTAAATATTGATTTCTAAATTGTCATTTACCATCCTCTTATATTTTCCACTAAATTTTTTTGGATTTATCATATCACTTATAAATAACCATCATCTTGCCTCCTCTTTCCAGTTTTTTATCTTGTATTTATTTCTTTTGTCTACTTGTATCAATCAGGGCTGCACAGCCAATAGCCAAGTACCGTCGAGTCGGATCTGACTCGTGGCGACCCTAGGCTGCACAACAGTTAAATAATAGTAGTTTTAAAGTACGTATCCTGATCATATGTGTGATGCTGCTAGAACTGGCTTGAATGTTTCAGTGTTAAACATGGTGCTGAGTCTTAGCTTGAGCATGTTTGTCTAATCATATTAATATGGTAAATTATATCAATATCTTTCCTAATTCTGAATCACCCTTCAAGTTGTGGTATGAATTTCATTTTCTATTTACATAGTATCTAAAAATGTTCTCCTATGTTCTATTTGCTAATATTTTATTTAAGATTTTTGCCTTGTTATTCACAAGCGTATTTTTGTGCCTTGCCAAGCTTTGCTACCAATATTTTACTATCTTCACAAGAAATAACCTGGAAATTTCCTTTTTTATCCACTGCAATAGTTAAGCCCTAGAATTATTTGTTCCTAAGAGGCTGAAATAATTCACTGTTGAAATTTTGTGTGTCTGTCTGTCTGTAGTCAGGCAAATCATCTCTTTGCTGCTTTCTCAGTATCTTCTATAATTAACACCATTTTAATAATAACACTTTCCAAGAAGTAATTTCACATGGTTATTAAAATAAATTAGCGTGGAATTGTGAACAGTTTTGATTATTTTAAATTTTACGTATTTGTGGTCATTTTCCCTTTCAGACTCCTGTTTTATGTATTTGTGCTTGTTTGCTTCTTTCTTTCCTGGATTAACTAGTAATTGATCTATCTCACTTTAGACTTTTCCTGAATTTGGTCAGTTAATTAATTAGCTTTTATTAATGTATTAATTCCTATTTTCGTTATTAACTCATTCTTACTGCTTTTCTTAGGATGCTTTTGTTATTTGTCTGTTCAGATGGATGCTTAACTCATTTATTTTCATTGCTTATTGTCTAGTATTTAATGCACAGCTGAAACAGTGTCCACTGGATATACTCGTGCTGCTTCCTCATTTCTCAGTGTCCTTCGTGGGTCGCTTTTGGCCATGTGATGACTATTTCTAGCCCAAGGACTGTCAAAAGAAATTATGTACCTCTCTTTCAGGAATGCTAAAAGCTAGCATGTTTCCTCCATCCAGTTTCTTCTCTTTTTACTGAAGTCTTGTGGACTGTGAGTTCTAGATGGCACAGCTATAAGATGGCAGAGCCTTCGTTAGCCTGCATCTCTAAGTGACTGAAGTAGGCATGTAACATGAACAAGAAGTAACACCTTGATTGTGTTAAGCCACTGAGCTTTGGAGGTTTCTTTGTTGTGGCAACTTATTAGTTACTATCTTGCATTTAAGGCTATGACTCTTCCTTTAAGTACAGCCTTACACATACTCAGACATTTTGATATGCAATTTGAACATGTTCTCTTTTCTTGCTCAGAGATGTAGGTACTGGTTTCCCTTTGCTGAGTCTCACAGCTGCAGGATACATCTGCTCAGCCCAGTTCTTGAAATCTCAGTCTGCCCAGAATTCCAAGCTGTCACACCCCCCTTAAGTCAGCCTATAAATCTATAAATACAAACTGTGACTGCCTACCAGGTGCTTCCTGGGCCTGCTGCATTTGTCCCTGACTCACTTCTGCTTGAATGCCATGTCCACCAAGTTACTATTGTTAATTCTATCCTTTCTTCCCAAATCTATTTTTCTTTGGTCTTGACAGTGGCAATCTGGTTCTTGGCTTGAGACTTCCCTGCAGGCAGGCTTAGATTTGGCTCTCTCTACTCCTTCAGATGACTTCAGGTGGCTGGTACCCTAACCCAGCCCTACCTGAGGACCGGGATGTGGGAAACCTGCCATCCTCAGGTTTCCCTGCAGAGCCCCCACCCCTTCCTTCCCATGTCTCTTCTACGGAGAGTCAGAAGAACATGCCACACTGAGTGAGTAGTTGAGGTGGGGGCTCTAGGTGGTCCCAACCCTCAGCCTGGCTCTCTGCAGCCTGCTGGCAAGTCCACAGGAGGATGGGCACACAGCGCCACCTCCACCACTGCCGTTTTCACAGCCTGGGAACAAGCTGTATTCTTGGGCCTTTTGCTTTAGAGGGAGTATATATGATTTATGACATGAACAATATACATTGACAGGATGTGAATGAATAAAAAATGAGGGAATAAAAGCTCAGGAATAAGTAAGTCTCCTACTTTGGCCCTGCTCTGAGTGGTAAACGAATGGAAGAAACACAATAGCAGGACAGGGCAGCCAGTAGCTGCTACCTCAGCAATCTTTCCCACCAAAGGCTTGGCAGCCTCCCTGCTTCCCTGGAGCCCTCCTGTCTTCAAGTAGACCCTATACTAGGAGGTGGCCTCTTCACACTGGGCAGTTGGGTGCACAAAATCAGCACAGGGTGGATGTTTACTAGCAGTGAAACCTCAAGAAGGCCAGTATCTCTGTCTTTCTCTCTGTTACCCTCCAGGCCTTGGTTTCCCAACTCTAAATGAAGTGGCTAGGCTCGACGTCCTCTAGGACCTTCCAGAATGTGCTTTCATCTTACCTCTTGATCATGAGTGCACCATTTCTGGGCTTCAGTGTTCTAATGCATGAAGTGAAAGTTCTGACAGGAGATCTCAAAGAACTCTCCTCTTTCTGATGCTTTGCTAGGTGCTCTGACTCCCCTGACTTGCTCCCAGAGCTTTCAAACAGGAGCTCCTGTGGACATCACTTTCTACCATTCAGAAACAAGTGAGGATCCCCCTGCCTCAGGACACCAGCTCTGGAGTGGGCTTGGCTTTGCAGACGGGCAGCTTGGGTAGACTAGAAGCAGCGCGCGTGTGTAGTACCCTCCTCAGACCTATAACGGGTTGAGCCCGTGGCCATCTGTCTCCTTCCTGGCATAACCCTGTGGGACGGAGAGTACAGGCATCATCTCCCACTCTAGGACCCATGCGCCCCTGCATTCCTCCTGCCTCAGCCCTTAGCAAACATGTCTGGAACTTCTGCTCTGTTCTATACCTCTGTGCTGAATACCTGGGCAGGATAGGCCTGGATCTGTCCTTAAAGAGCTCTAGCTAAAGCAGAGAGTTGAAACAGAGAAACTCAAGGCAGAGAGGGATTTGGTATCCCAAAAGGATGTGCAGGAGACCCTAGAAGGCAAAGGAGACAGGAAGGCAGAGAGGGAGGGTAGGTGTCTTGAGCTGATGCTGAGGGCATGACTGCTGGCTGGGGCCGAAGCTCAATGTCGCCTCTGGATCATTTCCCCATTTTCCCAGCAGGTGGCAGTGTATGTATGGAAACCACTGGAAGAGTTCAGCTGGAGAGCAGGGCGTGGACAAATGTCCATCTTGTAAAAGAGGTTGATGACCGGATAAGGGATCATCTGTCCTGGTGACAAGTCAGTGACTGCCCTCACGACCTAAGGGGAGACTGGCCCGGGAGTGCTGGGGTCCGTGGCAGCAGGTCCCTTTCCTCTGCTAGGGGTCTCCCCCACTCTGCCCCCTCTTTGTACTTAGCTTTCCATGTGCCTGGGAAGGGTCAGGATTGGCCACACGGGGGAAGCATGCTCCTCTCTAGGCAGGTCTGCTGCTTCAGGGCTGTCCCCAACTTTGGGTAGCTTTCTCTATTCTGTTCCATCCTGTCTCTGCAGCCACTGTAGGTCAGCAGCAAGAGTGAGACATGTGGACCCTGAGTCTATTCTCTTCAGGCCCCGTTTCAGCCTCAATGGCTCGGTCCCCTCTGCTCATCAAACTCTCTATGTTCATCTCAGTGTCCTGAAGAATAAGGGCTAGGGCAGCAGACAGCCAAGCCCACCTCCCAGAGCGCTGGGCTGATCCCCCAGCCTGAAACACGAGCTCCACAAGTCTGTACAAATCTGGCCCTGTCCCGGTCTGGGATTCAGGATGCTTGGACTGGACTCAGTCATCGGCACTGGTTAGCATGGAGCAGAAGCAGTGGACAGGACACCTGATACCATGGGCTGGGCTGGGCTGGCAGGAGAAGAGTCACTCCAGCCTCTACCTGTCCTCAAGGGCCTCCAGGTACTGTTCCCTAGGGAGCCTCCAGCTACACTTTCTCCTCTAGCAGCATCATACAAAGACTTTAGTCTGCAGAGTCTGACCTGGCTCCTAGTCCTGTCTTCACCAATTACCATCTACACAACTTGGGGTATATTATTTCCTCCGTGAACCCTAGTATCTTCTTCTGTAAAATGAGAGTTTTAATAGTACCTACTGAATCAGCTTGACGGCAACTGGTTACTTACAAGTTGTGGGGGGCATTGGATGAGCCTCACCAGACAAGCTGCGTTGCTCTTGGTGAACCAAACCACCAAAATCCACTGCCATCAAATCAATTCAGACTCACAGTGACCCTATAGACAGAGTACAACGGCCCCATAGAGTTTGCAAGGAATATCTGGCATATTTGAACTGCCAATCTTCTGGCTAGCAGCCATAGCACTGAACCACTACGCCACCAGGGTTTCCATTCTTGATGAACACTGCCTGGTAAGTACGGAGGAAGTGGGAGAAAAGGGTAGCATGTTGGAAGATCGGGCTCAGACACAAGGCCTGGCTGGGGTTTCAGACCCTTGGTTCCAGGACAGGTGTTAGGTCTCCTGAGACCAACACTTGGGACCTAAAATGAGGCAGCCTTCTGCCTGCCCTGCAGAGGTAGGGGGTAGAAGGTAGGTGATACAGTGTCCCATAGTGGCCACTGCCCTGGGGGGCCCTGGGAGGCCCTGGGGAGACTGGCTCTTATGGGTAGAGATTCTGGCTCTGGAGTTGGTTCTGAGCTGAATTGTGAGCTCCAGAAATAAGCTCCACAGAGAGTCTTAAAGATTATATTATTTGAGAGACTCACTTGTGTTAACGCTTGTTAAATCCAGGTTGCAGCACATGCTAAGTGGTCAGAAAATAATAAATGGATGAATACACACTATATTTCATCAACTGCAGTCTTGTGCTAAACCCTCTCTGCTGACTGGGGAAGCTCTCAAATAAGAAAGAGGCAGGAGAAAAGGGTTCTAGTTTCCACACTGCCTACTTCTCACTTGGGACAGTATCTGTGACTTGAGGTACTTTCTTTTATGACCTGTTTCCTCATTTACAAATGGGACAGGGTAATCTCTATGGGCCTTCCAGCTCTGAGAGAGGTTAGCAGGAGCTGGAGGCCTGGACTAGACTTTCTGAGGTGGGAAACAGGCCTTCCTAGGTGGTGGCAAGTTCTGGGGGACTCTCCAGACAAGAGGATATCCTGGGTACTGGAAGAGAACTTTCCAGAGTTGGAGGATGGAGAAAGGCATTGTGAGCAGGATCAGTAGTGACAGTGCAGTCTGGATATTGGTGCTATAGCTACTTTTTTTTTTCTTTTAATTTTATGTTTTTTGCTTTAAACGAAAGTTTATAGCAGAACTTAGTTTCTCAGAAATGTGTACACAAATTGTTTTCTAACGTTGGTTGCAATCCCTGGAGTGTGTCAGCTGTCCGCCTTTCCCTCTACACCTGGGTTCTCTGTGTTCACTGGTCCACTTTTTCTGTCCCTTCCTGCCTTCTCATCTTTGTTTTGGGCACGTGTTGCCCATTTGGCCTTGTATACTTGCATACTTGGCTGGACTAAGAAACATGTTCCTTATGTGTGTTGTTGCCTGTTTTATAAGACTATCTAATCTTTGGCTGAAAGGCAGACTTTGGGAGTGTCTTCATTTATGAGGTAGCAGGGTGTCCAAGGATCATAGTCATAGTCACCCAGTATCTAACAGAAAAGTCAGTCTCTGTATGTGTGTGTGAATTTGAGTTTTGTTATGCAGTTTGCTCCTGCTCTGTGCTAGACTCTCCATTGTGATCCCTGTCAGAGCAGTTGGTGGTGGTAGCTGGGCATCATCTAGCTCTTCTGTGCTCAGGCTGGTGGAGGCTGTGGTCATAAGGTCCATTAGTCCTCTAGACTAATATTTTCCGTGTGTCTTTGGCTTTCTTCATTTGCTCCATATAGGAGGGACCTATACATGTATTTTAGATGGCCACTTGCAGGTTTTTAAGGCCCCAGACCCACTCACTAAAGTAGGATATGGAGTGTTTTCTTTATGAATGATGAGGTTCTACAATTAAGTCTGCAAACTTAACTGTTCTAAGTGCTACAAACCCCATTGCTGAATATCACTATGGTCACCTTTGAAGTACTCCCCTTGGGAAGCTATGCACTGATGCCAGTGCCTAGCCCACCTTTCAAAGCAATTTTGGAGCTCTTTCTGAAATGGCCATTGTGCCCAGTGGCAAGTTCAGGAATGTAATTGTATGGTTGTTGGGGGGAGGGAGTTATTAGCCAGTAAACAAATAACTGTATTGGAATACCCTCCCTACTCACCTGATCTGGCCCCCAGTGACTTTTGTTTTATCCAAAGATGAAGGAAATATTGAAAGGAAGACATTTTGATGACATTCAGGACATCAAGGGTAATATGACAGCAACTCTAATAACTGTTCCAGAAAAAGAGTTCCAAAATTTCTTTGAAGGGTGGATTAAGTGCTGGCATCAGTGCATAGCTTCCCAAGGGGAGTACTTCAAAGGTGACTGTGGCAATATTCAACAATGAGTTATGGAACACTTTTTCTAGGATGAGTTTGTGAATTTAATTGTCAGGTCACATATGTTATGCCAACTGAGCTAGATGACTCCTGAGACTACAGCCCCACTAACTTGGTCCCTCAAGGTGTTTGGATGTGCTTAGGAAGCCTCTGTGACTTTGTCTTTGTCAAGTTGTGGAAACTTGTCCTATACTGTGTGCTGCCTTTCCCTTCCCTAGTGTTAACACTTGTCTAGTACCTAGTTTGCAATTCCTCTTCCCCATCCCTGTGACAATCGAAGATTTTTTTTTCCTGCGTGTAAACCTTTCCTTGAGTTTTTATAATAGTGGCCTCATACAGCATTTGTGCTTTTTTTGATTAACTTATCTCACTCAGCACAATGCCCTCCAGATTCTTCTGTGTTCTGAGATGTTTCGTGGATTTGTCATTGTTCTTTGCTGTTGCATAGCATTCCATAGCGTGTGTGTACCATACTTTGTTTATCCACTCATCTGTTGATGGGTACATATGTTATTTCTATCTTTTTGCTATTGTGAATAATGTTTCAATGAACATGAGTGTGCATGTCTATTCTTGTGATGGCTGGTTATTTCTCTAGGATATAGTCCTAGCAGTGGTATTGCTGAATCATACAGTATTTCTGTTTCTAAGTTTTTAAGGAGGTGTGATATCATTTTCCACAGGAGTTGTACCATTTTACATTCCCACCAGCAGTGCATGAGAGTTTCAGTCTCCATGCAACCTCTCCAATACTTTTCATTTTCTGGTTTTTGATTAACATCAGTAATGTAGGGGTGGGATGATATCTTATTGTGGTTTTGACTTGCATTTCTCTAATAGCTAATGATCTTTAGCATTTCCTCAAGTGTCTGTTAGCTGCCTGAATGTCTTCTTTGGTGAAGTGTCTCTTCCTTTGCCCATTTTTAGGTAGGTTATTTGTCCTTTTGTTATTGCGGTGTTAGGTATTCTCGAGATTTTAGAGATAAGGCTCTTGTCAGATATATTGCAGCCAATTTTTACCCCTAGTCCGAAAGTCCCTATTATTCTCTTTTGGTGAAGTCTTTTGATGAGCATAAGTGCTAATTTTTAGGAGGTTCTAGTTATTTAGTTTATTTTCTGGTGTTAGTTTCTATTGCGTTGTGCCATGTATTAAGGTCCCTAGTGTTGTCCCTATTTTTTCTTCTATGATCTTTATTGTTTTAGATTTTACATTTAGGTCTTTGATCTGTTTTGAGTTAATCTTTGTGTGTGGTGTGATGTCCTGTTTCTTTCTTTCTTTCTTTTTTTTTTTAGCAGATGAACATCTAATTTTGCTAGCAGTATTTGATGAAAAGACTGTCTTTTTCCCCATTTAATGAACTTCGGGCCATTATCAAAGATCGGCTGACCATACGTGGATGGATTTACATCTGAGTTCTTGATACTGTCCCATTGGTCAATGTGTCTGTAGTAGTATTACCTTCGGCTGTTTTAACCACGGTGGCTGTATGGTAGGTTCTGAAGTCAGGTTGTATGAGGCCTTCTATTTTGTTCTTTTTTTTCAGTAATGCTTCGCTCGTCCGGGGCCTCTTTCACTGCCATACAAAGTTGGCGATTAGTTTTCCCATCTCATTAAAGAATGTTGTTCTTATTTACAGATTAACATTTCTATTTCCCTGTTTCAAATCTTTTAGCTTTCTTTTAGTACTAAGAGTTCTTTTGCTAGGTTGGAGTCCTGGTGACACAGTGGTTAAACATTCGTCTGTTAACTAGAAGGTTGGCAGTTCAAATCCACCAGTCAGTCCTTAGAAATACTATAGGGCAGTTCTACCATATCCTATAGAATCATTATGAGTCAGAATTGACTCAAGAGCAACAGATTTGGTTTGGGTTTACATAGGTTACCATCTGCCTGATGTCCTGTGTCCTAGACTCCAGGTATTGTCTGATTTTGTTGATTTTCTAACTGAAGGACTGTCTTTAATATTTCTTGTAGGTTTTTTTGTTTTGTTTTGTTTTTATGAATTCCCTTAATTTCTGTTTATAGCAAATTTCCTAATTTTTCCACCATATTTGAGAGAGTGTTTTGCAGAACAGGGTCACTATGAGGCAGAATTGACTCAACATCGGAAGTTTTGAAGTATTATTCTTTGCTGGTGATTTTTTTTTTTCTTTCAAGGTCCTATATATGTCATCTTATTGCCTTATTGCCTGCATAGTTTCTGCCAAGTAATCAGAGCTTAGTTTTATTGTTTTTCCCTTTATAGGTGACTTTGAATTTTCTTGAACTATCCTCAGAATTCTCTCATTGTCTTTGGTTTTGCAAGTGTGATTATAAATATGTGTTGGTAATTTTTTTTTCAGCACCTATCCTGCATGGGATTCATTGAGTTTCTTAAATGGTCGTCTTTTCATCTTTAATGATATTTGGGAATTTTTCTGCTGGCAGATCTTCAACAATATTCTCTGTGTTCTCCACCTTCCTCCTATTCTTGAACTCTGATCACTTGCAAATTTTTGCACTTGACTGTGTCCCACATATTTCTATGTTTTCTTCATTCTTTTCTCTGATATTCCTTCAAACCAAGTGTCATCCGTGGATTTGTCCTTCATCTTACCGATACTGGCTTATACTGTTTCAAGTTTTCTCCTAAAATCTATTGAGTTGTGCACTTTGAAATTCTGCTGTTTGTGTTTTGGATTTCTAGAGGGTTTTTTTTTTTTTTTAATGATTTCTATCATTTATTTTGATGTTTTGTTCTTATATTATTTTCCTGAGTTCTTCTATTATTTTGTCTGTGTTTTCCTTAATTGTCACTATTTTCATTGTTTTTGTCTGTGTTTTTCATTATTTTGTCTATTTTCTCCACAGTCTTTGGTTTGTATTTTCCTTGATCTCTTTGCTAACCTCTTGGAAAGCCCTAAGTATTAGGTTTTCTTAATTCCACTGCCTTTTATTCTACAGGAACATTATCTGATTTTTTATTTTGATCACTGACTGGAGCTTTCTTGTCCTGCTTTTGTATGTTTTGATATTATCTACTACCTCTGAGACATTAGGGTATTACTTTCTGTGTTTATTGATTATAGATTTGTCTGTTTTGTCATGATGTTTTGTTTGGGCTTGATACATCAGGGTTACTTGCTTGTCCATGGGCATGATAACTCTTACTGCCTCATCCATGTGGGCAGAGCAGCAGCAGGCAAAGTGTTCTACTTCATTGAATACTGGTTTGGTGAGGTGAATGAGGCAGACTGGATGGGTACGGTTTGCCTCCTGATGTTGGTCCAGCAGTGTGGGAGCATTAACAGCCCCTTGCCAGATGGGCTGGAGTATTCTATATATGTCTCTGAAGATGGTGAATGTTATAGGCTCACTTCCTATCGCTGAGTAGTTGGTTGAATGGTAGAAAATAAGGAGAAGTCATGGTTGTGTGGTGGGGGCCAATGAGAAGACAGGAAGGTGGTGTATAGGTCTAGGTGGGAAGGAGAAACAAAAAAAAGAGACAGAAAAAAGAAAAAGAAAAAGGTAACTGGCAGTTAGGAGGGGGGTGAACCTGTGTTGGTGGCAGTTTGGTGGTGTTCTAACTGCATCAGCACTTTGGAGGCTGGTGAGAAGGGAGTAGGTTGCGTATGAGATAAGGCAAGAGGAAGAAAGAGAAAGAAGAAGTGGAAGAAAAGAAAAAAGCCACTTGGCAGGATTGAGGTGGGCCTGAGGGGGCTGATATTATGGATCCTGGTAGTGGGGGTTGCCAGGGTAGCAGAGTTCTTGCTTTAACTCATCAGAAGGGTGAGGGGTGGGAAAGCATGTTTCTCTGGTTATTGGGTGCTCTCTTTCTTGTTGGGAGCTCCATGAAGCTGACTTCCTATACTCCCTATCCAAAGTCATTACTGATTTTGCTTCATGGTAGTGACTCTGTGTTGTGTTAGTTTCTTCTCCCATTCAATGCTTTATCTAGTTCTCTATTACTTCATTTGGTGTTTAAGGGTCCAGGATTGCCATTTTTATCTGTTTTGTTTAATGTTGGGGGGACCTTTTCTGCAAAGGGAAGGCTTAGTAGTAAGTTCACCTCCATGGCTCCTCAGGATCACAAACACTACTGCAAGACCTCTCTGATACATTTTCTTTGATTTCTACTCCTGTTACTAACTGATTTCATACAAACTTTTTATTCAAATTTCTGAAAGCAAAAAGTCATTAGCCGTCTCCTGGTCAGATTTCAATTTCTTGTCTAACTAGCTAAGCATTGCATAGTCCAATACTTAGCTGCTTAGAGGGAGTAATTTTAGATACTTCAGATCTTCAAGTAGGCTACTTACCATTACAAAAGTCTTGCTCTGAATGGGGGTGACTGCCTGAGGTGGAAGAAGGGGCAGAAGCCCCATCTGCATTTCTTGGCACCTGGTGTAGGGCTGCATTATTCCAGAGGAAGGGAGAAAGGGGTGAATTTTTCAGAAGAGTAGTGACATTGTGGTATGTCAAGTACCAAGGTTAGCAAGTCTAAAAGTTATTTTTAGTACTTAGACAATGCACTTCTTATTTCTTCTCCATTCTACCTTGCATCAGTTAGCTTATGGTGCATAACAAACTAACCTACCCTCTAATTATTAGCTTAAAGCAACAACTAGTTACTATTCCTCATGAGTCCATGGGTGGGTCTGCTGATCTGAGCTTGGTTTATCTGACTTAGGCTGTGCTCGTTCACATGTCTGCCTTCAGCTGGAAGCTCAGATTGGGGCTGGATAATTCAGAATTGCATCACTCATGGGGCTGATATTTCCACTTCTTGAGGCTGGCTGACTGTCAACCTCTAGAAAGTTGTTTGGAGAATAGGGGAGCTGAACTACATGTCACTAATTAACCAGCAAATCAGCCCAGATTTGTTCTCGTGACAGCTAAAGTTCTGAAGAAAGTGAATGGAAGTTTGGAAGACCTCTCTTGGCCCAGGATGAGAATTTCTGCCATATTATACTAGCTAACAAGTCACAATACCACCATAAATTCAAAGGGTAGGTGTCATGGATTGAATTGTGTCCCCAGCAAAATATGTGTAGCCATGTGGCTGGGCCATGATTCCCAATATCTTGTGACTGTCCTCCCTTTAGTGGTTTTCCTATGCTGTATGTTAAAGGATTAGAGTGGGGCTGTAAATCCCTTCATAGAATCACCTCCCTGTTCCACTGTAAAGGGAATTTCCCTGCAGTATGGCTTGCCCCACCCTCAATACTTTCATCCTACAAGAGATAAAAGGAAAGAGAAGCAACCAGAGAATTGGAAACCTCATAATATCAAGCAAGCAGCACCGGGAGAAGAGTGTGTCCTCCAGACCTGAGGTTCCTGCACGGAGACGTTCCCTGGATAAAGATTGATACTATACCAGACTTTCCTCCAGAGCCCACAAGTGGAAAACCTTCCCCTGGAGTAGATATCCTGCATTTGGACTTGCAGGCTACCGGACTGTGTAAGAATAAACCTTCCTCTGTTAAAGCCATCCACGCTGTGGTCTTTCTGTTAGAGCGGCCCTAGCTGACTAAAACAGTGGGCAAAAGACTCTTGATGGGAAATGGTGCAAGTCACATTGCAAAAAGGCAGATAGAAGGGGAGCAGTAATTTGCAGCCATTGCTGTGATCTGTCATTCACCACCAACTCTGGCAATGAGGTTCCATTGAGCCTTAGAAATGTGACCAGTACGAGGGAACCACTGGGGGCAGAAACATATGAGACTGTTTTTGAAGCTTTGTATACAGAACTAATGCTCCTAAGTGCTCAATTAGGTGTAGAATGGGGGGGGGGGTGGGAAACCTTGGAGCTTCTTTTTCACTAAGTGTCCTTGTTTTTATACCTGCAATTCATATTACCGGAAATTCTTAGTCATCAGTGCCTCTCTGAAACCTTTCTTGCTGAAAATGAAGAGAACTTGAAGCACTTACTGATGACTATCAAAGGCCACAGCCTTCAGTATTTGGATTATACCTGAACCTAAAGAAAACAAAAATTCTCACAACTGGACCAATAAACAACTTCATGATAAATGGAGAAAATACCAAGGTTCCCAAGGATTTCATTTTACTTGGATCTACAATCAACATCCATAGGAGCACTAGTCAAGACATAAAAAGATACACTGCTTTGGACCAATCTGCTGCAAAAGATTTAAATTGATTTTTGAAGTGTTGAAAAGCAAAAATATCACTCTGAAGACTAAGGTACAGCTGACCCAAGCCGCAATATTTTCAAGTGCATTGTACGTATCTGACAGCTGGACAATGAATAAAGAAGACCAAAAAAGAACTGGCGTCTTTGAATTGTGGTGCTGGTGAAGAATACTGAATATACCACAGACTGCTAAAAAAAAGAACAAATCTGTCTTCAAGGAAGTACAACCAGAGTGCTCCTTAGAAGCAAGGATGATGAGACTATGTCTTACGTACTTTGGACATGGTTTCAGAGGGATCAGTTCCTGGAGAAGAACATCGTGCTTGGTAAGGTAGAGGATCAGCAGAAAAGAGGAAGACCCTCAGCAAGATGATTGACACAGTGGCTGTAACAATGGGCTCCAGCACAACAATGATTGTGAGGATGAAACAGGACAAGGTGCCGTTTCATCCTGTGGTAGATAAGGCCAGTATGAGTTGGAACTGACTTGACGGCATCTGACAACAATGACTCTGAAACTTATGACCTCCAGAACATACTCTTTGAACCATTATGGTGGGTGGGAATCTCCAATAGCCATGGTGAGGACCCACTCAGCACCATGACATTTTACACTTTCAGGATAAGGAAAACTGAGGCCCCAAGGATAGCTGATCTTTCATAACTCAGCAAATAGTGATGATGAAGGGACTTAGATACAGATTTTTAATTCCTGGTCCAGATCTGCTCCCATGTAAGCTGTTTGCTTCCTGGAATGGTCTAGAGGGAGAGGAGAACTCAGCTTCTGCCAGGACTGAAGCAGTGTGATAACAAAGGGATGGAATGTATTCCTGGTCATTGGGGCCAACTCACAGGGCATGAGTCTTCATGAAACTGGGTGAAAATAGCCTCATCTTGATAGGAGAAACCAACAAGTAGAAAAGTCATGTTCTAGACAGTCCCAGACTTAAGTAAGTGTCCTCAATCATTCATTGTTCATTCAACGAATATTCAGAGAGTCTAATGTGTGCCAAGCACTTTCCTGCAGGATATCCCAGATGCAGAAGACATCCTGGCTCTCTCTTCTCCCTCTCTTCCATCTCCCATCTGTCATAACCCAGAAAGAAAAGGCAGAACTTTGGCACCATGGACAGCTCAGTGCATGTGCCAACGAGCAAGATGGACCAGGAGGATAAGTAGAAGTCCACACTAACTTCATCTCTTCTCAGAAATGTCTTTACGGGATTGTCACAAGGATTAAATGAGCTAATGAACTGAAAGAGCCTTACAAATCACACATTTTGGTGTATGGGGAGATGACTGTGATAATAAGGACATTAAATGTGGCATTCACCATAAGATTGTAACCAGTCAAAATATGCAAACTCCTTGAAGGCAGTGTGGGTGTGTGTGTGTCTGTGTCTGTGTGTCTATGTGTATATGTGTGATTATTTTCTGCAGCTCCACACTCCTGGCCAGAGCAGTTCATAGGTGCTAGGTAAGTCACTGAATGGAACTGAATTTTCTGCTTCTTAAGACCCTTTGTAGTGATCCTGATCTGGAGTCTTGGACCTCAAGAGGGTGAGACTCTCCATCACCTGCTGTTCCCCAGAAGCTTCAAGCTACTCTTTTGTCTGTAACCATCAACCCATCCCTCTTGTCCTAAGAAAAAAGCCTGGAATTTGAAGTCTCTAACCTCTCCCCATGCCTACATACATATTCTTGTCACTGTGAGCTGCTGTTCCCATTACTGTGTGTGATGTGGCTGGCTACCCAAAGGGAGGCAGATGTGCAGCATCAGCATCTGCTAATCAATCACTCCCCCTCAGAAAAACTACTTAATGCAAAACTGAAAACAATAATTATGCTAATAACATCCATTTCTTGTTATTGGAAGTTATTCTGCAAGGCAGTTGTAATTATTGTCTATCTATGTATCATTTCATAGTTTTCAATTTCTTAGTTACATTTGACAAGAAATTGATAAATACATAAATTAAAGTCCAACCTAAAGCAACTCATACCATAAATGCAACCATGAGGAAGTGGAGCTATTGAACTGAAGTACTGATGTCCCAGTGTCTCCAATGGCATCTCCTTCCCTTATTAGCTGGGCATAGAGGATGCCCAACCTCCCCCCCAGGGGCATTGTTGCAGGACAGTGTTGGAGGGAAGAGAAGAAGCTGCAGGTTCAGATAGTTGTGAGAGGGCAGATTTGACGTGGGCCTGGAGAATGGGCCTGGGAATCAGGGGAAAGAATACCAGGAGCTCAGGAAGCAATGGATGTGGCATGAGGACTCCAATCTTAGGAGACATTTTTACAGCCAGTTTACAGCTGGACTGCAGTGAGGATATCCAGAGGCAGCAACACTCTATTCCCAGTTGAACAATAGTGGTTCAAAGCATAATGGTTCTACTTCCCCTCTTCTTTTCCTCTGCTCCTCTAAAATGACCTCATATCCCAGCTCTGCCTTAGCAGTCATGTTTCTTCTGGGTTGATGTCCTTTTCCTCCCCATACTCCTGGGTACATGTGGCCCCCACCTTTATCTCTGATAATTAACCTGGTGTAGTGGGTAGTAAGACTGGAAGGGGAGAATGGAAAGAGCCTCAAGCCAGGTGTTCAATGGCTGAGCAGTATCTGCTCAACCCATTTCTGTGCGCCATTCTGATACTGGGATTTCCAGTACCTCTGTAACCACTCACTCATTCTTCGATTTATTTAGTAAATGTTAATCCAGCACACAGCACTTCAGGTTCGGTTTAACCACAGTTGTTGATTGAAACAGGTAACATACTTATGGAAACATTTTGGTAAAAGCTAAAGCATCAGGGCTGGACCCCTCTGGAGTCAGGGCTCCCGGTCTGGAAAGATGGCCCCTGGCCGCACTTACTGGCTCTGTAATTTGGATAAATTATGTAATTTCTCTATGCCTTATGGCCCTCATCTGTAATATAGAATAAGTAACCATGGTGAAGATATGGTAAGTATTAAATGGCATCATCTTACTTTGAACTATGAAATTGCCACTGTTTGGCCATTTCTGAAGTACAAAAGATAGCAATTTCAACACGGTTAACTTAACAAAGTGCTTAGCACACAGCCTGGTACAGAACAGCTGCTTGTAAGTGGTGCCTTTGCTTCTTCTTGTCCAGGTGGCTCAAGCCTAACAACAACTCCTCTCACCTCAACTGTCTGTCAAGTGTTCACAATGGGAAAGGATTCTCCTTCAAGCACCACTGTGAAGGTTTCGATTCAAGGTTCTCATATCCCATGAATTAGTTTTAGTCATGCAGAGCAAGCAGTGACTGACAACCACTATTAGACTAGTCAAGGTGCTACTTACTTATATCTAGGAGTTGACGTTTCTTTAGGTCTTACTCAAAGTGGTATTAAAGTTAATCATTAATACTAATTAATATTCTTTCAATTATTTTAATGGAGACCTTTATTTATAGAAAATCATAATGGAATGATAATGATTTCTGTTATTAATCACAGGTAATGTGTCCATTAATCACAAGTATTTTTTTTTAAATGCCAAGAACAGGTAGAAGTGGGAATATATGGCTTATGGGCTCAAAAGAGTGTAGTCCTCAGTTCTACAGGGTCAGGAAATGGAGTGAGATGTGGCACGGGAGTTTGTTTACCAGAAAACTTTAATCCAGGAGGAACAGAGCCTGGAATCCAGGGTATTGGACAAAACCCTCCTTCGAGCTGTGTGTTTTCCTGTGAATGACCTACTCAGGCAGCTGTTTCACCAGAAACATCAAAGACTCTGCCCGAACCCAGGCCCCCTGACCTTGTATCCAGAGCTCCTGCCAAGACAGCACTGGCCTCTGCTGCAATGCCCAGATGAAGATCCCGGTAGCATTTGCCAGCTCTTCCATGAGCACCTCATGGGAAAGGCAGGCTTCTCAGGGCTTCCTGGTTTTTTTTTTTAAAGTGTACCTGAGCTCTCTTTAATGGAAACTCTGGTGGTATGGTGGTTACATGCTACATCTACTAACTAAAAATGTAGGCAGTTCAGATCTGCCAGGAGCTCCTTGGAAACTCTGTGATGCAGTTCTACTCTGACCTATAGGGATGCTATGAGTCAGAATTGACTCAAAGGCTGTGGCTTGGTTTCAGGCTTCTCTTTGCATTTCCTCCAGCCAGGACCTGGTTCCCAGTTTTCAAGGGAGTGAGGCAAGGCTGCTAACACTGCAGTCTCCTGGGGTCTCCTAGCTTGGCAGAGCAAAAATGAACCAATACTTAAGGTATCTGCATGCCTTTCTTGTTTTTTGTCACGCTCCTTCTCCAGCATCTTTCCAGTCCTTAGAAAGAGTGGGATGGAGACCCTGAAATCCCTTTGGCTTTTAACCAAGAAGCTACACTTTTATGTACAGAGCCAATGAAACAAGTGGCAAAGAGAAAGCAGAACGACCATGTGGTTTGATGGTCATTGCCTTACAGCAAGAAAGTACCCCACCACATGTTGCTTATGAGACAATGAAGACCTGGAGAAGGGGAGGGACTCATCCAAGGTCACACAGCGAGGCTCTTTTCTTTGTTCTAATAAGCTTTTCCCTCCAAAGTTTTGTATTAAGTGCCAAACTGTGGGCCACCCCCAAAGAGAAAGAACAAGAGAACCAATCTCAAAGCCTGCATCTTAGCCACAGAATCTTCTGTGTTACAAGGCCCTAGGGAAATGCAACTCCCTCCCCCCACAAGTTTGAAGTGAGGAGGCCCCCTCTTGAAAAATCAGTTAAAATGCCCTCCTTTATGCACATGCCAACTTTGACTTCAAAAAGACTTTATTCCCAAGGATAAACAAGCCCATGTTTGTGTAATATAATTAAGTGAAGGCATCTTTAAATGTCATACTAGCTTGTGCCCATTTCAAATTGTTATGCATCAACAGAACTTAACGAGATAGCCAAGCCTTCCCCTTGCTGTGAGACTGAGATAAGCCACAGCACTGTGGGCCCTTTAATAGATTGCCAAAATAAAGCATTTTCTATGCAAATTATTCATGCAGTGGGACAGCTAATCGCTTGCCAAGAGCCCGCCCACTGCCTCTCTGCAATTAGTCGTGAAGTTGAAGGAGCTCCAAACTCTGCAGGCATACTTAGGGCCTCCTGCTCCTATGGCATGTTTTCAGGTTAGCAGAAACTTTTTCCCCTTGGTGGTAGGGCCTGGAGCCCCCAAACTGGAAACAGTCAAGTGTAGGGCATGAGAGGGATGGGCAGTGAGCAGCTAGCTAAGGTGAAAGGGTGAGTGCTGGTCCTGGGCTTGTGGTTCTGTCCTAACACAGGACTCGTTGTGTGAAGTGGGTGCTTAGGCAGTTGTCATACTACAAATCTTGGTTTCCTGGTCTATAAAACTGGGATGCACATTGGTTATGAGTATCCCAACAGGTCGATGTTTCTCACTAAAGTGGCAAAGGAAATTGAGAGCAAGTGCAACCCTCTTTCTGAAGGGAAAACCCATTTAGGGATCACAGCAGAGTCAAGGTCAGAATGGGGATTTGGAGTCAGGGAGACTTTCAGGGATCCAGCCTGCTCTCATCCCCATTCAGCCGACTGTGGTCATAAACAAAAGAAGTTTCTGTGGCAGCCACAGGAGGATTCCAGATAATTTGACCGATGACTGGAGCCGTCTCTCTTGAGGTTCTCTCTTCTAAGTCTGGCTCTGCACCTCAGTGTCTCTTTCTCTCTCTCCTCATGTGCCTATAGCTGTTGCTGTCTCTCACTGTCTGTCTCTTACCAGTGTCTGGCTGGGGAAGCCACCTCAAGGGTTGCTGGCATCTTGTAACATCCTAAAACATAACCACAGCAGATCTGATCTGGGACAGGAAGACTGGGGTATCTTCTTCTTGCACCAGCTTGTGCAGGGCTGTACCCCTAACCTGGGGCCACACATTCAGTGCCCAAGGGGAACTCTAGTCTGTATGATAGAATCTTTGGCCTCCAATCCCAAGATTCTGTGAGAAAGCCCAAACTCAGATTGTCTAAAGGAGTGGAACTGCTCAATGAGTTGTACCATGTGGACAAAAATCAAATCTGTGAACACATATGGGAGAGCAAAGAGAATGTTTTTGATGTTCTAGGCACCTTGAGAAGCTAATTACTTACCTGGTATCTTAGAGCCTATTCTAACCCATGATTCCATAAGTCAATAGTTTGTGTACTGACAGGTAATTTTTTTCATTAGGGCTTGTTAGCACACCAAAATTGCAGCTATTTAACTAGAAGAATGGTAAATAATGGACATTTGCCTTGATGCACTGAGAACCTCAGGGAAGGTACAGATTTAAGAATCCTAGTTGGGAAACCAGGAGCATCAGCTATGCTCCTTTCTCGTGCTGATGCTAGTGATTTCAACAGCCCACATCAGTTGGACTATGAGGCTGAGCCTCCCCTGAAGCCCAGGATCAAACCAAAAGCCAAATCCATTGCTACCAAGTTGATTCCAGCTCATCGTGACCCTATAGGATGTAGGAGAACCGCTGCATAGGCTTTCCAGAGAACAGCTGGTGGATTCAAACTGCTGACTTCTTGATTAGCAGCCAAGCTCTTAACCACTGCACCACCATGGCTCCTGAAACTCAGAACAGCTCTAAAAATGCCTGCTTATTCATCCATGCACACATTAAGGCATGAAGACTCTTGTCTCTAATGAAGTAAATGACCCAGGAGGAGAAGTGCATTGAGCCTTTGCTGCGTATTGAAGCAGAGACAAAGGAAATGATCAAATTATCCAGTTGTTGCTTCCCTGGCCTTGCTTCCTTCTTCTCTTGCAGGCCACTTAAGCCCACCTTTGACCTCAGTGTGGCTCAGGGGGCAGGAAGAACTTCAACAGCACCATTCCCTCATTCTGGTCTCACTGGTATCACATCTGGCTTTTGCCTTGGATCCCAGGGCTCGTGGCTTCATCCTGACTTGTTTATGGATTGTGAGGCCCTTCTGGTTCACCTGTGGGACATCAACCTTCTAAGCTTAGAGTTGCCCTTTACTTAGACCAGCTTTGCTCTGCCAGATCTTCCCATGGCTCCTGTGGCTTAGGTTCTGTTGCCTGCTGATACCCAGACTTCTCTGCTCTTAGTCCTCACTCTAGGAAAAGCATGGCCCTGAGTCCCTATCACCAAGCTCCATGATGTGCAGAGTTCTCCCCGCTAATGTGTTCTTTCCACTAACACAGTATTGAGGTTGAGCTGTGTTATGGAAATGTTTGACCCCTACCTATGACCTCCTTGGTCTTATCACTTAACCCACTCCAAAGTAGCACCTGAGAGAAAGTGGGATGGGGCCAAGGTAGAGGTCCCTTCCAACCTGCCTCATTCTAGGTTAACTTCGAGTCCAGACCCCACAAGAACTCTTCTACCTCAATGAATCAGGTTGGCTCACTCACATGTGGTGACATGACCAAGCTGGTCCCTGATGCCATGAAGTCAGTTCTAACTCATGGTGACCCTGTATACAACAGAACAAAACACTGCCCAGTCCTGTGTCAAGCCTGCAAACATTTTCATGCTTAAGCTTATTGTTGCAGCCACTGTGCCAGTCCATCTTGCTGACAGTCTTCCTTTTTTTCCACTGACCCTCTACTTTACCAAGCATGCTGTCCTTTTCCAGGAATTGATCCCCCCTGGAAATATGTCCAAGGTGTGTAAGATGCAGTTTCGCCATCCTTGCTTCCAAGGAGCACCCTGGTCATACTTTTTCCAGGACAGATCTGTATGGTCTTTCGGCAGTCCCTGGTATATTTAATATTCTTCTCAAACACTGTAATTCAAATGTGCCAGTTCTTCTTCTGGCTTCTTACTCTTCGTTCAGCTTTTGCATGTGTATGATGCAACTAAAAATACGATGACTTTGGGTAGGCACACCTTAGTCTTCAAGGTGATATCTTCTAAACACTTTCTATAGGTCTTTTGAAGCAGATTTTTGCCTTTGTGATATGTCTTTTGATTTCTTGACTGATGCTTCCGTGGGCATTGATTGTGGAATCAAGTAAACTGACATCCTTGACTACCTCAAACTTTTCTCCATCTATGCTGATGATACTTATTAGTCCAGTTGTGAGGATTTTTGTTTTCTTAATGTTGGAATCCATGGGGCTGTGGGCTTTCATCCTCATCAGTGTTGCAAGTCCTCTTCACTTTCAGTGATCTGCATAATTCAGGCTGTTAATGAGCCTTCCTCTAACCCTGATGCCTCATTCTTCTTCATATAGACCAGCTTCTTAGACTATCTGCTTAGCATACAGATTGAAAAGGTATGGTGAAAGGATACAACCACGACACATACCTTTCCTGATGTTAAACCACGCAGAGTCCCCTTGTTCCGTTCACACAACTGGAACTGCATCTTGATCCACGGACAGACTCCTCATGAGCACAGTTTAGTGTTCTGGAATTCCTAGTCTCCAGGATGTTATCCATAATTTGTTATGATCCACTCAGTTGAAGGCCTTTGCGTAGTTAATAAAACATAGATAAACATCTCTCTGGGATTCTCTGCTTTCAACCAAAATCAATCCGACATCACAGTAATATCTCTGGTTCAATGTCCTCTTCTGAATCTGCCCTGAGTTTCTGTCAGTTCCTTGGTGATATACTGCTGCAGTTGCCTTTGCATGAGCTTTAGTAAAACTTTACTTGAGTGTGATATTAATGATGTTCTTTGATAATTTCTGCATTCAGTTGGGTTACCTTTCTTGGGAATAGGCAGACATATGGATCTCTTCCAGTGTGCTGACCAGGTAGCTGTCTTCCAAATTTCGTGACATAGACAAGCTAGCACTTCCAGCACTGCGCCTGTTTGTTGAAACATCTCAGTCGATGTCCTGTAAATTCCTGGAGTCTTGTTTTTCACCAGTACCTTCAATGTAGCTGGATTGCAGGGAGAAGGCAGAGCTGTGGGATTCTGAACACTAACTGATAGAGAATGGAATAGTGTGGGAGAAAAAGAGAAGGTGGGGCAAGACAGGAACGCAGGACAGTGAAGAAACTTTGTCCGCTCAGAAATTGGCCAAGCCTAACCTGTGCTTTGAACCCTGGAAAGACAATAGCAAAATTCCCTCTATCCTCTTCTTCCCTGCCCTTCTCTACTTTTTTCTCCTCCTTACCTCATCATGCTAGGGCCATGAGTTAAGAAAATGAGCTGAATCTCATCTTTGTTATGGGTTTCACAGTTTCTAAGGGCTAGCCTGGGAACGCTTCTCCCCATGGGAAACAGTGTTTCTACTGAAAATGCATATGAAAAAGAAATCACACCCAAATGGATTTCTGGAGTCCAAGTTACCTACAACCGAAGCTTGTCTACACTGTAGGAAGTGTACAGCCTTGTTCTATACTGGATGGGACCCCCTGTGGCCATGAACAAGGCTGCCTATGCCCTTGCCCTTTTCTGTCAGTTCCTAGTGTCTTCAGAGTGCCTTGTACCCACTGTTGCTCAGGGCATACACTTCAGTGGGTGAAGGAAAAGTCACTCTATACTGCAAGATCCAGGAGTTTTTATATTTAATTTTCCTCTGTCCCCAAAAGATTCTAAGATAGCCAAGGGTGGGAACACTGATATTCTTCACTGCTTTGCAAACTTCAGTGTGCATCAGAATCATCTAGAGAGATTGAGAAAGCATAGATTTCTGATCCCAACCCTCAGAGATTCAGGTTCAAAAGAAAGATGGTGGTACCCAAGAATTTATGTTTCTAACAAGCTACAGGGATAGAAGCTGCAAGTCCACAGACCACACTTTGAGTAACAAGGGCCTGGTCCAGTCTTCCATTTTCTTGAGAAAAAGACCTAACTGAGGGCAAAGCAGGACAGCGGGCCCTGAGCACCCACCCAAATGCGTGAACCAATGAAGGCTCCAATCTCCACTTTGTCAGGGTGGGTTCAGGGGGGCAGCAACAAAACTCAGAGCAAACGCAAGCCAGCCATGCCGCCACATGTTGGGCGCCCAGCCTGGTCCAGATGGCCAGGGCGTCCAGACTGTTCACCATTGCTATTGGCTGGCCCCTCCTTGACAAGTTGTCATTGACAGCAGCAACTTGGCCAATGGCAATCAATCAGGGGGCCCGCGCTGCCTTAAATACCAGCAGAGCAAACAGCCCCAGACAAAGCTGCACCATATATCAATTACCAAGAGGCTGTGTGCTCCTCTGGGTGGAGGGAGCCTGAGCAAGCGGCCAGGGCTGCTGCCCTAGCTGATAAGGGCCCTCATTGTTCAGGGACAGCTGGCGGCTCGATAAGGGCCTGCTCGCGGGAGATAATGGCAGTGGGCAGGCGCCTCGCGGCAGTTTAGAATTTCTTGGGTCTCCAAGAAAGGTTCTATTAAGCCCACTGACCCCAATTGAATATTAATTAGCTAATTAACAGATTTATTGTTCCATGCCATTTCTGGAGAGGCCATTTTTTTCAAGTGCCATTATTTTTGTAAATGATTTTTCGCATTGTGCATAATTGAATCTTTGCAGCTGCCAGCATCTTCTGCATGATTTGGCAAAAAAAGGGAAGCAGAAGCACTTAGGGTTCCCCCCTCTCTGAACAAATGTTTTCAGCCCCTCCTGCTGATGCTGGAGTGAAGGGGGAAGGGGGGCTGGCTCTGTTTCACAGGTTTGTTTTTTAAGCTAAACTGCAAAATCCGCACTCCTTTTTCTCAGCTTTTGTAGGCAGCTGAGGGCCCAGGCACTCCAGGCTGCCCACACCAGCTTCTGTCTAGCTGTCTTTAAACTGGTCCGACTTAGCTTTTCTCAGCCCAACTCCTCCACACACTGTCTCTGTACTGCGGGTCAGAAGAGGGAACAAAGCTGGAGCTTGTCCCGTCCAGAGCTTTTGATGGAGAGAGGTGCACTCTGCGCTACCTAGGAAGAGCTCTGACCAGTAGAGGGGCCCTCCCTACCAGCTCTTTCTGGGGTCCCATCCCCCCCTACTGAACTCTAGCCTTCCCTGCCTGGAGCCTACCCAGGGTCTGGGTTTCTCCGAGGGGACCAGAATTCCCATTGCAGCACGTCTTTGCTGCTCTTTAATAAGTCTTTGCTCCAAATTCCATGCCAGGGCTTCCTGGCTCCCTGGAGTTGGCATCTGCCCATAATAAGTTGACCCAGACAGTCCCACAGGCAAATGACTTATTGAATCAAACTCATTCCTAAGCAGACGGTTTGGAATGGGGGAGCGTGTGTGCTGGGTGGGGTCGGCACGGGCTGCTCAGTAATGTTATCAGACTGCACTGGAAGCCTGTTGGCCCTCTCAGCCCCCTCAGCATCACTAATGAAGCCAGGGGCAGGCTGAGGCTCCAAGAATATTAGTCAGAGCCCTCCAGTGGGCGGGTCCAGGGAAGGCTTGTGCCCAGAACCTGGCCCTGGCCACCAGGGGCTGCAGAGCTTTATTGGGATTTTTATTAAGCCACCTCTTCATGCCCTCATGCTTTCCCCTATCCTGTTGCTTGTGCTCAGAAAGAATTCTGAGGACTTTTATGAGCAGGAAGATGAGCCAGGAAGAAGTTTTTGTATTTTCCTCTGCAGACACTGGCTGGGAGCACCTTCTGGGATAGAATAAAGTTCCAGCAGACAGACAGACAGTCAGGGGTATCCCCACCAGGTGAGAAAGCTGTGAAAGTGAGCTAAGAAGTCATTCAGCCTCTGATCCCGCTAAGTAAGCTGATAACCACAGCCATCCTTGGGAGGTTACTTGGGAGAGAGGCCGCCTCAAGACAAGAGGTCAGTGAGGCCTCACAGACCTGGCTCCCCTGCTAGACCATGAGAGTCTTGCTGTGCTGCATCAAGCTGACCCAGCACTGGCAGGACACCTTCTGCTGGCTGTCCTAGAAGTGTTCAAAATCCCACCTTGGGTCTTTTGGGGACATTCCTCCCAATTTCTTATTTTGAAAAGAGAAGGACTTACAGAGGAGAAGAGCACTGCCCAGGTCACCTAGCCATGATCAGGAGCCAGAGCATGTCCTGCTGTCCTCTGTCCACAGGAAGCGACACAATGAATGTCCGGTTAGGGATATGGGAAGACTAAGGTTGCACACGGCTTGGAGGACTAAGCTCACCTCTTCTGAGGGTACTCACCAGCCCACTGGCTAGATCAGCCAGCTCTGCCGTGCTGCCTGGAATCCTGCTCTCATTCCCTTAGCCCAGTTCTGGGAGTTAGCATTGCTTAAGCCCCACTTCCTTGTCTCCTGTACCTTCCCAGTCCACTATGGCAGGAAGATTGTCTCAGGGATCCCAACAGGAATCTTTTCATCAGGTAGAATAACTCAGGCTCCAGCAAGCTAGCCCCTGTCCCCCAGGGGACAGAGCTGCAGAGGTCTCAAATCTATGATTTATCATGATTCATCACTCACAGCCTGTGGGGACTTAGACAAGTCACATATCTTTGAACAGTGGATTCCTTAACTGTAAAGTGGTAGTAATAATAACGTTAGTCCTCATCTCATGAGGTTGTCAAGAAGGCAAACCAAGAAGAGCACTTGTGCTTCCCCAGCTTGGGTATCTGTTGATATGCTGGGGCTTCTTCAAATAACAGTTTAACTAAGTAATAAAGAATTCAAAATATATTTTTGAAAGGATGTAGGATGGACCGGCAGGAGAGAGGTTCCTTATGGGGGTTATTGATGGGGAGTACTGGGAGCTTCTGGGATATTGACAACATCCCTTTCCTTTGTCTGGGTGCTAGTTATGATCTGTGTTCTCTGAAAATTCACCGAGCTGAACATTTATGATTTGAGCACTTCTGTATATGTTATACTCCAGAAAGAAGCATACTTTTAAAAGTCATGTGATGCACTAGAATAGAAAGATACATGTGAGCTTTCAAGACAACAGATAAGACTTCAGAAAATTCTTGTGTCTATGGCAGAACATAGTGCTCTAAGACCCCCCTCTTCTTGGAAGAGTGTGAGGCTCTCTGACATGAAGTAGCTGGCATATGTGGCTCCCAGTGGCTTGACTGGTGATTGCAGCATTTCAGGCTGCAGGCAGATGGGTTGACTGATATATTGGGACCTGAGTGAGTCCCCCAGATCACAGATACAGGCTCCCATTTTACCTGTAGGTAGGGCCACCTGTAAACATCCAAGTACCAGAAGGTCCATATCCTTTCTGAAAAAAATAGAGTTGCAGGATGGGCAGCCTCTCTACTGAGTCCAACCATCTCATACAGATTGACTCAGATTTTTCTTGAGGAAAATATCTTAGCTGCTTAGAGCCTGGGAAGGAAGGAAGGAAAGAGGGAGTAGTCGGCTGAAAAGTAGGGGCAGGGGTGGACCGAGAACTGGGGAGACAAGGAAAGAGTCATGGGGAGAAACAGAGAATTGACAGGACAAGGACTTTCCAGTGGGCAAAACTGGATACCAGCACGGGGCATTGGAGCCCCTCTTACATGTCTGAGATGGGGAAGGGGGAAGAATAGCTTTGCTGGTTTCTGCAGCACTGGTCAGACTATACCTTAGAACCAGGACAGATTGCACTGCGCACCGCACACTTTACCCTACCCTTTTACTAGTCTCAGCTCTGGATAAAAGGGACTTTTAGCTTTTACTTGTCAGCCAGTTGGCCCCTTGGGGTCTGGCTTTTGGGCCTTATCCAGCATCTGGCCCCAGCACCTCCAGTTATTACCTGTATTTTCATGGCTCTTCCTTTCAAGCAACGTTAGAGATGGGGTGAGGATGCAGCCAGAGATGGGTGTGAATATTGTGCTGGATTCAGAGAGAACAGCCACTGCTCGTGTGCAGCACAAGGCCCTCCTTTCTGGACCTCAGCTGAGGTGAGTGGGTGGTCACATGTTCTCTTGAGAGGAAAATCTGGAAATTTGCCCTTGGTCTCCCCAGGATGGGGAGCTGTCCATGGTCCATAACCCGTCCTGTGTAATTTTACCCAAAGTCAGACACAGGGCCCCATCTGATGATGAAAGCGGAGGTACTGCCCCACCACAATGCCTGTCTTCCTTAAGCCGAATACATGATCAACTTCAGTGTATGGGAGGGTAAGCAGTTCTATCGAGAGGTTCCACAAAACACCCCAAATCTATCTGGGGAGTTGTAAGAAATTCACTTGTACCACACTAAGGGACACAATACTTCACCATTTAGGCCTTTGGAAAATGTATTAGTAAATATTCTTTGAGCTGCAACTAACAGATAAGTGGGGATACATGTCCCCTTACTCATATCAAGAGAGACAGACAACTTCTCCTTCAAGTATACAATATTAGTTCTTTCCTTAGTGTGATCAGGGCAGGCTGGCCACGTACTCACCCCATACCAATAACAGGTGCCAGATACACCCTTCTGAGTTAGACTGGTGGAACAGCAGTTGGGGCGCCAATCAAATGATCACGATAGACGGTGTCTCAGTAGACATTCCCCAGTTCCTTCACGAGGAAGATGCTTTGACTCTATTTCTTAACAAGACACAGACACAATACTTCCTCTTGAATTTACCTAGAGAATCTTCACCACTTCCACAAAGCTGCCTCTCATCAGAGGAATGTACATCTCTCCTGTTAGTGTGACTTTTCATTTCTTTTCAATAATTATGACATGGAATTTTTATACTAAAGGAGTGCTTTCCTTATTCCAGATTCTATTGTTATTGGTTGAATTGCATCCCCCCAAAATACCTTTCAACTTGGCTGGGCTGTGATTCTCAGTGTTGTGTGAATTGGCCACCATTCTGTCATCTGATATGGTTTTCCTGTGTTCTGTAAATCCTATCTCTGTGATGTGATGAGACGGGATTAGCAGTAGTTATATTAATGACACAAGACTTAATCTACATGATTAGGTTGTATTTTAAACCAACCTCTTTTGAGATATAAAAGAGAAACATGAGCAGAGATATGGAGACCTTATACCACCAAGAAAGCAGTACCAGGAGCACGGTGTGTCCTTTGGACCTGGGTTCCCTACTCTGAGGAGCAACTCAACCAGGGGAAGGTTGATGATGAAGACCTTTCTCCAGAGCCAACAAAGTTCCCCTAGAGATGACACCCTGAATTTAGACCTCTAGCCTACTAGACTGTGAGAAAATAAACTCCTGTTTGGTGAAGCCATCCACTGGTAGCATTTCTGTTACAGCAGCACTAGATAACTAAGATACCTACTTTTATTACAGAGGGAGGCTCCATTCATTGAAAATTCCCCCATCTGAGACAACAGGGATGTTGGCATTGTTCTCAGTTCATGTCTGTATGATCTCCAAGTATCTTCCCTAGCAGTAGGAGGGTAGCCATACTTCATCTAATCTCCTAGGAAATTATTTACCCAATGTGAACACCTTTCCTTCAACCATTTTCTCCTCTTGAAATACCCTATGAGCAGAGAAAGAGTAGAAGTCCCTAGGAGAAGATCTGGCAGGCTGGATTTTCTGAAAAGGGAAAAAGCAAACCTTGGAAGCTATGGCTGAGTAGGAACATTTCATCTCTGTATCCCCAGGAGGGTCTAGTATATCCTTTTTGAATGGATATAAAAATAAAAAATGTCCAGCAGGGGCTCATGAAGAGCAAATCATGCCAAAATCATTCCTCACCTGGGCAATTGAAACTGCAGGTGTCTCCACCCCTGGTGTCTGATCTGTCCCCACCCCCTGTGTCTGCTCCTTCTGATTCACCTTTTGTATAATCCTACAGTGGTCCTTCAAAAAGTGCAGATCTGATCATGTCCTTATTCCACTTACAAAGCTTTGACGTTTCCCTGTGGCCTCCAGGATAAAAGCCCATCTCCCAAGCCTGCACATGAGCCTCTGCCAACAAGCTCCCTTCCAGGGCCTCTGCTTTCTGTGCTGTAGGTGCACAGAGTTGTGAGGCCACTCTCCCACCAAGCCCCACTCTCTACCGCTTCTGGGCCTATACCCACTCAATCCCAACTTCTTGACATGTTCAAGCATCTTCTGTCTGAAACTTTCCCCTCATCAGTCAGGTGGATTGGTCACTTTCTCATCCTCCTCTCTGAAATCACTGTTGGGAGCTCTACCATCACACTGGCCACATTGCATGTTGTGGATTGATCTGTGTCCTCCCCAAAATATGTGTCAACTTGACTAAGCGAAGATTCTCAGCGTGGTGCCATTGTTCTCCATTTGTGATCCAGTGTAATTTTCCTATGTGTTGTAAGTCCTAACCTCTGTGGTGTTAACAAGGTAGCACTGGAAGTGGTTATGTTAATGAAACAGGACACAATCTAAAAGGACTGGCTTGTATCTTGAGTCAATCTCTTTTGAGATATAAAAGGGAGATACAAACAGAGGAGAGGGACTTCATTACCACCAAGCAAGAAGACTTAGGAGCAGAGCATATCCTTTGGAACCAGTGTCCCTGTGCTGAGAAGTTTCTAGATCAAGAGAAGATTGATGACAAGGATCTTTCCCCAGAGCTGACAGACAAAGAGAGCGCTTTCCCTGGAACCAGCACTATGAATTTGTACTTCCAAGACACTGAGTTATGAAGTTTTAACAGGCTGGCTACTGGCTCCCCTCCTTTCTGTGAGATTTTTTGGTGGGCAGTGTTAAGCATCATTCCTGGGAGTCAGACAGAAGGGTCTGCACAAGGACCTTACTCTGTAGAGTTGAACTGTTTCAGGAGGTCGTGAGAAAGTCACTTCCATTGTCAGGATAAGGTCAATTGTTATATTTGGAGGGGCCTCACTGCTCCTTCCACCTTGTGCCTCTGACCATGAGAAAAAGTTCTCCAGCTCAGGAACTCAAGGACCATAGAGAGTTCAGAGAGCCCTGTCCTACAAGAGCAGGTTTAACCTGGTTTTCCCTTCCTATAAGAAGTGTTCAAGCTTGAGCAGGTGTGATAACGTCTCTTGAGACTTGAGGATGGTGGGGTGGGATTGCCACTCTGAAGCCTCAAAGGGACCGGTGCCCACCACTCAGGGTTAGTTGTCTCTCTCTCCTTTCTCCTCAATACTTGCCACAGTCCAATCCCTCCAGCCTGGCCTTGTCCTGCCACAGCACCATCCAGGCTCAGCCTTCCTGCCCTCTCGGGGAGGTCCACCCAGAGGTAGGACAGCCTCTGGTGCTTCCCCAGCCTCCCTTCACAGCAGTCCAGAAAGGTTTCCATGGGGAGCCTCTGCCCAGGGCAGGACCGGGTGAGAGGCCAAGGAGCAGGGCTCCTTCAGATGAGAAGTGTTTGGTAATTAGCCTTAATGAGGAGGGAAGAATCACTCATTTCATTGCAGGGAAATGGGATTTTTAAATCATTTTAAGGGCTGCTTCGGCTTTAAAATGGCCTGTCGTGGGGCCTCCGAGGGTCTGGTAATTAGCTCTCTTGTCTCTAATGAAAGCAGAGGGGAAGAAGAAGTCGCTTATTGAACACAGGGATTAACCTCTAAGTAGGCCCTAAATGAGAAGGCAGGTGCGGGGAAGTGAAGGGCAGGCTGGAGGCAGCTGGGCCCTAGGCAGAGGGACAGCCTGTCTATGGGAACTTGGTAAAAGAGCTTCAAGTTCTCTTGAGTTCTACAAAACCAGCTCCTGCTTCATAGATGTTACCCTCACTCCCTCACTGACTAGACTGTGAGAGAGGTTTGGGGTAGCTGGGGGCCTGGAGTGCACATCCCAGGAGCTAGGGGCCCCAGTGTTGCCCCAGCTGGAGTTTGGAAATCCATAAGCCGACAATTAAATCCATTGTTATTTCCGACTCATGGCAACCCTGTACGTTACAGAGTAGAACTGCTCCATAGGGTTTTCTTGGCTGTAATCTTAACAGAGGCAGATCTCCAGGTCTTCCCTTTGCAGTAACACAGGGTGTGTCAGAACTAATTTTAGATTCATGTCAAGTGCAAACCATTTGGGCCACCCAGGGATTCATAGCACTCATGAGAGCCCAGCGTGAGTCTACAGGAACCAGCCAGAGCGGCCAGCTACAACAGTCTGTCCTTTAGCGAGTGCTAACGTGGCACATCCCTGCTAGCTGATAGGAGCCTCTACACCTCAGCTGTGTAATAGAATTGGAAACCGAACTTACGGCCACTGGGTTGAGTCCATCTCCTAGCAACCCTACAGGACAGAGTAGAGCTGCCCCACAGGGTTTCCAAGGAGTGCCTGGTGGATTCAAACTGCTCACCTTTTGGTTAGCAGCCATACCTGTTAACTACCACACCACCCCCGACTCTGAGATACACAGCTTTAAAAAAACTCACATGCCTTGGCCCGTCTCTGGACCCCACGAGAAAAGAAGATCCAAGAGGAGACCTGAGGCTGGGCCTTAACTCTGAGTTCCTCCCCCAGCAGAAAAGAGCCAGCCAGGCTGAACGTGCGTAGGCTGGAGAGACAGAAAGTAGGGCTGGTTGTGCAAATCCCTAATGGCCTCCAGTCATTGCCAATGCCTGTTCTGCAGGGAATCCCACTTTTCCCTGGAAAACTGGGCATGCAGACTCCGGAGAGAAACCTGCTTTCTTGACGCAGCCTCCGTGAGACATAGTCGTGCCAAGTGTTCAGAACAATCATGCTAGAATCCCCAGGGGTGTGGGTGCAGTAATGTGTCTCAACTTAGCAGCCTTGTGGGTCCAGGAGACTGGAATGGCAGCCAAGAACCAAGCCCAATTTCTTGGTATCTTAAGGAAAAGTGTTTCTTATTGAGGTGGAAAACACCAGGCAGGTGTCAGAGCTCTGCTGAGCTTCCTCTCCTCACTGTGTACCTGGAGCAGAATCCCCAACTCAAGAACAAATCACAGGATTCAGGGGACACAGCTGTGGACCAGGCTGAGGCCAGGAGACCCGGCTCCTAACATGGGCTGGCCCAACTCTGGGCCTTTACCTCCTCTCTGGGCCTCAACTGCTCTCTCTGTAGAGTCAGCCCACTAGAGAAGATTATATCTAAGGGTGGATAAGAAAAGGTCAGCTCTGCCCATTCTAGGCTTCCCTCCAGCAACCCCTTGGAACTCAGCATTACTTTTATCTTGAAATTGATTTGTGTACTTTTTTTTTAAATTGTCTGTCTCCCAACTAGACTGTCTTGTTCACTGCTGTTTCCATTCCCCAGCACCAACAAACTCATGTTTGTTGACTGACTGAATGACAAACTGATTGATCAACTGAATGAGCCACTAACCAGTGGAGCCTGCCTTACTGTTAACTCTGGGGTCAGACCACTGCATACGCTGTACTGTCTCTGATCACAACCCATCCAGAATTGCCCATTCCATCCAGCACCCAGCATACATCGAGACTAGGAACATGCTCAGCTGAGATATGCAATAAGATCAGAAATGCCCCAGGACTGTCCTCACCCAAGGACCAGGCTCTCAGTGGGGGACAGGCTGTAGAGGGGAGAACAGGTGGGATTCTGGGGACTTTGTCATGGGCAAAATCTACCTCTGGACTTGAAGATTCTTCCACTACATGGGCTGCTTCCAATTAGCAGTTTCACATGGAGGTTACCTGCATGGACTCCGCAGCCAGACTAGGCCTGAGTTCAAATTCTGCCTCTATCATTTAGAAGAACAGCTCTTTGAGCCTCAGTTTCTTTAACTGAGTGTCTTTAAAAATAGTACCTTCCTCAGAGTTGCTGAGCAGTTAAAACAAGATGAGTCTTGTTAGCTATTGTCAACTTTGCTTTTCTATTTGTGAAATCCCACTTTGTTTGCCTGGGCTAGACTGAGCCCACTGGTCCCAAAGTGCAGCACCCCTCTCCAGAAACTATGCTGGCACCGGGAACAGTCCTTGCTCAGGGCGAGGCCTGGGGGACTTGGGTGTGGAGAGGGACCCCAGACTGCTCTGGTGTCAGGGGCTGTCCAGGCCTCAGAACTGGGAGACCCAGCACCGCTGTTGAAAGCCAGCATTCCCAGAGGCAGCTACATGCTCTGGTATTCATCATGAGCCAGCCGCAGTCATAAGCACCATCTGCATGCTAAATCACCCGATGCCCTGGGCAGCATCAGAAGCCGGTGCTATCAATAACCCCACTCCTTTTTAAAGATGAAGAAACTACTCACCCGTAACCACCACACTGCACTGCCCTTTGCACAGCCGCCATTCTCATCTCACGTCTGACCTGAGTTAGGAGTTTCTTCCAAAATCTTTCTCTCTCCCTCTCTCTGCATATGTATATGGAACCCTGGTGACACAGTGGTTGGGAGTTATGGTGGCTAA
Organism: Heterohyrax brucei; assembly: GCA_028571685.1. NCBI lineage: Eukaryota > Metazoa > Chordata > Mammalia > Hyracoidea > Procaviidae > Heterohyrax > Heterohyrax brucei. Next base: position 93,116,357 of record CM053145.1, read on the forward strand.
CCAAAGGGCTGGCAGCTCAAATCCACCAGCTGTTCCTTGGAAACCCCAGGACAGTTCTGCTGTGTCCTGTAGGATTGCTATGAGTCTGAATCAACTAGATGGTGATGATTTGGTTTGGTCTGGTTGACAATATAAGGAGCCCTGGTGGCACAGTGGTTAAGAGCTTAGCTGCTAACCAGAAGGTCAGCAGTTCTATTCCACCAGCTGTTCCTTGGAAACCCCATGAGGCAGTTCCACTTAACCACTAGGCTACCAGGGTTACTGGGGAGAAGCCACAGGGCAGGGAAAAAAAAAGCTGGGTACAAGACTTTCTACATGAACATGAGGCCCCGCTGGCAGGGACAGTTCGTCAGTGTTGTAGATTCCTGGGACCTCTGGGCAAACTCAGCATGGTGGCAGGAACAGAAAGCTGCCACTAAGTTGGGGACAGATGCACTGGGAACAGGGCCAGCTGTTTTTAGGTGACAAACAAGCCTCCTACAGGAGGGAGTACAAGAGCAATCTTTTCTAGAAGTACCATTCTGAAGAGACCTGGGACTCTTCTCAGCCTCATGGCCCAGGGACAGCAAGCTGGGATTCCTTGTTGGGTAAAGCCATCTGAAACTCTGGTGACATGGGTACTCCCAGGTGACAGGTGCAGAGATAAGGTCTCCTCATGAGCGTTCCAATTAAATAGCACTCTTTTCTGGAGTTTTGGTGCATGCATGCATGTGTGTGTCTGTGTGTGTGTGTGTGAGACAGAGAGAGAGAGAGAGTTTGTTTGTCTACTTACTTTTCATGATAAGCCAGCCTTAATTATGTATTTTTCTGGACCAACTCATCTTGATCTCAGCTCATCCTTCTTCATTCATTGTCAGGTAATTCCAGTTTTAGAGGTAAATTTAGCCAACTACTAACTTACTGGAAACTCTAGTGGCATAATGGTAAAGTGCTACAGCTGCTAATTATGAGGTCAGCAGTTTGAATCCTCCAGGTGCTCCTTGGAAACTCTATGAGACAGTTCAACTCTGTCCTGTAGGGTCACTATGAGTTGGAATCAATCGGACTGCACTGGGTTTGGATTTTAGGTTTACTGACTTACGTACAGACTGAGAGTATTCCCCCACTAGAGTTTTCACCAAGGGGGACACAGTTTCAGCTGCAAACTGACTTACCCTCACTTGGTGGCAAGAATCCCAGATGGGTGGTGTTAGGGTTTGCTCTGCACCAGATTTCATTAAATTGGCCGTGAACTGTTAGTCTGGCTGTGATAGCATTAGGGCAGAAAGGAATTGCCTCTATATAGAGACGAGGTCTCTGAAGTGGGAATTTCACATGGATTCCACTCACAGCCCTGTTTGTCTTGTGAAGTGAGGCATGGCTTCTGGGACCAGACCCAAGAGGGGACAGTACCCATGTAACATTTCATTATGAGCACAGAAAACAGTTTATTCAAAGGGACAAGACTGGAATAAACTTCTACCCACACATGATCTGTGTGGTCAGCTTCAGGCAAGAGTGGAGGGATAAGCATTTGCCACATTCCATGGGTCCCAGGCCCTGTGTTAGGGTATCTCTGACATGAGACCTCCAAGGAAGTCAAGGAGTAAGACGGCCTTTGACAGAGGAAGAGCGGGTTTGTACACACAAGATCCATCCACATCCCCCCCCCCCCCACATCCCACATGCCCCAGGTTGAGGCTCAGGCCAGTGTAGCCTCTGACAGTCACCACCCACTCACCTCCCTCCCTCCTCATCCCCTTCTGTGCTGGGCCACAGTCCCAAGGACAACCAGGTCGGGACCATTTGTACCTTAACCACAATTCTATAGGGAGAAGTTCAGAGTTTGCCTGGGTCACCCTTTAGGGTTCCCAGTCCTCTCTGGGTACCTAATCCCCCACCCTTGGTAGCTTTTCCAACCCTGCCTACACTCCTTTGTTACAGAGAGAGCTTGGTCTTCTCTTTGCTTCCCTCCGTTGTACTGGTTTACCCAGCTGTGCAGGCCAGGCCTGGGTAGACTCTTCTTGGGGGCTGCCGAGGACTGCTATGAGCCTCCCTAGATGAGGGGGTCCCTCTTCAGGGCCACAGTGTCCAGGGCCATTATCTCAGTTCCTCACATGTGCACAATACTTCCCAGTGTACATCTGAGCCCCCTGGCTGCCCTGGGAATCAGGTCTTCCTGCCCCATGGATGACGATGACAAGACAGCAATCAACGGGTTCACGATGCTTGACTTGGTATGGTCCACGTTCCGCCAGCTGAGGAAGACCCCCTGGGTGAGTCTGGGAGGACACAGCAACCCTGGGGCCCTCCTAGAAGGCCAGTTCTGCTCCTGGGGGCTTCCACAGCCCGGATGCCTGACTTCGAGTCTATCTCATTGTGAGCGAATTAATTGTTGTGCAACCTAGAGTGGTGAGACAAGTTAATTACATAATTAACTACAAAATGACATGTTATTTCATGGCTGCAATATGGTAACTCTGTTGGAAACAACCGTAATTGCCCAGAAACTGCATTCATGTGGCTCCGGTATCTCTGGATAACCATGTAATTAACTTGCATTACAACTCGATCTGCAGCAAACTCTGAAAGTAGGAGTTTGGGCCCTTGGGGTCAGCACAGCCATCTTAGCATTGAGGGCCCAGGGAGGGTCTGGCATTGGGGGCTCTGCTAACAACCCAGGAAGAGGCTTTGTGTTGTCAAGTGAGAAAATTCTTCATTCTGGACCTCAACCCTCGTGTCTCTCACTAGCACGCTTAACCTCATTCATAGTGTCCCATGGTCGCACGGGACAGCTTCCTAGTTTCCCACTCACATCAGACCCATGTCATGTGCAAACATCCAGCACAGCCAGACCAGCATGGTCTTTGTTTCTCTTCTTTCTCACATCCATGGGTGCAGCTCCTTCACTGAGGATGGAGCCCCCCAAATTGAGAACATCTACCCCAAAGTCGTAATAATCTCCTCCCAGGGCTGGGCTACTGTCCACAAAACCACAGCTGGGAAAGGTATGTCCTTTCTGGCACCCCTAAGGAAATAGTCATCCACCTTCACTCAAAGTGAAGTGTCAGACTGGGAGCAGGGTGACCATGAGGACTGCCTGGTCACATTCCACCCTACCCCAGCCAAGCTAAGTCATTTCTCTGCCCAGGGGCAGGCCAAGCTTGAGGCACTAGGCTGGTTTCATCATCCCTGGGCTCTGGTCTGAACCCTGCACATGGGAGTAAAATGAGCCCTGGCTGGAATAAACGTCTTTCCACACATCAACTACGTGGTCAGCTTCAGGCCAAGGAGTGAAGGCATGAGCAGGTGCCATATTCCATGAGCCCCAGACCTTGGGTCAGGGTGTCTGTGAGACAGACTGAGGGCCTTGATGGTGGGAGAAACCTATACATACACCCTTCCTCGTCCAGGCCCTGGGCCCTACAAGTCTCCCCTTTTGTCACCATTCAGTGATACTTTCTCAGTGTCAGGCTCTGTGCTAGGCACCGGGGCTTCAGCCAAGACCAAGACAGCATCCCTGGTGCCTGGGTGAGCCTGCCTCAGACTGGTATACGGAAAACACCTTGGGGTCTGCCTGTCTGCTACTGGTCTAGCTAGCTCTGGCCTGACATCTTGGCTGTGTCTGTCTGCCTGCCCACACACCTGCATCCTTGTATCTGTCTCTCCTGTCTGGTAGCGTGTGTACCCATCTGACTGTGTGTCCACTGGAATGTTTTCCTCTGACTCTACAGAATCTTCACAGTGGCCCTGCGTCTGCAGGAGGGCATGGGTCCAGTCCTGGTCTCCCTCAGTGTTCTGCCCTCACGATGATGCGCCTTGCTTGCTTTCCTGATTCTCTTTCCCTAGCTTTCCCTGGTTTCTGCTTTCTATCTCCACAGCTAGCCCTGTCTGACCCGTGCTTCATCCTTGTGTCTGATCTGCTCTGGGTGGCACCAGCTGGCAGCCCTGAGGCTGAGACACACAGTGGATGAAGATCTGTTGACAGAAGGAAAGCATCCAGCCTGCAGGGACTGAGTTCAAGGGAACCAGGGCTGATCTTGCTCACCCACAAGGGTAGAAAGCTGGGCCCTAGGTCAGGACCAGTTAGCACATGTGGTTTGGTTTAAGGATGGCGTTTCCACGGCAGGGCTCTTAAGATTTGGGTTCTTCCTGTGGAAGAGGACCTGTCTGGGGCATGCATTCTGGGATCTCGGTAAGAAAATGGTTAGACGTGAGGTCTCCATTTTGCCCCTCTTCTCAGGAGCCTGCTCAGAGCCAGGGTGTTTCTTTGCTCTGACAGTGAAGTTGGGGGGCAGGGGACACGCAGTGGTCACCTTGGGGGTGGGGGCCTCTGAGTTGTCCCTCTCCCTCCAGCTGTTCCCCTCTAAAGCCAGCCTGGAGACCCTGCCTGGCAGCAGCATGTGCTGCAATCCCATGTCCCTGCTCCATGCCCCTGTCCTTGGCGGGCAGCGGTGACAGCCTTGTCTCTTTCCCAAAGAGACAGGAGGCGGCCACAAGTCTGTGTCAGTCATGTGAACAACGCAGAGCAACCTCCCCGGAAACATTCATAAGTTTAATCCACGCCAGTAATAAAATCGCATTACATTTCTCATAAAATAAATGTTCCCATTTATATACAGAAGACGGACTGTACAGGCCCAGCCTGGCCCCAGGAGGGTCACACACAGACAGGAGGCAGCGGTGGAGGAAGGGCCGTCCCCCCCATCAAGGATGGAGAAGTTCTAACGTGACAGGAGAGTGGTTGACCGGCTGGGCGGGTGGGCAGGTGGGCAGATGGACAGATGGGTCTGGAGGCCAGGCGCCAGGCGTTACTGAACCTGGGGTTCAAAGGTGCCATTGAGCTGCCCCTCCTCATAGTCCATCTGACACAAGATCATGTTGTTCTTCAAGAAGAATTTGTCTCCCACACAAAATCTGGAAAATCCAAGGCAGAGAAAGAGGCTATGGGTGGGGTCCAAGTGGGGACTGGGGGTTCCAGTGAGGACCCAGCCTGGCCCAAAAGGTAAGACATGTGGGGGCAGTGATGCTGAGTTATCTGCTCCTTGAAGTTGCCAGAGGTGAGATCCAAATCCCATACTAAACCTGGCCAATGACCCTGGGTTAGTCCAGCCCACGGCCAGGCCCTGCAGCCTGGGATGTGAGGACAGTCAAGTCTGGGCCACAGGCATCCACGGAGGTGGGAGCAAGGGTGGTATTGGTGAGTCAGTACAAGAATAACCTACCCCCACGATAGCAAAGAGATGGAATCAACCTAGATGCCCAGCAACAGAGGAATGGATAGGTAAACTATGGTATACACACTCAATGCAACACTATGCAGTGATAAAGAACAACGATGATTTCAGGAAACATCTCATAATCTGTTTTCAACTGGAGGACATTATGTTGAGTGAAAGTAGTGAGCAACAAAAGGACAGATATTGTATGAGACCCCTACGATAAAAATTTAAAAACAGACTCATGCATAGAAGAAAAGACTCTGATAGCTACAAGGGTGGGGAGGGAGGCAGGGCAAAGGGGAGGGGGTTTAGATTAAATAGTTTATAGAAACTTGATTGGGTGAAATATGAGACAGCACACATTAGAAAGAAGATCAACATAACATGATTACTCCTCCCATCTTAATCCAATATTACATACAAGGACAGAGTAGCTGGGGTGGGGGGCCGGGGACTATCTCTCAGGGGAAACCAAGGCCAATCGGCACAGCTAGCATTTTGCTAAGAGAGCGTTTTGCTAAGAGAGCCCTCTGCCCCCCACATTGATGAGTTGCGTCTGGGGTCTTAAAAGCTGCCAAGCTGCCATCCAAGGGTATAACAAATGGCCCCAACTTAGCACAAACTGATGATCACCAAGGACCAAAATGACATGGGGGAAAGAGAACCCGTAAGACAGAGAGACCTACATGAGTGAGTGACTACATCAACTTGTGACCGGAAGAACCAGATGGTGCCCGGCCACCACCAGTGATAGCTGTGATGGAGATTACAAAGTTGAGTCTCACTGGCAACACAAGAATAAAAAGGGGTGCACTCTGAGAGTGCCACTAAAAGACTGCAACTGACAGTCCATGGGCTTTGGGGTTCCCCTGGAAGCATGGCCCCTGGCCCTGATGCTGCCCCTGTCCATAAATCATAATGGAGGTCAACTCTGAGACAGGAATGGATTGGACTTGGTGACACAGAGTGACCATACCATGTGTGCACTTTATGGTTCTGTGCATCTATAGGATGTCGTCCTGCTGACCGCTTACTGGAGGAAGCGGAATGAGTGGAGAGGAGGGGATAGGAGATCGCTGGGAGGATAAAACATGTATGGAGTAGACAGGAAGAGTGTGCTGCCACCAGGCAGGGACAGCAGTGGGAGCTGCAAATAGGTGGGCATGCAATTTATATGGGAAGGTACATTTGCACTCAGTTGTAAAAAAAAGGAAAGAAAATAATAACCTACCCTAAAGCTCAAAACACTCATTGCCATCAAGATGATTCTGACCATGGTAACTCTATAGGTCAGACTACAACTGTCCTGTAGAGTTTCCAAGGAACACCTGGTGGATTTGAACTGCCAACCTTTCGGTTAGCAGCCATAGCCCTCAACCACTATACCATTAGGGATCTGCTCTATTTCCAGAGAAAGGAACCCCAGTGCTGCAACTGCTAAGTCTTCGGCTGCTAACCAAAAAGCTGGCAGTGCAAACCCACCCAGAAGCTCTATGGGAGGAAGATCTCGTAACCTGCTTCTATAAAGATAACAGCCTATCCCATGGGGGTGTTCTGCTTTGTCACATGGGGTCCCTATGTGTCAAAACTGACTCAGGGCACCTAACAACAACAGTCCTAGAGAGGGAGAGAGGAGACAGAAACACAAAAAGACTGAGAAAGGAGAGAGATGGAGAGGGATAGATATGACGATGGAGGGAGAGATGGAAAGGTTGATTGTCCCAGACCCCGTCCCCTGTCCCCAGCTTAGAGGATGGGTCAGTGAAGGGGATTCTTCCTCTGAACAGGGTCTGTGGGTTTCCTGGGGTGTCCCTTCCAGGAGGACGTGAGCCAGCTTCCCTTTTTCTCCGCTGCCCTAAGAAGGCACTGCTTTGTGCGTCAGTCCTTCTCAAGTCTTCGGAGATTCCAGCCCTGCCCTGCCCCCAAATGTCCCCAAGATAGCAGAAGCCTTTAGTGAGACTCCAGGGTCCCCAGCCCAATTCCAGTAGATCCCAGAAGAACCACCAGGTGGCGCTGCACCCTCACGAGCTCATCCCGCAATGGGTCTGGCTAGAGCAGTCAGACCTGCGCGCTCTGCAGATGCCTCGGGGCCTCACCTTCGGGTAGCATTTGTACGAACATGGGACTGACCCGGGGGCTCCTGAGAAAAAGGCTGGCCTTCTGGAGCTAGGTCCTCAGTCAGCGCTGAAGGGCTCTGGCTCTCTAGGTGCCTGAGGGCTCCCACAGGGCTAGGGGACAGAGTAGGGACCCAACGACCAGGAAGTAGCCAGGACGGTGACCAGAATCACAGGAAGGGGGTCAGGAGTGAGTGGTCATTCCCTGCTGGGGTCTTAATCTCCTTTTCACATAGAACGTACATGTATGTATGCACATGCACTGACGCATGTACAGACACATACGCAGGTAGTACACACACATGACGACACAGGGCATACAGACTAACTCCTCACACGTGCACATCTAAAACACATTTACACACGCATTGCCACTCCATCATGCACACAGAAGCAGACCCAGTGCATGCACACAGCCTCTTGCACACAGACATTTAAAAACATGCACATACGTAATCACATATGCACATTCAATCAACTCATGCATTAAAAAAAACTGAAAAAACAAACCCCTTGACATTGAGTTGACTCTAACCCATAGCAAACCCATGTGTTACAGAGTAGGACTGCTTCATAGGGCTTTTTGGGCTTCAGTCTTTACAGAAGCAGATCGCCGGGACTGTCTTTCACAGAGCCAGTGGGTGGGTTTGAACTACCAATTAGATCAGTGCCCAAGTGCAAACTGTTCGTGCCAGTAGGCCCCTCACACATACTCCCATCTAATTACATTCATGCAGAAACACACTACACAGATGCGCACACAGTATACAAGCACATACATTTGGCTATGGAGCTCAGGCACACATGAGACAGATATGCACACGTGTGTTCACGACAACTTGCAAGGTACATATACAGCCATGCACACAAGGAATCCTTATTTACACGCATGCCATCACAGCTCTCCTGGCCTGTCCCAGCTGGCCTCAGGCCAGGTTCTGGGGCGTGCACTGGGTCTCCCTCCAGGCCAGCACTCACCTCTGGTTGCAGAGCTGGCAGGCAAAGCAGTCGAGGTGGTACACATTGTCCCTCGCCCGCATCACCATCTCAAAGGCTGGGATCAGCTTGCTGCAGGCTGCGCAGTTTCCAGTGGTCCCGAAAAGCCTGCCAGGGAAGAGCACAAAGGGCTCAAGTTGACAGGGTTGACTCCAGCCAGGGCCCACTCTGTCCTTCACACCTGTGGACTCAGCAGCCAGGCCTGCACAAAAGGGCAGGAATTCAGATGGCAGCACCGAGAGTCTGCCAACAGATTAGGCTTCAGAGAAAGTGGCACATCTGCCCAGGACAAGAGTGTAGAATCAGAAGTCAGCTGACACTGCCTATCCCTGGGGTGACAAGGGCCCCCTCCCTGACTCTAGCTGGGGAACTACAAACACCATGGGCCACTAGGAGAGCTCTGGGCTGGGCTCCTGACTCACTGAACTTCAGAGGCAGTAAGTGGGTTGTGGTCTGTGTACCCTCAGGCAAGTCACTGAGTTTCTGTGAGTCTAATTTACCTAAACTGTAAAATGGGAACTGAGATATATCCTTCACAGGGTTGTTGAAACTCATAAATTCTCAGTCATGACTCGTCTATTACATGCCTATAGAGTATTTACCACATATCAGGCACTGTTCTAAGAGCTTTGCAAAGAACAACTCATTTAAACCTAATAAGAGCCCTGCATGGTGGGTACTACTATTATCTCCACTTTAAAAATCAGGAAAAAGAAGCAGAGAGATAAATAACTTGCCCAAGGCCACAGAGCCTATCTCCAGAGAATGTGCTCCTTATACTGCATGATGCTGCCTCCCATCTTTAAAAGTGCAAGGTATTAATATATTCTTTGTCTGCTATCAACTCATTCTATGACCTCCCTAGGTCTCCTCGTTTCCCTGAACCTCAGTTTATCCCTCTGTAAAATCGGGATGTTGGACTAGCTGCTCTGATCAATGATCCTTCAAAAACAGAACTCATGCCAAAAGGATGTCCCCAGGCCATCTGGCACAAATGCCTCTTACAGACAGGCAATCCTCCTCTTAGCCACTGGTTGCACACCTCTAGGGACAAAGAGTTCACTCCTTCTCCATTCAGGCCAGTCCTTGGCTGAATGTTCCAATGGTCCGGGCCAGCCAGGCTTCTCTTTGCTGCTTTATTGCGTGCTGGCAGAACAAACCCCCAGCAAGACAAGGGGACTGAGATGTGGGTAGGAGGCCCCTCTAATCCCTGATTTGTCCAACCCAAGCTCAGCTGCTGCAGATAGAGCTTGGCTCCATTATTCATCAGTCTGAGCTGCCTAGTGGCTCAGATTAGGGCAGACAAAGACTGGGCAGCAGCATCTGCCTACCAGGGTGAGACTTTCTTGCCACCAGCCTAACGAGCTGTTGCTGGAGAAGGGCGGGCTCTGGACAGCCACTCTCTGGGGCCGAGCAGCTCCATGAAGCCTCATTCCCACCCCAGCCCACTGGCTTTCCTGGCCTGAAAGTCATTCCTTCTGCCTCTGGCCAAAGCCCAGAAAAAATACCTTCACCCCCAGTAGCTGGCAGGGCAGGGTCTAGAATGCTTGTGGGTAGTCTGCCTCTGCTCGTCCTGTGTGTCATGGCCTTCCCTCACCAAACTCTGTGCGCCTATCAGACACTGCCATCTCTTCCACTGGGCAGGTTCAGCCTCCACATGATAGGCTAGTCCTCCAAGCAGGGAGGCCCCTTCCTGGCCCATGAGGGGGACATCCCCAGGAACATCCTTCCTTACCCACTGCTCTTGGCCTCAGCTTCTCCCCACAGTGCAAGCCAGGAGCACAGAGTTACAGATCCTGTTTTATTATTCCTTTTTTTGGTAACTCCTTCAAAAAGCAGAAGTTAAAAGAGAAGGTGCAGACAGCTAGATATCAAGGTCTTCTGGGAAGTGTGGGAATCTCTGATGATAATCTTGCCCCACAGTGTGCCCAGACCCGAACACAGGGAGGCCCAAGACGCCCTTGCCCCCGACCTGTTAATTAATGCAATGGGCCTTCCTTCCCCACAAGGCCCGGCCTCCATCCAGCAGCCTTCCACCAAGCCAAATGCAGATGCTGGGTCTTAGCCAAGGCCCCTGTTTCATGGCCTCTTTCCAGCCTTGATGATGTCATGCATGGCCTAAAGGAGGGTTAATTGGGGGAGGCAGCCCCAGAGAATAAGAATCCAGGTTGTAGGGGACAGGGAGTGAGCTCTGAGGAATGCAGGCAGGCAAGCAATATTGGTTTCACCACTTCAGAGAAGAATAAACGGATGCTGAGGGAAGGCTGGAAACCCTGGTGGCATAGTAGGTTAAGTGCTATGTCTGCTAATCACAAAAAAGGTTGGCAATTCGAATCTGCCAGGTGCTCTTTGGAAACTCTATGGAGCAGTTCTGCTCTGCCCTATAGCATTGCTGAGTCAGAACTGACTTGACGGCAGTAGGTTTGGTTTTTGGTTTTGAGAGAAGGTTATAAGCAAAAACACTTAGAGCTCATTCGAATCCAGGTCTTGAAGCGTCAACAGCAGCAGTCCTTCTCAGGGGTGGTTACCTGCCAGGCTCCCTAGTCATGATGATTGTCCAGTCTATCCCAGGGCCCACCTGGAAAGGAGGGCTCTGGGCACTGGGAAGAGGTAGAAAGGAAACTTCATCAGGATGGAGGGGCCCAGGGAGGTTACAGCACCTCCATCTGCTCCTTACATCTCCCATGAGATGTGCCCTCTAAGATTCCAAGAACAGTTGAGTCAGAAGCACCTGGCAAAGCATATCCGAGGTACCCAACAAGGATGTCTGTTTGTCCTGGACCTGTATTGAGCATTGACAACAAAGAGCTACAAGCATAGCCCTGCCCTCAGGGGACTTCTTGGTATCTGGGGAAGCAGGGCTGTCAGGGATGGGTGGACACACAGCCTGTGCGCAGGGTGTGGAGGATGCTGGGTCTACCGCAGGGAATGATGAGGGCAGGGGTAGGCCCACCTCAGGTAGTCGCGTCGGCACAGGATGAGATTCGCCTTGGTGTAGAGGGTGGAGCCCACCTCGCCCAGGCGGCAGTCACAGCAGGCACACTTGAGGCAGTCTTCGTGCCAGTACTTGTCTAGTGCCTTCAACAGGTAGCGGTCTTTGATCTTGCGGTTACAGCCTGCACAACCTTTCTGCTTCCCTTTAGGCTGGACGGAGAGCATCGGCATGCCTGCAGACAGATGGGCAAACAGATGGACACAGGATAGGCACTCAGCTCTGGGCCTTAGGGAGCTGACCATGGAAATCTCAGGGCTCATCCCTCTACGAATGAGGCACTTACTGCTTCCCCAGGCTGCGCCCTCCACGGCTGGGGCTCCCATGAGTCCTAACTTTCTCCCCCAAAACTTCCTCCTCGGGTCCTTCGTTCTGTTCTCTGGACATGACACAGCCTATTCCCATGGCCCTGAGAAGGTCCCTCCAGAGGATGAAGGCAGAGACATGGAGCCTTGAGTCCACTCCAGGTCAAACATATAGCCCTAGGGCCCGGCCTCACTGAGCTGCTCTCTCTTTCTCAGGTACTGCTCTGTACATGGCTTTTTCCACAGTTAGCTCATAGTCTGACTTCATTGGCTCGTAAATCAGCCAATAGGGATACAGTCTTATTATGAGCTTGGGGTCCACTAGGGCTCTCAGTTCTTTTTGCCCGCTAAAATCTTCCTCAAACTGCTTATGTATTTGACCATTTTTACTTAAATTGTCAAGGTACAGTCGCTTGGTCTATTCATGCAGAACTACAGAGATGTCAAAAAGAAAAGTGAGATGCCCCTCTGATATCCCCTGGAGGAAGCAGGTGGCTCTGGATCCTTGGCACTTGCAGGGGTGCAGTGGGGCCTGCCTAGTTGGGGGCAGTACTCAGAAATGCTCCTAGCTGGATTCAAACTTCTTGCTTGCGACAGCCAGAGGGAGAGGAAGTTGTAAGCCTTTGGATCCTCCCTCATCCTACTGGGATAAGAATCTCTGATTCACCTGCCCCCTCCCAGGGCCCATACAAGCTTTCCAACACATAAGAAAGTAAAATGTGTGATGGCCAGGAAACTCAGTGTGGTGGTCACAGTAGGTGCAGAGTTGCCAAGTGGACAGATATGTCCACACACACACATACATGCATAGACGTACACAGTGGCACAGGCTCCTTGCTTCTCCTCTGGGGTAACAGCAAAAGATCACAGAGAGGAACAGTTGAGGAGCAGGAAGGGACAGATGTTATCTAGAATCTGGACTTCCCCATGGACTCCCTGAGAAGGCTTGGCTATACTGAAGAAGAAGCTTGCAGACGATCTCAGAAGGCTGCAGCCTGGAAGGCAGGTAGCCTGAAAAGCCCTCAGGAAGATGGGGGTGAGGGGCAGGGAGGTGCCTTTCCTGACTGAGGCTGTTCCTCTGGAGAGAAGAGCCTACCCCACCATGTCTCCTTGGCTTTCCAAGTAGCCCCTGTAATCTGCTCCCCTTCCAGCCCCAGCCTCTCCAAAGACCCCTGATCTCTCCATCCTCCCAAGCGCTAGGCACTCCTGTATCCCCTGTCCCATGCTCACTGCCCTAAGAGCCTCAGGTGGCCTTGCTTTCCCTTCCCTTCTTGCAGGTATGACCCTTCTTCAGATTTCAAAAAGGAAACAGCCACCAAGAGGCTTTAGTCTCAGAATCCACAGACGTCAAATAAGAAGAGCCCTCAGAATTTTTCTAATTTAATGCTCTCATTCAACATACAGGGAAACTGAAGCCCACCTAGACAGACAGAGAGGTCAGTGTAAGGCAAGAATCAAGCCGGCCCAGACTTGCTGCCTCTTCAGACTTCTCAGGGAGAGGGGTAGCCCCTGTTCTAGGGTGGCCCTCCAGAGCCCCTGACCAGGAGGACAGATGAGGGACCAAAGAGGCATCTGCAGGCTTCAGTGGGCTGTGGGTGAGGTGCTCTCCTCCCTCTCTCCCCCAGGCCCCACCGGGCCCATCTGTTAGCTGGGAAGTTTGCTGCCTGATTTCCTTAACGCAGCTCTAAGGGCTAAATGGTCTCACAGAGCGATGTGGCTCAGGACGACTGTGTCCACAGCCTGCCCAGGTCTCCTTCTAACAGGGTACAGCCCAGACTCAGCTCTGAGGAGCCTGAGGGAACAAACTAGGGTACAGGAACCCCAAGAGCTGGGATGGGGTGGCTATGAGGCTCCTTCTGAGGCCTGAAGTAACAAAGGAGAACAAAACAAAAACCAAATCGACTGCTGTCGAGTCGGGTCCGACTCCCAGTGACCCCAGAGGTCAGAGTAGAACTGCCCCCTACAGTGTCCAAGGAGCACCTGGTGGATTTGAACTGCCAAACTTCTGGTTAGCAGATGGAGCACTTAACCCACTATGCCACCAGGGTTTCCCCAAAACAAGGAAGGGTCAAAATATCTGTGTCACAGGGAGTCTCAGGGGGGAGATCACTGCCAATTCTGTGGAACTAGCACCCAGGAAGGCGGTGGGAGTGGCTTTAGGCGGTGGCTATTCACCAACCTGTTCAGAAATATTGCAGTATTTAACACTCAGGACAGCTATGTACATAAAGACAGATTAGAAGATCTTAGGCCAGGCCTCTGGCACAGCCCCCTCACTCATTTGGCCTGAATCCCTTCCTACAGTTCAGGAACCCTCCCAGGCACCTCATCGGCAGGTGGGGGATTGGCTGTACCATCCGTACTCAGGGGGTACACGTTGCCCATGAAGTTCCACCTCAAGTTGAAGGGGGACAGTTTGACACCCCAACACCAACAGCATCTGCCCTGTTATGTTTTTCTTCCTGGCTTGGCTACTAAATAGGTTGGTTTTCTAAGCTCATCCCCTCCTCTCAGTGGCCTCCACGGGTTCCTTGGCGGCTTGGGGCTCCCGCGCCTAGCCACTGAGCCTGTGGTGCTGTGAACTACAGCATGGTCTGGCAATCCAGCCACCAGCAGGACAGACCTCCAGTGAGGCCATGAGTAGCGAAGCCCCAAGCTGCCCCAGGTTCCCTGCCTCCTGTCTGTATCCAAACACAGTCTAGGGCACACCGGGTACCTATAAAGCCCCAGGCACTTGGCTTAAGGGTCCTGAGTCTGAAGAACTCTTAGAAGCCATGTGGCTTTGGCTAAACAGAGTCTGATGTCCACCAAGACCCAGAACACCAAGGCCGGCTTGGCTGAGGGGCTCCCAGAGCATCTAACAGACCTTAGCTATCTCTGTCTGGAGAGGCTGAGGTTCTGGGAGAAGGGACCCAAAGCCAACTCATGGGATGGATCTTGGACTGCTCAGAGCGACCCCTGACCTGCAACCCTGTGGCCAAGTGACCAAGAGCAAGTCTCCTGGCCTCTCTGGGCCTTCATTTCCCCATCTAGCGAGTAAAGAAAATTGAAACAACCCCTGTTCTTCACAGGAGGCTGGAAGAGCTCTGGGGTCAGATGGGACAATGAGTCACCCTTTCCTTCTTTCAGCTAAGACTGATGGAGCACTCACCACGTGTTAACTCACTGCACTAGTCCAGGAGACCTTACCACTCCAGGAAAGCTAAAGGGACTACAGCGGCGGGGGGCGTCTCTACTCTCCTGCTCCCCAAATTGAGAGATTCGGGCTCTCACTCCCTGCCCTGAATTACCAGTCCCCAACCCGCCCACCAGTCCACCCCTGCAGACACCTCTCCCCCCTCCTCCTCCTCTGCCTGGCTCTGGGAGCTGACCGCGGGCCATGCACTTTCCATTAAGGAGATAGCATCCCTTTGCTGAAGTCCATTTGGGATCCATTTTAGTGTTATCTAAAAATCAAATCTACATGGTAATCCTTTTAATGTACTCCTGACTTTAGAAAAAACAGCCTTGCACTCCTTCAGGAAGGGTTTTAAAGCATTACCCAGTAATTACTGCTCACCCATGAAAACACGATCTTGTACAGCGGGTGATGTTTACGTCTGCACGCGTGCACACACAGGCGCACAGAGGCACATGCAAAATGCACCCGTTCACTAAGCCTATGTGCCACCCCCAAATCCTAGGGCGTGTATGGGGGCTACATGTGCGGCGAGGTAGTCCAAACTCCTACCCCTGCCAACACTGTGGGTGGCAGGTGGTGGCCAGGCTGTGGACACAGCCTCCCAGGCTTAATCATTGGCTGCCAGACACTTACTTACCCTCAGTTCTTTAATCTAGGGAGAAACCAGACAGTCCGGGTGAGGGAGGGACAGCCAGAGGTCATCCTACACCTCCCACACCCTCCCTTCAGCCAGAAGAGCATCTCTTCTCTTTACACGGACCCCACAGAGCAGTTCTCCAGGCCAGCCAGGCCCAGGTACCCAGTTCCTCCTGCCCACCTGCCCACCTGGCCCAGCTGCCCCTCAGGTCTGTTGGGTGGACTTCTTCACGCTGCCAAGCTGCAGGCCTCCAGTTCCTCCACTGCTTCCAGTTTGGCACTCCTACTTCCCCCCTACAAGCCCCTCCGAGGTCAGTCCTCCACTCCACCCTGTCCCGGGTCACTGCAGGCTAAATCCCTGGGACTGTCTTGCTGGAGTGATAGTGGCCACTATGGGCAGCACCGGTGTGGTACTGGAGGCCCCTTTACACGCACCAGTGTCCTGTCGGGCACCACTGGATCTACTCCCCGTGGAACCCTGGCAGAATCCACCGCTCCATTGTGTCAACAGATCTTGTTTTCCTGTTCCCCCCACTGCTGCTCCAGGAAGAAACGCTTTCTTCCCGCCCATCCGGACTCCCTCTAAAGATCATAGTCAACAGCGAGCTCTAGGCTAAGAGACCACATCTCACTGCCAGAGAGTCTAGTTTTGAGCCTGGAACTGCTTGCGTAGCCAAGGGGCCTGGAGCAGATCCTTTTATCTTGCTGACTTGCAGAAGCTGTGGGGTAGAGCCTGTCGCTCAGTAGGCACCCACAGACAGGAAGTGGAAATAGTGACACTCATACTCAAGATGCCATCTTCTCTGCTCTGACACATGGGCTCATTTTCTTTCAACATAATTTCAAACTTTCAGAAGAGTTGAAGGAATAGGAAAAAGGCCATGACATGGATGTATCTTGGAAGCATCATGTTAAAGGGAAGCAGTCAACCCTAAGACCTATGTTGTATGATGCCATTTGTATGATATGTCCAGAAGAAGTAAATCCATAAAGACAGGAAGTGAATTAGTGGTTGCCTAGGGCTTTCAGGGAAGGACCTTGGAAGAGTATGTAAATGTATGTGTCTCTGAGGTCATAAAAATGTTTTAAAATTGACTGTGGTGATGATGGCACATATGTGTGAACATATGAAAAACCACGGAATTGTTCACTTTAAATGGGTGAATTAGATGGAATGCCCCTTACTTCTTATGAAAGATAATTTTTTTAAAAAGCAGAAAGAATTCCTATATACTCAACACCGATTTGCTTTATTATTGTTTTCCTGAGTCATTTGAGAGTTGGTTTCAGACACGAAGTCCTTTTACCTTTAAGTTCCCTGGCATTTACTCCCTAAAAGAAAAAATATTCTCTCATATAACCACCGTATAATCACCAAAAATTAGAAAATGAGCATTGACATAACATTATCCTATCATCTACAGACCTTACTCAGATTTTGCCAAATTTCCCAGCACCTTCTATGGCAAAATAAAATCTCAGATCAAGTGTTCTATTCAGTCATCGTTTCTTTTTTTTTTTTTATGTCTACTTAAGTCTGGAAGAATTGTAAGCCTTTCATTGTGTTCCAGGACACCGGCATTTTGGAAGCATAAGGGCCAGTTGTTTTATAGAATATCCCTCAATTTGGGTGTGTCTGACAGCATTTGTCTGTATGAATTTAATGAAGTCTTCAGTTTTCATTTTCATAAAGTGGAGATAAAAATAGTACTTGACTCATGAGCTACTATGAGCAATAAAGAAATTAATATATGTGACATGCTTAAAATTAATTGGGCCCAGTAGTCAAAAGTTACCGTATTACTTCCCCCCTCGGAGCCTCGGTGGTACACTGGTTAACTATTCACTGATAACCAAAAGGTCAACAGTTTGAACTCACTGACTGCTCCTTGGAAACTCTATGGGGGCGCTTCCACTCTGTCCTATAGAATCACTGAGTCAGAATTGACTCAACAGCACTGGGTTTGGTTTTGGGGTTGGAGCTTTATCACAGTTCCGTCTCAGATTCCTGGTATGGCAACGGACACTTATTCTGAGGTACAATAAACTAATGTGAATGTGCTACAGTGGCCAAAGTCACACAGGTCCTGGCTAACGCCCAGCATCACATGAAGGACAGTCTAGTGGTCACTGCAGATGTACTTAGAAGGAAGCCAGCCCCTCTTGTCCAGAAGGCTCCTTTAGGAACCAGTCAAGTTGGGAGGGATGGCTATGGTGACTCAGAGTCACAGCTGAGGCACAGGTCCCTCTGGCTGCTCCTGCTCCAGTGCATCTCATAATCTCTCCACACACCTCTGTGCCGATTCCAGACCCCACATCTTGTATCCAGACATTCTATTGGCTGGGTGCTGAGGAATCTCAGAAATCAGCCACTGGCCCTGCCCAGAGCCCACACAGCACCCAGGGACTGCTTTTTGCCACCACAGGCATACCTCCCTTGGGGTGGACGGGAAGCATGGGCTGTGCTTTCCCAGAGAAAAGTCAATTCACAGGGAGAGAATGCTGACTGAGAACTCAGCAGAAAATCTTCCAAATGCTTTACCTATTGTATCCTCACAACAACCATGTAAGGTAGACCATTATTATTCCCACTTGAATAATGGGAAAACTGAGGCACAAGAAAAATTACTCACTTGCCATGGCTCACACAGTTAGTAGTGACCCAACTGGGACTTGAACTGGGGCTGACTGGCTCCAGAGCCCAAGCATTTGACTGAAAGGCTATGTGCTGCTAAGAACACTGCTGGCTAACCTCTGAGGTACTAACACACGAAGGCAGGAGACATTACAGAGGTCAGGAGACACCAGGAAGATACGCAGATGTGGAAGAGGCAACTGCAGGACACACAGCAGCGCACAAATATCTGCACAGGTACACATAATCACACACAAGGATACTAGGTCCATGAGGGGAGAGTCTTGTGTCTGTTTTATTCTCACACCAGTTTTATTCCAGCACCCAGAAGAGTGCTGGCATATGGTAGGTGCTCAATAAGTTGCATGAAAATACATGCAAGCCCACCTGTGCAGAGGTGTGTCTGTGCATGTGTGTACCTGTGCTCATAGAAACAAACACTCTTGCCCAAATGTACACATATACACATGCAGTCACGTGAACATTTACTGTCTTTAAAAAATAATACAATTCCCAAAAAGGGGATCATAACTCAAAATCAATCCTTGATTTGAATAAAACTCACCAGCTAAGGGGTATAGGAGGCATCAGTGGTTCCACGATAGAAATCTCATCTCTCACGTGGGAGACCCAGCTTTGGTTCCTGGACAACGTGGAGCCACTACTCACCTCAGTGGGGAGGCTTACTTGTTGTTATGATGTTTAATAGGTTTTAGCAGAGCATCTAGATTAACACAGACTAGGAAGAAAGGCCTGGTGATTTACTTCTGAAAATCAGCCAGTGAAAACCCTTCACAATAGTCGAGTCCACAACCAGTCACGGGGATGGCACAAGGCCAGGCAGCATTTGGTTCTGTCGTGCACGTGGCCACCAAGAGTCGGGCTCAGACTTGATGCAGCTGACTACAAGGGGCCTAGTGCTCTGTTCTCAGGGCCACTTCCCTGAGGAAATGGAAGTCACTGAATCCTTAGGTTTTGCCTACCTGGGTTCATAGGGTCTCCACAAATGATCCAGAAAGTCAGTATCATGATCCCCACACCTACCTCGGCTGAGGGCGCAGGGAAAGGGGGTCTTGTGGACTTCAGGGGTCTGAGTACCTCCCTCTTAAAGGTTCTTCAGGCTCCCAGGGCCCACACCCAAGCCTGAAACCACAGAGAAGGATTCTAAACAGAACCCACAGCTCTTCCTAGACTGTTTAATAAGGAAATTTGAAAGTGTAATCTAATTCTGCAGAATCTCTTTAAATCTCGTTTTCTCAGAAGTAACTTCATTTCATACGGACACATCCAGCCTTGTGAGAAGGCCTCCATTTCACACCAGTTTTATCTCCACAATTTCTCATCTCACTGCACTCCTATCCCAGGCCCTTGCCATGTGGCAGGCAAAGCCTGAACTAATAGCATTTCCTACTCATTTGGAGTCAAAAGCCAAGGAGAACAACTGGTGAAATGTGAAGCTACAGTCACCTGGAACATGCTCACTGCTGTTTCCTGGTGCACCCATTTGTAGACAGCGTGCTTACTGGGTCAGACGAAGCCAAGAAGCAGCGTCTTCTGTGGCCTCTAACTTTCCTAGAGAGGCACAGAGAGAGAGGCTGGGAGGCTAGTCCCGGCTCGCTGGGTTGTGGTCAGCTCAGGGAAGGACTGGGACCCTGGGCCCTGCTGTTGGCCCTCTGAAGGCAGTCTGAGCAATGAGGCCGGCTGGTGTGAAGGCTACATCTACGGGTGCTGGAGGCCGATGGCCTCAGCCTAAATCCTGGCTTCCTCACTTACCAGTGGTGCCCTGATTTCTCACTTGTTGAATGGGACAATAAGAGAGCCCACTTTAAAGGAGCATTCTGAGGATCAAATTAGCTAATGGATATGAAGGACTTACAATGATGTTTGACACATCCAGTTGCCACTGAGTAGACACTGGCTCATGGTGACCCAGATGTGTCACAACAGAACTGTGCTCCCAGCTGATTTTTCAGAAGTAGACTGACCACCAGACACCTCTGGGTGGATTCAGACCTCCCATTTTTTGGTTAGCAGCCAAGTATGTTAACCATTTGCACCACTTAGGGACCTCTTGTTTAACACACAGATGCTCAGGGTATAGGGACAGAGCTGCAGGTTTGGGACAAGGACTGCTTGGGCATCTGCGTGGCTCCAGCAGCTCACTTAGTCTTCTCTTTGCAGCTCTGGTCTGGCCTCCTGTACCACAGCCATAGCCTCCCCAGTCTCCAACCTGAGGACCCTCTTGGCTTATAGTCACAACCATGCTTCCTTCATGTGTCTGAGGTAGAGGTCAGAAGGGAAAGAAGCCCCTTGAATTTGCTACAGAACGAGTCCATTCCCATACCCCATCCTGGGCTGCTGCAGCTAGCCCCTTGGGTACCTGGACTGGATGCTGCTTGGAGCTGCAAGGCTGTGGACACCAGCAGGGAAGTGTCTGGAAGCTGTGTTCTCCAGACAGCAACTTGGCTAATCCCTGGGCACCTGCAAAACCCACATCACCCATCTAATGAAACAGGGCTCCCAAGGGGCCTGCAATCTCCGCGGAGGCGGGGGAGGACATGGACTCTCAGACGAGTCGCAATTTCACAGCATCAGGAACGTGAGCACCAATGCACTGAACCAGAAAACGAGAGTCTGGCAGGAGCCGCAGCCACACTGGGAGCACCAGGGGATCACAGATTAGGGCCCTTCAAAATCAATTTTGAATTCAAACTTTTAAATGTGTTCTCCATGCACAAGGAAGGGACCCTCCAGGCAAGCTCAGCCTGGCCAGCCGCTGGGCCCTGCTTCCTTCCAAAGCAGCTAGAACCTATCTGCTAGCCCTTGGGCTAGGTGAGAGGAGGGGACAGGAAGGCTAGGAACAGGACTTCTCTACCTCACCCCAGGAGCAGCAGGGACAGACCTCTTCAGCTCTTGCTGAGAGGGCATTTCCTGTGGGGGGGGCAGGGTCTGCCTGACACCTTGGGGCTTCTTCCACCCCTTTAGCAGTCTTGGGTGAGAGGAGCTGGAGGCCAGACTTCTTTTGACTCCAATCTGGCTGAGGAGGCTTCTGGAGCCCATGTGAGTGACATCCTTCACAAAGTGGGTTTTGGAGTAGGGCAGGCAGGGGTTTGCATCCGGGCCAGCTTCAGGCTCCCTGAAAGAATATGTTGGTTCAGATGAATTTCCCTTCCAAAAAGTGGGGGGGAGAAAGCCTGCTACAAGCATATCAGAGTGTAGGCCCAGAGGGCTTGGGGAGCATCCAGTGTCTCACCCTTAAGAAAAAAGGTCTCGGCCCTGTGAAGTGAGAGCAGTCTGATGCCCAGAGGTGCAAAGGGAGAGAAAGTTTCATCCATGTGGGAGTGGGCAGGGCAGCCTGGTGCTGGGAGAGCCAGCATGGTGCAGGCTGCATTATCTGAGGCATGGTGGCTACAGCCGGTACTGGCAGTCACACTGTCTGCCACCTGTCAGACCATGCCTGGGGCACTAAAGACCGATTCTGGGCCCTGCACTGTGAGGTAGATGGAGTGAATAGGACAGTGGGCCCCACCAGCAACCTCAGCAGGCAGACTGCTCCAGCCAAACCTCAGACAAGGTCCCAGGGCCCACAGTAGGGGACACTTCAGTGATCGAAGCCGGTAGAGGATGCTCCTGGTAGCCCCAACTGGAGTCCCCTGCTCTGCTTAGGTGTCTGCTCAGCCACGTGTGTTGCTCTAAGCTTATGGTCAAGGTACGGCAGCTGCCTTCCCCATTGCTGGGTCGGGAAGCTGGTACAAGCAAATCTCTCTGTTCCAAGGACTCCAAGCCTCTGCCCCTCAGTTCTCCAAACCCAGGTGACATCCCAACTTGAGTCCACACTCCTGAGGCATAAACACGGGTGAGTGCAAACCATGACGTAGCTGAGTCAGTGGAACAGGGTGGCCTTGGGCCTGCACAAGCCTTGTGGAAGCCCCTTCAGGAATAAAGAGCACTGGGAAAGAAAGCTGGGGGTCACCAGACCAACACAGGAGAAGCAACCGGGACTCCTCAACCCCTCCCACCCTGAGCTCAGGTTTGCAAGGAAATTACAACATGGGCCTGGGTAATGCTCCTTTTAGTTACAGCATAAACTGTAGCAATAAAGCGTACCTGGGGAATGTTTAGAGAAAGCACTAATGATTTCTTCCCCAGTGGTTAATAAATTCACTTCCAGATCAATTTGTTCACGATAGAGCCCGGCAAGCAGAATCCGCGCGGCGGGCACAGCCGAGTGTATCTTTTTCAGTATAAATGATTTATTACAATGATTAGCGGCACATAAACAATTTAAAATACAACGCTAATTAGTTTGGGGAAGAAAGGAGGGGAAAAGCCACCCTGCTTTTCTCCCCATTATGTTCTACTTCCCTAAGTGTGTACTTTTTAATTAAATCCAAATGTCACGATAAATTTAAAGTGTTTTATTACCACTTGGGCTAACTAAGGCAGTCACGCGAGCCCCCCTCTCGAGCATCTGCAGGTCGGGCTGGGGTGAGGACAGGGAATCAGCAGGTCTGGTCCACAAATACTCCTCAGGATGGGAGATCTCTGGTGAGACCCTGAAGACCCCTCTGGCTTCAGGCAGCCCCAGGCTGGACACACTGAAACTGCCCGGGGGGGACCTCCCCTCCCTTGTGCCTTCTGCATACCCGTTCTAGCACCCGCACAATGTCCTCTCCATGAAGCCTGCCCTGAGCAGCCCAGAACCAGCCACTCCCACTCCACAGTTTCCTCAGCACCCTGCACTGCTTGAAGTCCTCCCTATGTGCTCCATAACCTGCTATTTTATACCTTCAGTGTACCCAGCATCATGCCTGGCATTTCATGTACAGCGTTTCACCTAGGCCTTGTTACAGACAGGGCGTAGAATGCTTGGGGCTCCTCCGGCAGGCCTTACCCCGAGGACAGAGACCTGCTTTGCCCAGAGTCATGTCTGAGACACATCCAGTCACATCTGGAATTGGATGGGTCTGGGTTCCAGCTCAGGCTCTGCGATTGACCCATAATGTAATCACTGTCAAGTCCCTTAATCTCTCTGGGCTTCAGCTTCTTTATCAGCAGAACTGGAGTAAGAACACTGAACTTGCAGAGCTGAAGAATGAAAAATAAATAAGTAGAAGGGCTTTGCAAACCCTGACGTACCATGTAAGTATTAATTACGATCAGTGCTCACATAAGCCCTTGAGGTGGTCGGGTCTTGAGTACTAAACCCATTTATAGATCTGAAGACTGAAATCAGCAGGAGAAAAGATTTATCCAAGGGTTCACTGAACCTCAGCAGAGCAGCCAGGACGAGGCGGTGGGCACCTCCCTTCCCAGTCACATGAGGATGAATGAGAAGTCCGGACAGCCGAGGAAGGTTTCTCTCCTAACACGCTTGTACTATTTATTTGAATTTAAAAATGACCATCTCTAAGCACACAGTTAGCATATGACCCAGCAATTCCACTCCTAAGTATATATTAATGAGAACTGAAAGCATATGTCCACAAAAACTTGGACAGAAAAGTTCACAGCAGTCTTACTCCTGATTGGTAACAAGTGGAAATTACCCAACGTCCATCAACAGATGAATTGATGAACAAAATGTGGTACATGTATACAATGAAAAATTACTCTAACATAAAAAAATGAGATACTGATACAGGCTGCAATATGGATGAAACTTGAAAACATATTCAGTGAAAAGAAGCCAGTCTAAAAAGGTCACAAATTATATAATTCCATTTATATGAAATAGCTAGAATAGACAAATTCATAGAGATGGAAAGTAGATTTGTGGCTTCCAGTGGCTGGCATGACTGCTAATGGGTTTTGGGGTTTTTGAGGTGATGAAAGTATTCTTGAATTAGATAATGGTGGTGGTTATAAAACTCTGTGAATATTAAGAAAAATCACTGAATTGTACATTTCAAAGAAGTGAGTTTTGTGGTGTGTAAATTATATCTTAATAAAGCAATTATTTAAAAAACCAAAAACAGATATCCCTTTGAGAGTAGGAGAAGCCAGTTCATAAGAAATTAAGTGCTGGGGTTAGGGTCGCCAGAAGCTGACAGGTGAGGCATCTAAGGCAGATGAGGCCTGGTCATTGCATCTCCCCTCCCATAGGGATGGAAGGGCTCCAGAGGACCCCTTTGCCTCCCTCCCCAAGTATCCTACGAAGATCCCAAAGTCTGCTCCATCTACTTTCCAGCCTAGCTCTCCAGGAGACACAAACTCTACTGTACCCCTGGCTTATACCACCGTATTCATGCTGTCTCCCCCCAAGTCTCTCTTTGTTGAAATCTGTGCCTCCTCCACTGCCCTGTCTGCATGCTAGGCACGCTTCTGGCTCTGGAGCGCCTCCTCTGTGGGATCCCTCTCTCAGTCACCTGAGCACATCCTACATTGGGCACCACAAGCGATGGTATGTGCATAATGAACAGGACCATGCTGAGGACTACCTGACCGCCAGAGGAGGCTTGGTAAGGAGCTGATGCCCCCTTTCCAATGTCTCTAAGACAAACTGGAGCAGCAAAGTATAAACCCTGATGCAGGCCAGGAAATAAGGCAACAAGGCTGCCTCTGGATAAATGAAAGTCTTTGAGGTGAGAGACAGCACCATACCCAGTCTGGGGCCAACGCCCACCTGAGAGGATGGCCCAAGAAAATGAAGGAACCCAGCCAGCAGGAGAACCCAGCACCACTCTGTAGCAGGGTCATCCAACTGCACCAAGGTCCCAGCAATGGCTATAGCAGCGACAGCACCGTAGACTTCACCTTAGCAGAGAAATGGCAGCCTCTAAGCCTCCCACACGTGGAAGACTGAGGGGTCACTTGAGGGGGGGGGTCTCTGGGCCTTGGATAAATGGAGACATATCATTTTCTCTGAGTAAGACTGGTTCTACATTTCTTCATGTCTTCATGAGATGCTGTCTCATAAAGCTGGCCTTCAGGGAACCAAAAAAAAAAAAAACAAACCATTGGCTGTTGACTCAATTCTGACTCCTGACAACCCCATGTATGCAGAATAGAAATGCACTCCACAGAGTTTTCAAGGCTGTGACCTACAGAAGCAGATCAACAATGCTTCCTTCTGTGATGTCTCCACCCATCTTTCTGTCTATAATTGAATAATTAACCATTTGTACCACACAGGAGACTCCACCTTTGGGGGAAACTACCTGCTAAATTCTCTAAAGTTTTTTGATAAGCTTTCTGGAGCATGGGGCTAAGAAGATCTCTCGGGGCTACAAGGTGGCAGGAAGGGGTGTTGTAGGTGCCCCTCACCATGTCATCACCAAGTGTTCAAGGGGGCATGGTGTTCCTTAGCTGGTGAAGCACATGAAAATATTTCTTCCCATTGGAGCTCTGTGTAGAGGACAGGGAGGGTGCTCGGGGTCCTAAGTTATGTCTGAGGAAACAAAGGCTCGGGGAGGTTAAGTGGTTTGCCCAGAGTCACACAGCAGTGAGAGGTAGAGTGAGATACATCTAAGATCTTACAGTCAGAGGATAGCAAAACACAAGTGGTATCCGAAGTCTATGCTCATTACCTCCCAAGCCAAAAGGAAGCTACTTCTACAGGAGATAGTCATGCCCTCCTGCAGCTGCTGCTTCGTCTAAAGATTTCCAAAGGATATGATATCTGTGTGTGTCCGGGCTGATGGTACTGGGAGTCCTCTCCCCTTGGGGAAGAGAACTTGAAGCCTTCATCTTGGAAGGAGAGGCAGAGTTCCTAGGAGTATAGGTCATGGAGATAACAGTGTACACTTTAGGGAGAGGACACTGTAAGTTGGTAGGTCTCTGAACCCTGGCTAGCCAGGCAGGAGTGATGCCCATTCACAAATACCTGAGGGACAGCTCCCTGCAGAGGCAAAGTCTTAGGCTAGCTCCCAGACCCACAGGGAAGAGCTCTGTGGCCTCAGGCAGCTAGTTCTCCTCTTCTCTGGATCTATACTGGTTATGTGTAATCAGGAGGCAGACTGCATTACATGCAAATAAGGGCAGACAGGCTGTGAGCTCAACCTCTGTCTTAGCTACCTAATGCTGCTGTAACAAAAAATAATATCACAAGTGGGTGGCTTTAAAGAACAGAAACTTTCTTACAGTTCAGGAGGCTGGAAATACAAATTTAGAGTATGGCTCTGTAGAGGTCCTTCCTCGTCTGTTCAGCTTCTAGCATCTGTCAGCTTGGTATTTCTGAGCTTATCGGTGCATCTGTTTCCACCATGTGTCCTCTTATCTCTGCTGTATGTGTCTCTGTTTCTATTCTGATTATTTAATAACTCAAAAGTGGTTTGGAAACCACCCCACTTTGGTATAATTCATTAAAACAACAAAAGTTCTATTTTCAAACAGGATCATATTTACAGGTACCAAACCCAAAAACCCATTGCCATCAAGTCAATGCCAACTCATAGTGACCCTATAAGACAGAGTAGAACTACCCCTTAGAGTTTCCAAGGAATGCCCGGTAGATTTGAACCACTCACCTTTTGGTTAGCAGCCATAGCACTTAACCACTATACCACCAGAGTTTCCATTTACAGGTACAGGGGCCAGCAGTTCAACATATATTTTTGAGGCAACACAAATTCACTCATAATAGTCCCCTTACCTGAATCAGGAGCTTTCATGAAAGCAAGCCTGAGAAGGAAAACCAGTCAAGTTGGGAGGGCTAAGAAACACTTCATTCCCATGCCCAGTTCACAGACAGATCAGCTGAGGCCAGAGAAGCTAGGAATTGGCCTCCCGGTGGCTGAGCAGACCCTTTCCTAGTTCTAGTGTATTCTGTTTGTCTTAGACCCACGGGCTTTGCCTCACTCCTTTGGTCCTGGAAAACCATGATCATGGCTCAATCACGGGGCAAAATAGCAGAGGAAATGTAGGGTGAGGGGGAACCTTCAGGCCATTACTGGGCTGGCCAAGGTGGTCTAACTCAGGTGCAAAGGTGGATGAGGGCAAACTTGCAGCCGGAACTCTGATCTGCGCTGCCTGTGGCCCTACCCCAGCTATGACTAGAAGTTCAGATCTTGCTACTTGTGGCTGACACTGGGGCTATAACTGGAGCCGAGAGGCTGTAGCCAGGACCTCTACCACCAGAAGACCTCAAATAAGCCTTCATATTTCCAAGGCCACAGCTCCAGACCAGGCCTCTACTGTCTCTCTCTTGGATGTCAACTGACCAACTGTGACTCCCACTTGTTACCTTCTCCCCAACAGGCCCAGGCTGCAGGGTCTCAAGGAAACTGTGAGTAGAAGAAGGAAGGAACAAGGGACAGCTTAAGGCTAATGGGGGATGGAGAGTGGTCACCCTATAAAGGTTAGAAAGGAAGAAGCCCTGCACTGTACATCCTAATGGTTGCTCCTGTCTTTAGTTTTATCCCCTCCAATTTACATTCGATGGAGCAGCTCACAAGATCTTAATAAAACATAAATCTGAGCACGAATCTTGCCCATGCCTAAACCAACCAAACGAAAAAAAACCATTGCCATCAAGTTGATGCCAACTCATAGCAATCTTATAGGACAGAGTGGAACTGCCCCCTAGGTTTCCCAAGGAGCACCTGGTTGATTAGAACAGTTGACCTTTTGGTCAACAGCCAAAACTCCTAATCACTTTGCCACCAGGGGTTCCTTTACCTAAAACCAAAAAAAAAAAACAAAAAAAAACAAACCCAGTGCCATCAAGTCAATTCCGACTCATAGCAATCCTATACCTATAGGACAGAGTAGAACTGCTCTGTAGTTTCCAAGGAGTACCTGGAAACCAAAGCTCCCCCAAATACCTCCCACTGACATTAGCATGAAAGCCAAACTCCTCACCGTGGCCTACAAGGCACCACACGATGTCATCCCTACCAACCTTACCACACCACCCCAGCCACATCAGTCACAATCTAAGTTCCAGCCACACTGACCTTCTCTCGAGCCCCCAAACTCAGGGTTCTTCCTCATGACTTTCTCTGCTCCTTTACAAGTTAACTTGTTCATTCATTCACTAGCCTTGTTCATTCATTCACTAGTCACTCAACAAGTATATCCTCACCATTTATTACTAGGGACTAGTCCCCAATGCCTATATTTTGATAATACACCAATATTGATGAATTTTCAGCACAAAAGTACTTTTCATTTAGTTCACCGAGTCAGTTTAATCCTTTGATCAATTTTCTATTTAAGCGTTAAATTATTTATTTTCCCTCCCCTCATTTTAATTTTATTGGAATTATTTTTATTAGCATCAATTATTTTTAAAATTTTAAGGGGCTCTGTGGTTCCTGATCAGTTTGGGCTCATATCAAATCTTACCAATTAAGAGCTTTTGCCACCCATGAGATTTCCTTCATGGTAATTATTTCTACCAGAAAATGTTCCCTGAGCCAGGTCTTGTAGATCTGAATTCTATCAGGAAAATTTGACTGTGCTGTCAATTTTTAGTTAAAAACATATTTTACCAGGTGCAGTCTTAGCTGTTGCCAGTTTTACTTTGTGTTAATTATTTCGATACATTAAAATTTTTTTTTTTTATGTTTTGGCATTTTTCCATATTACTGTTGTTGATGCTAGAAGCTACCATCAAGTTGGCCACGAACTCATGGAGATCCCATGCATATGGAACAAAAGCTGCTGGGGCTGTGCTATCCCTGTGGTTGGCTGTGGGTCAGACTGTTGAGATTCACGAGGTTTTCACTGTCTGATTGTCAAAAGTAGACCACCAGGCTTTTCTTTCTAGTTTGCTTTAGTCTAGAAGCTCTACCTCCCACCCCACCCCTGCACTCTTCACTGCCCCCTGCTCGCCACTGGGCAAACCAAGAAAGTAGACAAAGCAAATCCACCTCCTCAGGGACTGGATTTCTGGGTCCTTTCCAAAGAACAATCCCCTCAGTGTGCCTGGAAAACAGTAAGCATTCTAAAGACTATCCCTTCTACTTTCTTTCCTAGTCCTCCCCCAAACCCTGGGAAGGCTAGGAAAATTGCACTGATCACAAATACAACTTTTGGGAGCCTTACCTATTCAAGTGTCAACAGACCTAAAAAGGGGGCCATGACCATCCTGTTTTACATGGAATTACTAAGCAGCTAGTCTTTCCAACACAAAGCCCAGGTAAGTTCCATGTATTTTACAAATGGCAAAACCAACCATCAGGAAGCTGAAGCATTCTTACAGCACCCACAGGTCGTCCTACACAGTCCTTCCTGGACAACTGTCTCCAGGGGTTGGGAATCAGGGTTGGTAAAGATCTAGGGGAGAGGAAAAGCATGATGGAGTGGGTGCTGGCTATGCAAGATAGGTGGCCAAGCCAGAGCTGCTCCCACTTATCTGGGAAGAACAGGTCTCCCTCCTCCGCTCCACCGAGTCATCCCATCAACCAGCAAAGTTGAATTATTAAAACCCCTTTCTGGGGTACCACACAGATTTTTCTGCACTGAGACTCAGAGCAGAGGAGAGGCTGCTCCCACCACACAATATTAAAATGTCAGGAGTTTAAGTCCTGTGTTGCTTGAGTCATAAGTTATCAGCACCCAGTGAGTGCCAACAGAATGCCTCCCTTAAATTATTAAGCAGAAAGCGTCAGACTGTAATATTTTGCTAAACCAAAGTACAGACACAGACAAAGATGTCATTTCAATATTTGAAACCAGCAAGTTTAATTTAAAATAAGAGCAAACCAATAAGTTCAGAACACAGTGGCGTATGAGAGGAAAATTATACTGTGAGAGGAAAAAAAGTGGAAGGACTTAAGAAATTTATAAAAGTAATCTCCAAGTGGAAATTAGAAATCAAGGCCTAGAAACAGAATAACACAAAAGAAATATTACTGTCCACTTTCTAAATCAATATAACACCGCTCCACGCTGGAATTACCATGGTAACTCAAGTAAAAAGAATCAAGCAATTCTTATTATTTCAAAATAAAATCACAGCCTGAAGCCTGGGTTTTATTACAACCACTGATAGATCACTGGCTTGTATTTATCTGAAATATTGCTTTTCAATCAGCTGGTTTATGAATGTACACAGGCCTCTCACCAGCCCACTTAACAGCCCTGTTAGGAGGCAGGGCTAACCAGTGACTTGATTCCCACTGAGCTGTATCTGCATATATGCCAGGGTCTGAGTCAGCTCTGTTGGCAACACAGCTTGACATTCTTTCCAATTGCCCACTGGATTTGTAGGGCAGAGAGGAAATATTGGGGGAGGAGGAAATAGTGGCTGACCTCATTCTGGTACCCCACTGGCTTGCCCATGGAGGAACCCAATGGACTCCATGGCTGCCCTATGGAGACAGTTCACATGGGAAGCCCCACCCTGTTACCTTCCCTGGCTCCACCCCTTTTCTGTGAACTGCTCTCGAGGGTCCTTCTCCTGCACCTCCAAGTCTGACAGCTGGTAAAGGAAACCAGCAGAGAGCAGAGAAAGCCAGCACAACTCTGCAGTCAGATTGTCTGGGTTCCCAGTCCAACTCTGGCACTTTCAAGCTACGAGACCTGGTACCAACTACTCAGCTTCTTTGTACAACAGTTTTCTCACCTGTTAAAACGAGAATAAGAATAGTTGCTGTCTCAGAAAGTTGTTACAGTATTAAATGAGATGGTACATGTAAGTAAGATGCTTTGGTAGACTGATTGGAAAACTGGCCTCAATTCTCTATCCCTACTGGTATCCATGACCTTTGGGATGTGACTTTTCATCTCTTCTCTTTGAGTAAATAAAGTCTGACACCCCTCTGCTGGAACCTGGGCTGGCCTGTGGTTTATTTTGGCCAACAGAATGCAACAGAAGTGCTGGCATCCCATTGCCAACTCAAGGCCCCAAGAAGCCTTGCATGCTTCCACTCTCCGCTGGACCCATCTCCACCATGAGAACAAACTGGATGAGCCTGCTGGATGAAGAGGGGCATATAGCCTTGTCACTCCCAGCAGCCAGCTGATCAGCCATCCACCAGATGTGAGTGAGCCCAGCTGAAACCAGAAAACTACTCAGCCAAACCTAACCTTAATCATTGACCCACAGAGTCTCTAGCTAAATAAATGCTTATTGCTTTGAGCCACTGAGCTTGGGGATGTTTTCTTATGTAGCAAATAGCTAATCAATTCAGGTGCATTGCACAGAGCTTCACATTTCAGCTAGTGTTTGGTAAAGCGTTAGCTATTGTGTTTTTCGGACATCTAAAGACTGACAGACCAAAGCTAAACAGATCATGCTATAATGGTACAGAGAGCAATATCACTTCATATAGGCAGGAGGCTTCCTGGTTTACATGAGGTGCCAGTTAGTGATGAATGCCCCCAATGTAGAGATGAAAAAACTGAGACACAATGTGTCATCTGAAGTTAAACAACAGTAAACTAGGACTACTACTCAGGCATCCTAAATCAGTCCAGCAGGCTGCACCTGAAGACAAGAGGCCACTCCAAGAAAGCCCTACACTAGCTTGCAGGGGAGGGGGCAACAGGAGCTAGGAGCTAACGTGGCCTAAGACAACTCCACTTGACCTTGTGGACTTTTCACAGTAGGGCAACTGCTCCTGCAACCTGAAGCAGCTTGGTCCCTCCTCTCACATCCACTTGCTTCTAATTTACCCTCAGTTATGTCAGCCACTGTGGGCCCCTGCCCTCAGGGACGACACAAAACAGACATAGCCCAACCAATGAATGATGAGCTTGCTGCTAGATTAGAAGGACATGACTCTAAGCACGGCCTATAATGTGGTCTGTGAGACCACCTGTAGGTTCCTGTAAGGCCAACCAAAGTGAGAGGGTATGTCAGGCAAGGAGGACAACGTGAGAAGAGGCACAGAGTCAAAAGCAACCTCAGCGTTGGATGGGCATAGAACATAAACCGAGGTGCACATATTAGACCTTCACAGCTTCACATGGTGGTAGAGGTGGAAACAGATCTTGGGAAGAATGTCAGGGTAACAGGTTGGCTCAGACTGGTTATAATGAGTCCCAGGGAACGATGATAGGTGCGAAGGAAGGATCACGACGGCAGAACAGGAAAAGATGGTACGAGACGCCCAAGTAAATGCAATCTAGTATTGTGCTGATAAACGCTTAACAACTGGCTCTCTGGGGAAAAGTCCTGCTCTATAGTGTCTGCCAATTTCCATGGTGTAAATACTGCCAACACAGCCATTTCAAGCTCCTAAAATGATGTCACTGAAATCAGAGTTGGGAAGAGACCCATAAAACCAGTTCTCACAAGCCAGGATGGGTCGACACCCTTACTGCACTGTGTAGTCCAATCCTGAGTACGAACCACCAGGAAGACTCACTCTAGCAGCACCAAGAAGCCTGGGGATGGAAGGATATCTCAGTGACCTCCAATTCCAGACAAGGCAGGCAGACAGAATGGGCTGCATGCCATTTGCACCTCTGGGGCTTCACAGTGAGGGTCTGGATCAACTTAGCATGCACCAGCACCTTCCAGGAAGACCTACATCTGAGGACAGAACCACATTCCCTAGGCTGTCAGCAGGCTGCACAGGGCCATAGGTGGGAATCCTAAGCATATGTCCGCAGTTAGTTGATGTTCCTCCTAAATAGAATCTTCTACCACCCAGCCTCATTATGCCTTGCAGCCACACCAGAAAGCATAGCAGTTGGGCACGGAATCCCAAAAGATGCTGAAGCTCTGGGCTCAAACTCCTCACATAACTGTGGGCAACTCTCTTGCCCTCCTTGAGCCTCAATCTTCCCACAATAAATGGAAGGCCTTGCAGAATGATTTCAGAGGCTTTCTCCCATAATGCCACTTGTCTCAGGAAGCTAGAAAGTAGGAAACAGTGAGACCAGCTTGCCTGCAGAGGCAGTGGTGAACAAGGACCGTGGAGATAAACTGGAAGAGTGAGAGTGAGGACCCAGTGCCCTGCAGTGATGAAGCCAGCAGACTACATCAAGGACCAGGCATAAGTCTATTTCAGATCATATTGCAACTGCAGAGAGGAATGTCACCTCACCAGGTGTGAGGCTTACTGGTTATCAGGTGTGTATGTGGACATTATCTCATTTAATTGTGATAATCTTGCCAATCAAATGTGATTGTTCTCATCATGGAGGTGAGAAGACATGGAGGCAAAGCAATGTCAACACTGCATGAGCAGAGAACACAAAGTGGAACACACTGGACTTCCATGGCTTAGCATGATGGTAAGGGCAGTGGCAGGTCAAACTGTACCTTGCGTACTGGAGTGAGTACTCTTGTCCTTTTCTCCAATCTTCCATAATGTCCCTGATCAGGGATTTCCAGGAGGCTTTTTGACTCCTAGAGATGAATTCAGACAACAGCCTTGGGCTGTCCTGCTATATGGGAGCAGCTGTGCCCTGCAAGTGACAGCTCCCTCGTCCCTCATCTGCTCAGGATACCAGCATGGCTTGGGCTGCTCTAGCTGCACATCCGTATCTCCATCTTTTGGTCAAAGAAGGCTCAGCACTTCTAACAATGACTATTTCCTAGCTCCTGAAATCTCTCAAAGGCAGCCTGGCTACACTGTAGCTGAACCTCATGTCTCCTTCATCCATGGCCACAGAAGGTGGGCCGCCAACACTCACTGGCAATCACGCATCTATTCCAAGGGTGAGAGACCAAAATAGATCTCCCCTTGGTGCTGCTCACAAATGGGTCCTGCTGAGAGGCTCCTTAAATGGAAGTGAGTGGGGCAGCCACCTGGTCTGACTCCAGGACATGTGGTAGGTAGAGTGGAGAAGCAATTCTCAAGAGGGATGAGAGGCAGACCCTAGCTCTATGAAAATGTACAGTTCCCTGTGTTAAAAGCATCTGGGTGAGATGTGCTCAGAGAGAGAGACTGTAAGAGAAAAAGGCAGCTCCTGTGGCCACAGAGGCCATGCCAGCACTGAGCCCTGGCACGCAAAGGGTGAAGCTTTTAGGCGAGCAGCAGCCAGTGATCTCAGCTTTCCCCAGTCCTAATGCTCCTGAAAGGCTCTCTCCTGCTCCCTGTAATTGGGCATCAGTAGTTAATGCAGTATTGACTGCATTACACGCTCCCGTGCCTCCCCACGCTAATGCCAATTGCATCACCTTGTACAGTCACTGGCTTGCTTAGCCAATAGCCATTAAAAGCAATCCAAATCATGAATCATATGGGAAACTTTTAGCAAGACACCACCATCCAAGGAGACAATTTACAGTTGAGTTAATCTGGGTACATTAGCGAGACATGGATTCTGGACGACAGACCAATTTATGTTGTTTCCCTGTTCTCCCCATCAGTGCTGTGTGGGCAAATGAATGGAAGACCAGGGAACAGAGAAAAGCACCTGCTTCTTTACTCAGGGCTCTGGGAGGGGTTGAGGGAGACCCCTCTTTTCAGACTGTCTGCCTCGATGAGTTTGGGCAGGAAGGGGAAGCAGCTGACTGTATGTGCTGCTAAAGATTCGTGATGCCTCATTCACAGCAGTGAGGTTGCTGCTGCCGAGGCCAGGTGCAGTGGGAACCAGTGATAGACATGGTCCTTCCAGGTACCAGGTGAGTGCCAGTACTAGTCCCTACTCTGCCAGCCACACAGGCTTTTATCAGTGGGCATTGCTAGTGGGCTGGGTTGATGACCTCTCCTTGCCTCAATTTCAGGGACCAGGAAGGTCCTGGTTATACTCTGCCAGGAGAGGCCTCCAGGACTCTCCATGGTACAGAGCATGAGGGGATATCCTAGAAGCCTTGCTGGTAATCAAGCAATGGCTGGTAAGTGCTCTAGCATAGCCAAATAAATGCCTGCCCTTGCAGATCAACTGAGTCAGCTGTGGACGCCACGCTCACAGTGGTCATTAACAATTGAAGATTCTGCTGTCTGATCTCCTCAGTCCAGCTCCAGTATCCTTAAGCACTTTTACTTATTAAAAATGCT
The DNA here is from genome assembly GCA_028571685.1 of Heterohyrax brucei. Classification (NCBI taxonomy): domain Eukaryota; kingdom Metazoa; phylum Chordata; class Mammalia; order Hyracoidea; family Procaviidae; genus Heterohyrax; species Heterohyrax brucei. The sequence continues at coordinate 93,151,261 of CM053145.1, forward strand.
CTAGGAATCATGTCTAGTGTTTAGTTCCACAACCCGCCTGCTGTTTCCTGTGGTCAGCCCAGCCCTCCTGCTGGGTCTTTGTAGAGGCAGCTTACACCCACACCTGTTCTCTGGCACATGCCCTGGGACACATAGCACCTCTAGCTGTGGCCCTGAGCTTGGTCTCCTGTCTGCTCCCCACACCCCAAAGCTCTTCGTTATTTATGGGGCAGCTAGGGTTCAGGGCAGTAGCTACTTTTGGTCACGTGGTACTTTAAGATCCCCACCCCCAGCCCAGAAATCATACGGTTCATCCCGGCTGGTAGACCAGGCAGCCTAGGCTGCAGGTGCCTAGGGAGAAAGGCTGTTTCTCCAGGAAAGTTGGAACTAGGCCCCCTTTCACTGACAGGCAGGCCTGACAACATTTAGAAAGCCCAGACCCTGAGTTCCAGTAAAGCGGAGACGGCTAGGCCAAGAGCAAGCATCCAAATGAAAGCAATTAATCTTAAAACCCGAAGTTTAACCATTTGTGAAACAGATCTTTCTGTCTCTGTGGTGACCCTTCACTGCTCGACCTAATGGATTACTTTATTAATAATGCACTGTGCTTAAAAGCAAAGAAAAAAAATTTTTTTCTTTCTGACAATTCAATACTTCACAAAGTCTCTTAAACCCGTTGCTACAGCAAAGCGATTGATATTTTATTATCTTTCAGAAGTACAACATGAAAGCCTTACAGCACAGCAGAGCAAGAGCTTTGGTCCTTGGCAGCTGGCAGACCCGACTTCAACCAGAGGAGCCCCAGCCTCTTCTGACAAGATGCTGTCAGGTGGGGGAAAGGCATTGGGGTGGTTAATAAGAGCCCTGAGTTCCTGCAGCAGCCAGACAAAGGGCATCACGCCACAGCCGGGAGAAACACACCCTTTGGGGATCTCCAGGGCCAATGCTGCCACCCAGGCTGGGTGACCACCTGCTGAGAGGGCATGAGTGCTCAGGAAGAAGTTAGAGCAGAGATTTCGAGGAGCAAGTGAGTGGGCCCAGAGCCTTTCTCTTACTTCTAATTGAAACTGCCACCTTCAAGCTTCCCTGCAGGCCAGACTCTAATGGGGAGTACAGGGTACATTTATGAGCAAAAAGGCTGCTTCTGCATGGCAGTCCCAGGATGGGCAAGACAGGAATCAGATGTCTGTTCAGAGCCCCAGCCACCCGCCTTCCTTGGGCTGTAATGTGGCCCAGAGCTCAGTGGAATCAACATAGAGGGCACCACATTACTTAAACCGGATGGAGAACAGACGAAATGTGCGCAGGGTGGGTGAGGTACAGCACAGCCCAGAGGCAGCAGACTGGCTGCAATGACCTCCAGAAATCTACCCCCTCTCTGGGCTCATCTGAAAGCTGCTGGCATCACAGAACTTGAGGCATTCTGGGGTGACCGGACAGAGGGCTAGCTCCAAGGCCCTGGGGAGGGGTCTTTGTGACAACATGATACAAATTCGCCTGTCCAGTTGTCCCACGTAAAAAGCCCAGGTCTTCTGGATTCCTGGCTTGATCCTGGGGAGCTAAGCATGCTGAATGTCAGCAAAAGACATACCCTGGTTTCCACATGCTCCTTGTAGTGACAGCACCTCCAGGTGCCAAGTGGGGTGGGAACAAGGTCCTGAGACGGCACGACTGGTTCAAGATAATACAGGGTGTTGGCAGCAGCTTAATGCCCCCTCCATCCCTGTCTGGCCTCACCGGAGACCCCATTTTCTCCTTTTCACTCTGTGTAAAACTACATCAGCCCCTCCTGATAATCCACCCCCAACCTGAGAGGCTATGTCCAGCCCTGGGCTCGAGGGGGACGGGTCCATGAACAGAGAGGGACACACTGAAAGTGGCTCAGTCCACTGCAGACAGCCGGCATCAGGTTAATGGCTTCTTGGTGCCAGAAGCACCTAGTTTCCCCTTTCTTCTTATATACTGAGAAATGACTTTCCTGGGCCTACCAGCCAGAGGACTCCCCCACATTTTACCTTCAGGCCTCTTTAAATGGTCCTTCCCTGCTGGATGTCTCAGAAGGGTGCAGATAGGATGGGAGCACCAGCACATGGTGGCAGCACAGTGACCATCCTGTGTGACCTTGAGCAAGTCACTTCACTTCCAGTTTCCACCATGTGATCATGTAAATGGCATCAGTGACCCTGCAGATAGGGCACAGGCCCAGCAGGACTCATGAGTAGAAAGCCAGTGCATGGGTCACTCTAAGAGGACTATCGTGGGCGTACACCAAACCCACCCCTGCAGTTCCTCACCAGGCAGCAGTGTATTTGCCAACAACTACAGGCAGAACTCCCTAGAATAGTAAGAAACAAATCCAAAACAACACAACCCTCTCCTACAGGGCAGAACAGGTGGGGGCAACCAGGAATTGCCACTGTCCTGACCCAGAGGGCTGAGCTTAGATCCCAGGGCACCCAGTGGGTTTAACCCCTTAAGAGGCAGGATGCCCTGCCCCCCTGAGTGTTCCAGAACACTCACTGCAGGGCAATGACCCCAGGAAGGTTTTGGGAGGGGGGGGGCTCTGTGGGACCATCTGCTAGTGGCTTCCAGCAGCCATGAGCCCCTCAGTTCTGACCTTTCCACCCTGCAGTACCCTGGTGATCACGGCAGCGCGGTGCCTCTCTGCACGAGTTCTGGTCATGGCAGGACACTTTTCTCCCCTGGGCCAAACTCCTGCCTTCGAGTTCAGGGGGACAGTAGGCCAGGAGGCGTCTCTCCTTTTCTCCAAGTCACGCTCATGGGCAGCTGTGTCCTGGAGCCGGCCTTGCCCTGGGCTCCGTGGCACGCCAGGGAGAGCGCGGTGCTCACACGCGCCGGTTTCCCCCAAGCTCTGGAGTCCAATTCTCCCTGCAGCCGCTGATTTGCTCTGCGCTGAGCGCTTCTCGGGTTACACCGCCCGCGCGAGCGTGATGGCTGCGGTGAGAGGAGCAGCCGCAAAGACCAAATGTTCAAAGCGAATTGCCCACGGCGTGAGGTCTGGGACAGCCCAGGAGCTTCCACGCGGGCACGCGGTGCACACGCGGGCCAGCGCACACCTCGCCCGCCGGCAGCGGGACGCCACCTGGGGGCGCAGCCCCGGCTCGCAAACATACCCTCACGCCCCTCTCCAGTCCTGCCTGGTCCCCGGGTCCCAGCCCGCTGCGCGCCGCTCGCCCTGCCACTGCCGACCTGTATGCACCTTTGCCTTGCTAGTGTGTTTCCGCCGGCCGCGGCGGGGGGCTAGGGGGTGGAGGGGCTTCGGGACCCCCGCCCGCCACCTACCGTCCTCCTTGTCCAGCACCATCATCTCGGGCGCTCCGTGTCCAGCCGCAGCTCGGCTCGGCCAGGAGAAGGGCGCCGATTCCGGGCGCGCTTCGGTGGGGCAGCCGGTCCTCAGGCAGCGAGCGAGCTCTAATTACCCGCTTGTCCGGCTCTTAACCTAGATTGCACTCAGCTAGAATTACATTCAGGAGTGAAGCACTTCGCAGATACAAAAGCAGTCTCACCTACTTTTGTGCTTCAGAATTGCAAGGAACTACGAACTGCAATTTAGAGGAGAGGGGGAGAGAGAGAGAGACAGAAGGGGTGAAAGAGGATCAGAGCCGTTTCTTTGATTCTCACCTTCTAAATGGCTCAATTTGCCCAGTATAATCTGTCTTAATGTAATTGCATTTGATGGCTCATAACCCTGGCTCTGGCAACGACACCGCTTTCAGCCTCATAAAGTGTTTTCCCCTCGGATTTAATCTGAATCTCAATCTAAAATTATATTCAAAGAGATGGGAGACTCTCGGCGGCCGTCTCCCGCTGTCTTTCTCCCTCAGTGTATGAGGCTTGCACTCCTGCTACTGAATAAATGCACACATTTCCCGAGGCCCCCCTTCTCCCCGGGTTAATGGGGAGTGGAGACGCTGTCCGGCTCCGCAGCGCCACCTGGAGGCCACTCTGTCTCCGCTGGGAGCGTTCTGGTCCTGGGGTCCCAATCTTGCATGTCTGTCTGGTGGATAAACCACGTCTATTACTCTCAGCATAGTTTTCTGCACAGCCCTCCTTTCGGCTATCTTTTTCTGACTTTTCCTCTCCCTTCCTACCTGCTCTTCTCGGAGTTTCTGGCTGCTTCCTGGATTGTGTGGCAAATCTAACCCATTGCTGGGCACAACCCACCCCCTGTGTCCCCCCCCCGCCCCCCATCTTTTAGCTCCACTCCTCACCCCAGCAGCCTTCCATAATCACCCTCCTTCCATGGAGAGAGCAAGCAGCCCCCACTGTGTGGCCCTGAAGTCTTTTCTCATTCCACAAACAACTACTGGGCGTGTATTATGTGCCAAGCACTGTTGTAGGCACTATAAATACAGCCCAGAACAAGAGGCTCTTGCTGCCATTACAGAGGTGATAATTCTTCAGCTCTTGCTCTGTAATTCAGAGGGCAGCAGTGTTCACATGGTCCACTCCCGGATCCTGCTTCTCCCCAGGGCCCTGGCATTGACTGCCTACTCCAGGAAGGCCACCCACTTTCAAATTCCAAGGTCGTTTTTTTCCTTGACAATACAAAGTGCTAGGATGGGAGGGTACTGCTAATGATTTTTCTCCAGCCCAAAGATGGCTCCAGGCAGTTATGTTGGCAGCTCAGTTTCAGCAGTCATCTCTGAGGATTAGACCAAGGCAAGGAGGGGGAAGCTGAAGTTCCAGGAGGGGTGCAGGGCCACACGTTGGGGAATCTCATCTCTACCAATTATCAACAGTGGACCTTGGCAAGCCACTTTTTCTCTCTGGGCCTCAGTTTATCTGTTTGTGAAATGGAAGACCTTCTCTGCCCATCCACAAGGTTGCTATGAGGATCAGATGAGATAATGTATGTGAATGTGCGTTGTAAACTGTGGCGCCCTGGACAATGAGGGAATTATCAGTACAGAGAAGATATGGAGGCCAGGCCTTGCCCCCAAAGCTCTGAGAGGGCCCATTGCTGGGTGTGCTCGTGGGGTGGGGACACTGCAGCCTGGTTGCCCCTCTCCTAGGCAGAGAAGTCAAGCTTTGAGAAGATAGAAGAGAGGCTGCTTATAACAAGGAGCCTCACCTGATTCTCAGAGGGTTTCGTTTTCCCCTTCATCTTGAATACTTAATCCTAATAGTCCTTGAGTATATTTGATGTTAAATATATCATTTTGCACAGACTTGCTATCCCTCAGGACTGCAAGCTTGGTCTCTCCCTTGCCACTGCAGACAGAATCACACCCTGAGGGCCTCAGGGAGGTTTTTGCACTTCCATAAGGCCACCAACACTGCCACTGGCACATTTAGGGCCAGCCCCTCACCCCAGCCTGCTGCGGGCAGGATAATGTAGCAAGCACAGTACCTGACAAGGCAGCAAGGTGCAGCCTCTTCACGCAGAAACTTCCAAGCTATCTGTGGGCATTCCCTCCTCAAGGGCCGCAACCTGACTCCCAGACCCTCAGGACCCCATCTCCTCACTTTTGGGGTCTAGCCCTAGCTCTGAAAGCCAGTCCTCAACAAAGTGGGGCTGTGCTACCACTCTCTTGCCAGAGTATTGTGCCAGGGACTCTGTCCTACCATCAGCTCCTGCCAGCCACCAAAGTACCTAGCTAGCAGCCATGTACCTGGCATCCCCATGAAGAGAGTCAGGACCCCTTGCACCCTAGTGGGCCTGAGGCATGGAGCCGTGGGCTGCAGACACCAGTAGGGGATGTCAGCAGGAGATTGGTGCTGTGTGTAAAGGGCCACTGTGCCCACCATCTGCTGTCTCTGCACCCCAAGCCTATCCAGAGGAGGGCTTCCACAGCTGGGTTATAAAGCTGCCTAGCAAGTCTTGGAGGGTCTGGGCAGCTCGAGCCAGGAAGAAGTCTGCTGGGTTGACAGAGGCAGTCACCAGCCATACTCATCTGGTGACCTCCCTTTAACTCAAGAGTGGTTACTAGGTAGGCAGGCAACCCCACCTCCAAGTTCACCCCCATCCAAGCTGCCTTCACGTCCAAAGACACACCTATCACAATGGGGAGGAAGGCCCAGCTCCCCTGGGGCAGTGGGAGGTAATTTTGACCAACACATTCCACAGGTGATAGGCAAGTACTCATTTCAACGATGCCAAGAGTGCTCCAAAATGCCCCTAAATGCCTCCGACAACAGCAGGGGGAGGCCAGATGATGAGCACCCAAGGTCGTGGTGAGACAAAAGGGGGTGCTCCCACATTGATGAGTGGCGTCTGGGGTCTTAAAAGCTGCCAAGCTGCCATCCGAGGACACAGCAAATGGTCCCAACTCAGCAGGAACAGATGCTCACTGAGGACCAAAATGACATGGGGTAAAGACAACCGAGAAGACAGAGAGACCCACAAGAGTGGGTGTCTACATCGACTTGGGACCAGAAGAACTGGATGGTGCCCGGCCACCACCAGTGATAGCCACGATGGAGCTCACTAGGTTGAGTCTCACTGGCAACACAAGAATAAAAAGGGGTGCATCCGGAGATCTCCACCAAAAGACCTCAATTGATGGTCCAGCAGTTTTGGGGTTCCCCTGAGAGCATGGCCCATGGCCCTGATGCTGCCCTTGCCCATAAATCATAACGAAGGTCCACTCTTTGGACACGAGTGGATTGGATTTGGCAATGCAGAGTGACCATATATTGGATGCACTTTATAGTTCTATACATCTATAGGATATCATCTTGCTGACCTCTGGCTGGAGGAAGGAGAGTGGGTGGAGAGGAGGGGAAAGAAGGCTGTTGGGAGGATGAGACATGTACGGAGCAGAGAGGAATAGTGTGCAGTCACCGGACAAGGAGAGCAGTGGAAGCTGCATATAGGTGGGCATGTAAATTTATACGGGAATGTACATTTTCACTCAGTTATATTAAATAAAAAATAAATAAATAAATAAGGGGATGCTACAGGCTGCCTCACAAACTGCTAGGCAGGTCCCAGCAGTTTGTCGCTGCACTTGGCAGGAAAATCCTAAGAGTGCATATGTTGGAGGTGGGGAGAGTGGAGAATGGGACTCAGTACGTGTGGGCCTGGGCAAGCCAGATAATTCAGAACTCTGCAGTGGAAGCTGTCAGGTGTGCCTCAGCCCTAGCGCCCTGCTCCCAATACAGTGCAGCTGTCTCCAAGCCAGCCTCACAGAGAAGTACTGAGGTAACAAGTGCCCCTTCACTGTGGCTGCCACAGTTGACATGACAAAGTAATCCTATAGACTGCAGTGCAATCAGGAGGCCACCAGGACAAGTTCAGGTGTGCTCCCTGCCCTGCCTTCTGCTTACATCAGTGCAGCCAAATGCACAGGAATCTGAATCCAGCTATAGTGGAGAAGTGCATGGTTGGCAGACTTTTCCTCTTTGGGTGTCTGTGGAGTCTGGGACAGGCCTTTTCAGAAGCTGTGGTTATAAGTTGTTAGGTCATATGGAAACCACGATCAGTTCTGCAGACAAGTCTCCCCCATAATGGCTAATCCAGTCTACACACCAGCCCTGAGAAGGCCTTCTTCATCTAGAATGACCAACTGTCCCAGTTTGCCCCAGGCAAAGAGGTTTCTCAGGACACAGGGCTTTCAGCCGGGACAGTCTCAGGCAAAACAGGACAATTAGTCACCATGGGGGAGGAGGGGGAGTAGGGCAGTGGGACAAGGGATTAACAGGACCAGAGAGGAAGGCCAGGCAGGCAGTCAGACCCTTTCCATGCAGATCAGCAGCTGCCTCCTGCCCCAACAGCTTCATTCTGTATTAATGGGCTGCCCTAGTGCCTGGGGACTGTCCACAGCCCACTCAGGACTAGGAGTTCCTCAGAAACACTGGCAATAGAATGGAAGGTGTGAGTTAAATACAGGGGTGGCTCTAGATTTTGTGAAGGTGCAAGCTTACTTAGGTAATTTGGAGGTCACTCTTCAGGAAAGTCAATATAAGATCAACCAGGTCAAACCAAACCCATTGCAGTCTAGTCGATTCTAACCCTGTGGAACAGAGTAGAACTGCTCCAAAGGCTTGCCAAGGCTGTACTCTTCACAGACGCTGACTGCTTCATCATTCTCCCACAAAGCTGCTGGTACCTTTGAACCATCGGCCTTTCAGTTAGCAGAGGAGTTCTTAACCACTACACCACCAAACCAAACCAAATCCACTACCGTCGAGTCGAGTCCGGCTCACAGCGACCTTACAGAGTAGAGCTGCCCCACAGAGTTTCCAAGGAGTGCCTGGCAGATTTGAACTGCTGACCTAGTTAGCAGCTGTAGCACTTAACCACTACACCGTCAGGGTTTCCAATATACCACCAGGGCTCCTTAATGCAAGTTTGTTTGGGGGGGAAAAAAATCAGTTGTCGTAGAGTCTATTCCAACTCATACAGGCTTACTAACACAAAACTACAACCAGAGACTCAGCAGCTGGGGGGCCCTAAAGCTTAAATTTCATTAGCCTCAGGGTGAATCCACCTCTAGTTGAACCAGATATTTGGGACTGTATGGCCCACCCACCTACCCCGCCAGCGCAGCACCTCCCAGCACTTTCGGCTGGGTGACCTGATCGCATCTTCTTCAGACCCGCCAGGGGCAGGAGCGGTGTCCCCAGGTCCCGCGCTACGAAATCTCAGAGCAGAGGAATCACAGGACAATACTAGCTTGGGCTGGCTGGATCGTCACCCCTGGTCTGGGCACCCCGTGGAGGTTTGACTCTGCAGTTCACTGTCTAAGAGGGAGGTGCAGGCATTCGGGAAGACAGGGAGACCAGCACTGCCTGGGATCCCGTCGGGCAGTGTGAGGGGCGCTCCTGATGCCTGCAAGGCGGCAAAAGACAGTGAGAAAGTTCTCGGCCGGAGCGCGCGGAGCTGCCGGGCTAGAGGTGGCCCATGAGGCTTCCTAATACCCCTGAGGAACCCGAGAGCTGAGCCTGACACCCTTCGACACACACACACACACACATGCGCGCGCCCGCGCGTACATGCACACACACCCCAGCCGCTGTGCTTGCAGGAGACCGCCAACCGGCCCAAGGAGGCCAGGGCGGGAGCTAGGGCGCCGCCACCACGGGCGGAGTGTTCTCGGCAGGCCTGCGCCGCCGTCTCGGCTCGGCTATGCTCCCCACGAGCCCCCGAGCTCGGACACAGGGCACCGGACACCTACCGTCCTCCTGGTCCAACACCATGGTCCTCCAGCGGCTCCAGCCAGGCCCGGGCCGAAGACGCGGAAGGGCGCACGGCTCGAGCTCCCGCCGCCACCGCCCGCCTGGGCTCCTTCCCGGACCAGCTCGGACTCCGCGCCCCGCGATCGGCGGCCGCGCACCGGTGCAGGCGCCCGGGGGCCCGGAGCGCAGCCCGCCGGGCAGGGGCCGAGAGAGCAAAGGCGCGCGGTTACGGCGCGCGGGGCGGGGGCGCGGCCGCACAGAGAGAGGCGGCGGGGCTGCCGGGCCGGGATCTCCGGAGCCGGGGACCAGACGCTGCCAGGACCGCACAGGAGCTGCCGACGGAGCCGCTGCGGAGCCGCCGCTGGCCGGGCCAGGCCGGAGCCAGAGCCGCAGCCGCGCGCCCGTTCTGCCTCCGCGCTGGCCGCGCTCGCCTCAGCCGAGTGAAGCCTGCATTTCCCAGGGCCCCTCAGATTCCCCTGTTAATTAAATCAATTCATTATGCTCAGATCTGATTAGTGGCCCTTCCCCCCTTTGAATCAATTATTCAATACACAAACATAATTGCTTGGGCCAGAGGTGCCCGCCATTAGCTTATTTAACTCCAAGGACACTAATTACCCGCAGGGCACGGGAACTTTTCTCATTAATTCTGACAAAACACAAAAGCACAGCCAGAGTATGTGCGTGTGAGGGATAGTATGTGTGTGTGTGACCACATGCCAGTGTGACGGGCTATGCGGGGTGGTGAGCGGCTGTGTGGTGAGCTCAGGATAATACTGACGGGTTGGCTGAATGGTTGTGATTGCGGCTGAAGACTGGGAGTGTGGAGTTTTGAGTCTCTTGACAGTGGGAGTGCCACTGTGATTGTGAGACAGGAGGTATGACTGTGAGGGACTGTTTGAGCGCATCAGGCTGGGGGTGGCTGAAGGTCCGGGGGCTGTGGTCCAGTGTTTGAGACCCAGCACAGGAATGTGTGTGAGGCTGTTAGAAGGCTTGTGTGTGACTTTGTGTGATCCTATGGATGCTATGGCGGGCGCCGCCACCTTTTCAAAAAAATATACATTACTGCCCCATCCATTGCTTACTGCATGTGGAGAACTACGTGGAAAAGTGTAGATCCCAAAAAAGACACGAGGAAGGATCAGGAGACCGTGGGTGGTGCCAGAGCCAGGCCCAGGCTGGGGCGCAGAGGGGCCCAACCCTCTCAGGGTGAAGAACTTCAATAACTCGCAGTCGAACCCTTACGCCTCTAACACCTAATTGGACACTGGCTGGAGTCCACCTGCCCCATCCCCCACCTCTGCTTTTGGCTTCCCATTGCTTCTCCCGGTATTGCTCCCACTCTCCCCTTTATCCCAAATTAGACACACACACATATTTCCTCATGGGCCTGACACCCAAGAGTGCTCCCCCCCGACTCCGCCCTCACTGTGGTTCTTCCCCTGCAGTCTGTAGGGCTATAATGAGGGTGTGCCTATGGTTGACCAACTTCTCCACGTTTTGCCTCCCAGGAAATCTCTATTGAGGGAGCTAGAGAGAGAGCCCGCAGAGGCAGGGACACAGAGGGTAATTGATTCCCCCAAATTAGGTTTCTGCTTTCTAAAGACCAGTATTGTTCCTGTTCTCAATGTGCACAAAGGTATTGAAGATTTCCTTTTTGTTTCCTCGGGCAATGAATGAGCTTAATCCATTTGGCTTTATAAATCAGGAAACTAATATTCGCTCCTTCCATAGCAGCTTTTTAAAATTTAATTGGGGGGGGAGGCACAGTTAGTCACCCTTATGCTGTCCCCAACTCCTCCTCACACACTTATCAAAATATTTTCTGATTGGGATGGGGGGGTGAGAGGCGGGGTGCTACTAATCTTGATCTCCCTTGTCCTCCTTCATCCTTGCACTTGGACCCACACAGTTGGTATCTGGAAAAGTTTATGAAATGATTGAATGAATTACAGTCAGTCTATTGACGATAGGGAGGGGTGTTCAGAGATGCCTCTTAGAATGATCTCCCAGATTAGCTCTCTTCAGTCTCCCACCAGCACAGAGCACAGGCGTGCCCTGCCTAGGCTTGGCAAGTCCGATGTCCTCACAGGCTGCTAGAATCATCTTCTGGTGCCAAAACCTGACCCTGATACTCTTAGTTCAAAACTCTCTCATGGTGCCCTATTATCCTAACTGCTTGTTTTCTTATTTTAGGTCCTTTAATACAATCAAATGGTTAAGTGCCTGACTACTAGCTGAAAGGTTGACGGTTCAAACCCACACAAAGATGTCTCAGAAGACAGGCCTGGCAATCTGTTTCTGAAGAGTCACAGCCTTGAAAACTCTACAGAGCAGCTCTGCTCTGCACATGGAGCCACCAGGAGTTGGGAATGGTTTTACAGTAACTAGCAAAAACAACAAATTGAACACATTCTGCACATCCTTCCTCCAGTGATTCTTCTCATGGCATCTCTTCTTCTTAAAAAGACTTTCCTACCACTCAAAATCTTGTAAGGAGCCAGCCCTCTTCCGTATCCCTCTAGACAGGTATCCCTGCATAATGTTTGGTGTTGCTGAATGGTATGTAGGTTATTTTGTTGAGATCCTGGGAGATAAGGTCAGTTCTTGGGAGCAAGGTTTCAGTTCTCTGGAGAGAAAGACAGATATGGTAGTGTCAAGAACTCATACTGGTCAGCTGCACAGAGGAAATGGGAGCTGAGGAGGCAGTGGAGGGAAATCTACTTGTCTGGGCTTCCCACACAAGAATAGGAGCTCTGAAAGACACAGACTTAAGACAATACCTGTCTTTCCTGATCTCAGATAGACGGCATGGTACTAAAGTCCAGGAGCTAGCGTTCCTCTAGAACATCTCCATATGCTCTGTTTCATTCTCTGTAGCTGGACAGGGTTACTGCTTGATTCATACCAGCTATTCCCTGCCCTAAGGCATCTGGCCAAAGGGGCAAGTGGGGACTGAAATTCTGTTCTCTTTCTGCTCTCCAAGCCATGTGTCCTGGCATTAGCCGCACCCCCTCAGAGAGGGCAGCTTTTGCTAACTTGCACAGAGGCTTCATGTGAGCTAACACAGCCCTGCAACTGGTTGTCTTGATTGGTGGGCATTCATTCTGGGAGAGGTCAGTCTGACTGAAGAACAAGTGCTCAGCCTACTTTTCCCAACTCTTGCTCCTAGCAAGAGCCAGTGAGATCTCTAGAAAGACTAGCCTCCTGGTTTTCATACAGAAAGATAAATTTCAGAGAGCTCAGCCACCATGGAGTGGTCAGGGACACTGCAACAGATTCCCAGCCCCTTCTATGAATTTAAGTGGGGCCCAGAGTCCACTGAACTCAGTCCACAGCTGGGACTCACATATAGACACACCTCTCATAAAGATGGAAACCCTGGTGACATAGTGGTTAAGTGCTACATCTGCTAACCATAAGGTTGGCAGTTCAAATCTGCCAGGCACTCCTTGGAAACTCTATGGGGGCAGTTATACTCTGTCTATAGGGCTGCTATGAGTTGGAATGGACTCGACAGCAGTGGATTTGGTTTTGTTTTTTTCATAAGGACTGAGGTCCCCAGTGAAAGCTATGCTGAAGGAGAAAAATGAGATTCCTGAGAGGGGAGCCCCTTGGTTGGGCTAGACAGAGCAGCAAGGCCTGGCGTTTGGAGGGAGCAACAGTTTCATGCACAGCACAAGAATGGGTCTGGTGCACTCTGGATCAGTGTTCTAGGAAGATGGTAGCAGTATAGACAAGTAAGTGGGTCACTAGGGACCCTACAACTTGGCTGTAGCAGTCCTGAAGAGCCAGTCACTAGAAGCAAAATGTGTCTCTCTGCTGGAATGAGATGGGAAAGAGCAGCAAGGGTCAGTAGCTTGTGGACAAAATGGACAATAGTCAAGCAAGATGACAGAGCAGCAGGAAGCAGGTCTGGTGATACAAGTGGCATGTAGACCCTCAACCCATCAACCCCTGCTTCCCAATGTTGGGATTGTTACAGAGCAAAAGACTTTATCCAGAACTCAAACTCTAGTAGTGGTTTCCAGAGGGTACTTGGTTTACATGTATAAGCATTCCTGGAAGTTCTCACAACGTTTTTGGAGGGAAGTATCCTGAATCAGAAATCAGAGCATCAGACTTTGGCTCAATTGTTGCAAATGTGTGAGACTGGGTCCTCAGCATTTGTACACGGCCTTTATGTTCAGTCTAAGCTAAGTGCTGAGCATGGAGGGAAAGGCCATGTGAATGAAAATGGACCCAAACAATAGATGGGGCAGCAGCCGCGTCGCCAGCCTTGCCTGGTGGTAAGGGAGCTCAGCAGGAGATGCAAAGAGCATCACCAGGATAGCAGATACTAAAGAATTTGCTCCCATTGCCCTTCCATACCTGGAAGTACCCTGAAGCCATGCTTGCCTCCAAGCCTAGGCTTCCACCTTTACCTGCAGCTTCTGGGACAAGCACCCAGTCACATTCCCTTTCTCTCTTCTGAACGTTGGATAGAACATCCTTTCTCCTACCCAGCCTTGATTCCTTAGTGTGTGCTCTGGTGACCGCTTCTACTTTTCAAGGTATCGCATTGCCTTTCCCCAGCCCTCTTTAGTGGCCTCATTCTGTTAGACCTTCCACAATGACAGACACACAAATTCTGATATCTTCCAAAACAAGCCAACAAATTCCCAGGACCCCACATCTTCCTTGAGATACCTTGTTATCCACGCTCCTTTACTGCTCTGCTTCCTCATCTCCCCTTCTCTCCTTGCCCATTTCTATCTGGCTTCACCCTCCACCAGGCTTATCAAAGATACCAGCCACCCTGCTGTAATTAAAGGACATTTCCAGACCGCACTTTGTCTGGCCTTTCAGTACTTAATGCAGGTGGGCATTCCTTCCTTCCTGGACATTTTTCTTTCCCAGACCAGCACATAAGGAGTCCTCGGAGGAGTAAATGGTTAAGCACTGGACTACCAGCTGCAAGTTAGTGGTTCGAACCCACCCAGAGGCACTTGGGAAGACAGACATAGTGGCCTGCTTCGGAGGAGACACAGCCACCTAAGTCCTATGCAGCACGGTCCTACTCTGGTTGGAATTGACTTGTTGGCAGTTAACAACAGATTAACACATTCTCTGGAACTGCCCACCCACCACCTTTCTGGACATTCCTGTTAGTCTTTACACAAAGCCAGCTCCTCTTAGCTGTTGGTAGCCACTGGGACTGCATGCTAGATCTCCTTGGAACGTCACCTCCAGGCTGCAGTCCACTGCTGTCAGGCTGTGTCTCATCATCACCCAGGATCTCTACTCCAAGATTTTCAACTGCCCACTTGACATCTCCACTTCAATGTTTCCATCTTAACTTTTAAAATCCAAAACTGAATTCTTGATATTTCCTCCTAAATTTTCCTTTATTTTGACTCAGTAAGCCAGTTACCCAGTTCTGAATGCCAGAGATCTAGAAGTAAGACAGAATTTCAGTGGGGGGTGGGAAGGAGGGAATAAACAGACAATTTAAAATAAACTGTAAAAAGTAAAACTAAATATATTAGCATACTACACTAAATGTAGAGACACTGAATTTCCCTATCAAAAGACAGATTGTCAGAGTTAGTTTTTTTAAAAAAACAGAATACAACCACATGCTGTTTACAAGAAACACTCCCAAAACAAGATGACAAAAGAGACTGAAAATAAAGCAGTGGGTAAAGAACGAAACAAACCAAAGAAAGCAGAAAGAAATTAATTAGGTTAAAATCAGAAATTAATGAAATAGAAAATAAATTAAAAAAATAATAATTGAGGGAGAAATTAAAATCGAAAGCTGGTTCTTTAAAAACACAAGCAAAATAGTTACCCTTCCAGGCAAATCTGGGTTAAGAAAAAAAAGAAGTAAGGAAAGCAAAATATCCATTATTAGGTAGAAGAAAATAGATATATCATAGGTATAGAAAAAGATTAAAGAATTATGACAATAATAATTGTAATCCTATGAAAATAAATCTGAAAACCTAGAGGAAATGAATGGTCTCCAAGCAAAGCAGGAAACTATCAAAATCGAACAGAGAAGTTGAAGCCTGGAATAGGTCAATAAACAGAAGAGATTTGAAAATAAATTAAAACTCTGCATTAAAATATCAAAGGCACAGACTATATTAAAAATGAGCCTTATATAATTTTTAAAAACAGATGATTTTAATATTATTTAAACTATTCCAGAACAGGGAACAAGTTGAGAAGCCACTTGGTTTACTTTGTGAGCTAGCGTTTTCTTAACTCTCAAACTTCACAAAGACTAAATTTAAAAACAAAGAAAAACAACAACAACAAAAAGGAATCACAGACAGTTTAAATATGAATACAAAATCTCAAATAAAATACTGGGAAATTGAATATAAGAAGGGATGGCTATCAAAAATAACACACTGTGGCCAAAACAGCATTGATTCTAAACACGACGAACATGATTCAGCATCAGGAAATCTGTCAACATAAATATTACATCAACAGATAAAGAGGACAAAATGAAATGTAATTATACTAACAGGTGCCAAAAAGCCATTTGATAAAATTCAGTATATATAGGTAATAAAATCTTAAGCAAAACAAAAATAGAAAAAAGCAACTTCAATTTGTTAATGACTATTTACCAAAATCCGATAGCATTCTGAGACGATTTTCACAAATTAGGAGCAAGATAGGATACTCACCATCATTACTGTATGTTACAGACTGAATAGTTTCCCTCAAAAATGTACATCAACTTGGTTGGTCTGTGATTCCCAGTAACGTGTGGTTGTCCAGCATTTTGTGATCTGATGTGGTTTTCCTATGTGTGGTAAATCCTACCTCTATGATGTTAATGAGGTGGGATTAACAGCAGTTATGTTGATGAGGCAGGACTCAGTCTGCAGGACTGAGTTGTGTTTCAAGTCAATCTCTTTTGCCATATAAAAGAGATAAGTAAGCAGAGAGACAGGGGGACCTCATATCACCAAGAAACGAGAGAATATCACATTCTTTGGACTCCGAGTCCCTTCACTGAGAAGCTCCTGGACCAGGAGAAGATGAATAACAAGGACCCTCCCCTAGAACCAACAAAGAAAGAAAGCCTTCCCCTGGAGCTGGCACCCTGAATTGGGACTGGTGCCCTGAATTCAAACTTCTAGTCTACTAGACTGTGAGAAAATAATTACTCTTTGTTCAAGCCATTCACTGGTAGTATTTCTGTTATAGAAGCACTAAAGAACTAAGACACTATTGTTCAACTTTTTTGGAGTTTTTTTTTAATGATTGAATGAAAATGTACATTCTCATATAAATTTGCATGCCCGCCTATATGCAGCTCCCACTGCTCTCCCTGCCCAGTGACAGCACACTCTTTCTCTCTGCTCCACACACGTCTTCTCCTCCCAACAATCTCCTATCCTCTTCTCTCCACCCACTCCCCTTCCTCCAATAAGAGGTCTGCAAGACAACATCCCATAGATGCACAGAACCATAAAGCGCACACATGACATGGTCACTCTGTGTTGCAAGTCTAATCCATTCCTGTCCGAGAGTTGACCTCCATTATGATTTATGGACAGGGGCACCATCAGGGCCAGGGTCCACGGTCCCAGGGAACTCCGAGGCCCATGGACCATCAATTGCAGTCTTTTAATGGAGATCTCATGGTATACCCCTTTTTATTCTTGTGTTGCCAGTGAGACTCAACTTTGTGAACTCTGTCACGGCTATCACTGGTGGTGGCCAGGCACCATCTGGTTGTTCTGGTCACAAGTTTTTTGGAGATTTTTAAGCCAATGCAACAATACAAATTATGAGCTAATCAAATAAATAACTTTTTTGAAAAAAAGTTTGCAACGATATGATCACATACTAAGAAAATCTAACAAACTTTAGTTTAAAAGCTGCTAGAATCAATTAGGTAATTAGGAAAGTAAATAACAAGTAGACAGATCTATTGTAGACAAGTAGACAGAGATCTGCTGAGGATATTAGAAACGGAAATGAAGAAGTTATATATTTGCAATAGTGTGCAAAATGATAAAATATGCAGAGATAATTCAAAAACAACAACCACTGCAAAGGTAATAGTCTTCTTTGAAGGAAACCATCAAAACATACTGTAACCTGTAACAAGATCTAAACATTTATGAAGACAGCCACATTTCAGAAAAAAAAAAATTTATTATGTGAAAAGCCAATCCTTCCAAATTAATACATAGAGTGAAATTCTGATTTTTAAAAGTTTAACTGTAAAAAGATTAATTTGAAGTATATTGGAAAAAAATTACCTGAGGTTAGATTAAGAAAAATAGGAAAAGGAAGACCAGTTAAAAATGACTTGCCTTATCAGATAATCAAGCACACTACGAAACCACCATAATCTAAACACTATGGTGTAAACCAGTAAGATATAAATAGATCATAAGAACAGAAACCCAATAAATGGATCCAAGTACAGGAGGGAATGTCATTTATGATAAAATTATATTGCAAGTTATAAAAGAAAATATTACTATTAAAACATTAAAAGAAATTTTAAGAGAAAAATTCAGATTTGGATAATAATTATATGAGCAAATTTGGTGAGCAATTCCTACCAGAATAATAAAGGAAAAGATATACTAGATTTGACTTCCAGAAGTTTGACGCAAAGACACCATAAAAAAGGAGAATCATGATTTACTGGGAAAATCGCTGTTAAATACATAAAAGTAAAAAGGGAAATGCTGTATATACAAAGAGTTTTTATAAATTATGAAGAAGACAACAAAAGAAAGATGAGAAAAGAGTAAGAACAGGTCAGAGAGGACAAAAATGGCTAATAAAATGCTTAACTTCTCTAACAGTTAGGGGAAATGCAAATTAAAGCAAAAAAGTTTTTAGTTTTTTAATTCATCAGACAGGCAAAAAAAGATTTTAAGTGTTCAAGTCTGCTAAAAATTTGAGCAAATGGACACTTTCATTTGTTGCTGAGCAAATCATCTGGCACTACTGATTACAGTCTGGGGCAAGTAACCTGACACTATCAATTAAAATAAAAAATGAATGTGTCTTTTGACCCAGAAACTCTCCTTTTGACCCAGAAACTCTCCTTTTGGGGATCCCTCGTGTGGAGAAACATCACCTGTATATCAAGATGGTTCTACATTTTCAGTATTGTTTGTGGTGGCAAAAACTGAAACCGTCTAAATATCAATAGAGAATGACTGAATAAACTGTTGTACAACCAGGCTGTAGAATATTATGCAACTGTTTAAAAAAAGGAGTTACAGTGATAGCTATGTATGTGACACAGTAAGTGAGAAAGGTAGACTGCAAAGTAGCAAGTACTATCATGCTACTTAACTATCCCATTTAAAAGAAAATCTCCGTTTAGATGAATATGGAGAAGAAGTACACAAGACTGCCCCTGTTTAGTCTGTCAACACTGGTGACTTTAGGGCATAAGAATGAAAGCTGAAGGTTAAGAGAAGAACATTATATAATCTTTTTATACACACTTTTAGATTTTTTACTTGTGATGAGTATTTGTAATATTCAGAAATTTAGAAATACATTAAGGAGTTGTTTTTGACACTCTCCCCAATCACAGGTGTCTACTAATTCTGCTTCCGAATTGTATCTGAGATGTGTCCGCTTGGTTTTCATCACCGCTATAACTGTCCTAGTCTAAGCAACCGTTATCCCACGCACATGGCTGTAAGAGCTTCTAACTGGCCTTCTGGCCTCCTCCCAGAGCCTCACCAGCCCAGCCTCCATACATAGTGATGGAGACCTTTCAAAAACGCAAATCAGATTTTGCCAACCGACTCTAAAATACATAATGATTCTCTGCAAAAAACTCAGCGTCCTTTGTAAGACCGCCCCCCTCCCCAACTTCGCTCTGCGTGAGCAGTTTCTCCAGACACATCTCTATCACTGGCACCCTCTCCCCCCAATCCTTTGCTTCAAACCAGTTGCTGTGGAGTCCATTCTGCAATAGGGACCCTATAAGACAGGGTAGAACTGCCCCATAGGGCTTCCGAGGCTGCAATCTTTAAAGCAAACTGCCACATCGTTCTGTCTCAGAGTGACCGGTGGGTTTGAATTGCTAACTTTTTGGTTAGCGGGAGAGTGCTTAACCACTGCACCACCAGGGCTCACCTGCAGCTTGTTGTCCTCATCATTGATTGAACTGCTGTCTCCTCAAGACCTGCAGACTTGCTATGTCTTTTGCTTGTAATATTCCGTCTCCCTTCTTCATTTGGGCCACTTCTTACTATCCCGTTGAGTCTGGGGTTAAATCTCATTAATTTCGTCGGGGTGGCCTATCCGCCTCTCCACCAGGTCAGACCTCCCTGTTACAGGCTGGCAGGGACCTCTGTGTGCTCCCTCCGTATTCCTTATCACAACAATCTAGTTAATTACATAGTTATTTGTATAAGGTTTTGTGTGACAGGAGTAAAAGGAAAACTATTAAACTATTTAAATGTTCACATCTCCTCTTCCAGTCCCTGCCCTGGGATAGAAATAGATCAGACAAGAAGCCCAGCTCAGCTTTGAGATTCTAACCCTGCCCTCCTCAAACTCACCACCTCACCCCAGCTGAGAGACTTCCTGGCTCAAATATTCTGCAGCCCCTCACCCCCACGCTCATCGTCGGGACTGATGGTGAGAAAGCTCTCTGTGATGCTAGCCAACATGCAAGCTTCCCAAAACAGCTGGAGAGAGGCACAGCTGCAGCAGGGTACCCTCAGTCTACAAATAGCTTAATTTCGGCACCTCCCACCTTTCAGAGACCCTCACCCAGGGGTCTCCCTGAACTTCCTTGTGCCCTCTGAGACTATAAACACCCGAGCAAACAAATCCCAGCCTGATCTGTGGCTCAGAATCTCAATCTAAGTCCCCAGTCTGCATGTTTAGGGGCAATCTGTCCCCCCTTCCACCCTGCTAATCACCTGTCCACTGAACACTAGTGACCTGGAGCGATGCTGGGCTGGGTCTCTGAGGCCAGGTGTCCCCATGTGCTCCTCAGACTGGCGCTGGTATGCAAGCTTCGTGGACTCCCGCCGACTAGCCCGTGGGGCTGAGCACCATGACTCACTCCTGAGAACAGACCATATCCTGACAAGCTCACCAGGGTGAACACACCCACATGCACGTGCTCCCCTCGGAGCTACAGCCGCATGTCCCAACAGCACACGTGTCCCAGAAACAATACTCTTGATGTTGCCGGCAGTGGCTGAGGTATGTGGAGGTGGTGGTGGGGACACTCCTGCTCCCTTCCCCGGTCTCTAGTGAGGTCTTTGTTCCTCACAATTGAAAAGGCCGAAGGGGTTCCTCCTCACCTAGTGTCCAACTTGACTGAGAGGCTCTACCAGCTCCCAAATGACACAACCTTAAAAAAAATAAAGAAGTCCCCAGGAGCACATATTCTTCTACAGCTGCTGCTACTGAGAACTTGCCTGGGCCTCTCCAAGGCAGAACTGGAGTTCTTGTGTGCAGACTTGGTGGCAGCTTTTAAGGCCTGGATCCTGATCCTGGTTCTGATGCCACTTTCTGTAGACCTCAGGCAACTTTCCCTTCCCCAGTGTGGCAGACTATTGGGTGCTGTTCCCAACAGCTGTTCTCCCTCTCAGCTCCTGGCTAACCAGCTAGAGACTATTTTCCAGCTTCTCTGCAAAGAGGAGCATTACTGGCTCTTCTTTGTAGGCAGAAGAGATGTAAGCCATTTTACCTCTCTTGCTTACAAAAAGTTCCTTGTCAGGGGCTTCAAGGTCTTTCCACTTCCCCATAAGTTAGGATATGAATGTTTTAGCACCCAGATTTGACTATGCATATAAGGACAACCCCCTCCAAGGCTGCGGAGAAATACGATAGAAGAAAGCTGGGTCCCTGAGTGACCTCGTAGAGTAGTCCTACCAAAATGGATATTTTATCTCCTGTTAAGAGGTAGACAAGTATTCAAGCTACCATAGTTTTGCATCACTGTTGCAGGAGTGCAGACTTTTCCTAACTATTACACTGATTCTCTGCTTTCCTATCAGTAAATTGGTCCCTATGGTTTCTTTAAGTGCTGGGTTTTTAATTCTCTGTTTTGTTTGGCCAAGCCCCTGGTTTTGAAAAGGTACCCAGGATGGGAACCTGTAACCTTCCACCTGGAGTCCTGCTTCCTCCCCGCTTACTCTGAGAAGTTCCTTGGCCTAGTCCTAGATGAGGTGGAGGAAGGTCATGCAGAAGTATCCAAGGTCTTTTCCTTTTGGCTGAGGTCACAGCTGCAGCAGGGAGCCAAGGGCACAGGGGGATTGGGGCTGGTTTCTGCCTCCCTTCTAAGACTGCTTCACAGTTTAGGACCTTCCTGGCGTGAGCCTTGCACAATCCAAACCCTCTGCTGTGGAGTCAATTCCCACTCATAGCGATCCTACAGGACAGAATAGAACTGTGCCATCGTGTTCTCCGAGTGATAAATCTTTACAGAAGCAGAGCAGCTACATCTTTATCCCACAAAACAGCTGGTGGGTTCAAACCACCAATCTTTTGGTAAACAGCCAACCATTTTAACCACTACACTACTAGAGCTCTTCAGTGTGAGCCCACGCAGGTATCAATCGTATCACTTGGCCATTTAATTCGATTTGTCCAATCATGAAGCCTCTGGCAGGCTCCACTTTGTTCTCCATTTCTGCTAATTGTAGGCCAGATTCTCAGAACCTGAAGCTGTGGTCCCAACACAAAAGGTCAGGGGGGTGCTTTTCCCACACTCCATCCTGCAGGAATCCAAATGAATCTCTGGCACAGCAGGTTAGAGGTAAGGTAACCCCTTTGTTCTTCATGCCTTGCCTGGGGTCCCCTGCAAGTTATCTCAGCAACTCTTAAAGGCAACGTGACAACATATGAACCTGTGCTCCAGAAGGCACCCAGTCTAACCTAGCCTGACCTTGATCATTTGCCTGTAAGTATCCTAACAGGAGCTTAGGGGCCGTGAGATACTCCCCTATAACCAAATGGCCTAGCGTAAGCATAGGCCTTCAAAGGTGCGGAAGAACCATCCTGAGTGATGGAGTTGGGTTAAGATTTCTGCCAGCTAGTCTGAATTGAAAACCTACAATCCTCCCTGCCATTCCACGCGTATCCAGCAGTGTCTTGCGCCTTTCGTGATAGTTAGGATTGTGTGTTACCCTGGTTGGGCCATGATTCTCAGTGTTTGTATGTGATCACTTGCATGATGGGATCTGCTGTGAGTAAACAATCAGTTGAAAAGGATTTTTTTCTGGGCATATGGCCTGTATCCAATGTAAGTGGATACTCTAGCTTTAGCCTGTTCAGGATCCTGCAGCTGCCTCCTGTTCATCTCACCTCTGGTTCTTGGAAAATTAGCTAGCAGCTTATCTGCCTATCTTGGGATTCCTTGATCTACACAACCCTGTGAGGAGGAGTGTTCCTTTCTGACCTGCTAGTCTTAGGTTTGCCAGCCTCTGTGGCTACATGAATCAGGAAGCACCTCTATCCTGTTCCATGGACTTGGGATGTTTCAGCCTCTAGAATCACATGAGCTATTTCACATGAGCTTTTTCCTTAAGATAAATCTCTCTCTTGATATGTTTAGGAAACCCTCATGGTGCAGTGGCTAAGAGCTACAGCAGTTAATCCACTAGATGGCCAGCAGTTTGAATCCACCAGATGTCCCTTGGAAAGTCCTATGGGGCAGTTCTATTCTGTCCTTTAGGGTCACTATGAGTCAAAATCTACTAAATGGCAATGAGTTCATTTTTTTATTTTTTTATATATAAGTATTTAGAGAACCCAGCCTAAGACGCCTCCCATGGTGGCCAATTCCCATGCTGAGTGCCAAGGTGCCTGATCACGATAGTAGGAGAGTTATCTGCTTAGTATTTCCTGCCCTTCTGAGTACTTTTTCTCCATGCATCACTCCATTCGTATGGCTCATGTGAAAGATATCCAGTTCTTACCCGACCCTAGCCCTGTAGTCCGATAGACCCTGAAATAAGCACTTGATTCAAGCTAGGCCAATGGATTTGCATCTACAGAGTTTTGGACTTTAGGTCAAGAGAGCTGGGTTAATCCCTCTTTGTGGTGAAACTGTGAGATGTAAAAGTAAAGACTCATATTCTCTGCCATGTAGATAGTTTCGTGAAGAGACAAAGACTAAGATAGCATGAAAAGACAAGCAGAGACGGCAGATAGACACAAGCCCAGTTGTGCTCTGTTACCTAATTCTTTTTTTTTTTTTCTTTTCTTTTCTGAAGTATGGCTTCATTCCTGACTTTTACTGGGTTTGGATGTTCTAAAACTGAATTGGGTTTTCATTATTTGCCACCAAAAGAAATTCAACTAACATACCTTTGGTAGTGGAAACCATAGTGATGAGGTCCACACTAACTACAGGGATTCTAGTAAGGAACAGCATGACATTTGGTGGGAGACCAGGGAGATATTTCCTTAGAGACAGATGCTAGATGCCATTAAGTCTGTTCTGAATCATAATGGCCTTAAGTACAATAGAATGAAACAGTGTCCTCACAATTGTTGCTATATTTGAGCCCATTGTTGCAGCCAAGGTATCAATCCATCACCGTGAGGATCTTCCTCTTTTTCACTGAAGCCTATGTCCTTTGCCAGGGACTGATACCATGTCCAAAGTATGTAAGACGAAGTCTCGCCTTCTTGCTTCCAAGGAGCATGCTGGCTGTACTTCTTCCAAGACAGACTTGTTCATTTTTCTGGCAGTCCATGGTATGTTCAGTATTCTCCTCTAAACACCGTAATTCAAAGGCATTGATTCTTATTCATTGTCAAGCTTTCATATGCACACGAGGTGACTGAAATCATCCCAGCTAGGGTCATGTGCACTTTAGTCCTCAAGGTGACATTGTTGTTGGTGGTGGTGTTGTAACACTTTAAAGAGGTCTTTTGAAGCAGATTTGACTAACATGGTGTGTCATGTGATTTTTTGACTGCTGCTTACATAGGTGTCAATTGTGGATCCAAGTAAAATGAAATCCTTGATAATTTCAGTAATTTATTCATTTATCATGTTGCATATTGGTCCAGTTATGAGGATTTTTGTTTTCTTTATGTTAAGATGTAAGCCGTTCTGAAGGCTGTATCCTTCAAGTCCTTTTCATTTTCAGCAAGCATGGTTGTATCATTTGCATAACACAGGTTGTTAACAAGTCTTCCACCAATCCTGATGCTTCCTTCCTCGTATGGCCCAGATCCTCATATTATTTGCTCAGCATATGAATTGAATAAGCTAGGATACCCTGATGCTCACCTTTCCTGACTTCAAGCCGTACAGTTGCTCTGTCTGAACTCCCTGCTGGTCTATGTACAGGCTCTGCATGAGCACAATTAAGTGTTCTGAAATTCCCATTCTTTGCAATGTTATCCATAATTTGTTACGATTCACACAGTTTAAAGCCTTTGCGCAGCCAGTAAAACACAAGTAAATATCTTTCTGGTACTCTCCCCTTTCTGCCAAGATCCATCAGCAATGATATCCTTCACTCCACATCTTCTGAACTGGGCTTGAAGTTTTGGCAGTTCCCTGTTGGTGTACTGCTACAACTGTTTGTGAATGATCTTCAGCATAATGATACATGCATGTGATATTGATGATACTGTTTGATAATTTTCACATTCCATTTGATCACCTTTCTTTGGAGTGGGCATGAATACGGATTTCTTCCAGTTGTTTGGGCTGGTAGCTATCTTCAAAATTTCTTAGCATAGATGAGTGAGTATTTTCAGCATTGCATTCACTTATTGAAATGTCTCAAAGTGGTACTCCATTGATTTCCAGAGCCTTGTGTTTAACCAGTGCCTTCAGTGTAGCTTGGACTTCTTCCTTCAGTACCACTGTTTCTTGATCATATGGTACTTCTTGAAATGGTTTTTGGTACAGAGACTCTTTGTAGTCTTTCCATTTTCTTTTGATGCTTCCTACATCATTCATTCCATTTTCTGCCCATAGCGTCCTTCAAAATTGCAGTCGAGAATTGGGCTTTTTCTTCAGTTGTATCAGTTTGAGAAATGCCAGGTATGTTTTTCACTATAGTTTTCTAACTCTAGACCTTTGCACAGTCCATTTTAATACTTTGTGTTCTTGAGATGCCCTTTGAAATCTTCTGTTCAGTTCTTTTACTTCATTATTTCTTCCATTCACTTTAGCTACTCTACACTCAAGAGTAAA